>CAIGQV010018170.1:2003834-2020077 GCA_903798115.1 Danio jaintianensis
AATAAATAAATAAATAAATAAATAAATAAATAAATAAATAAATAAATTTTAAATAAAAAATAAAAAGTCAAGGCAATATATCTCAATATTATTTTATTACACAATGTTGCAGTGAAACATGAAATAAAAAAATAAAAAAATAATAAATAAATAATAAATAAATACATAAATAAATAAATAAATAAATAAATCAATCAATCAATCAATCAATCAATCAATCAATCAATCAATCAATCAAACCGTCAAGGCAATGCTTCTCATTACTGGAGTCGCGTGTTATTAAACTTCACCCCATCAGCTCATTTCTCCTTCACATTCTCTCTCACAGTTTCTGTGGCAAAAACCAGAAACGGGATCGACCCGTGGATGAGGCCCGAACAAGGCTTTCGATTTCAGCTGCAGTCCAGCCATATTTGGAGTCAACAGCAACTCATTTATGGGATAGTGACGTACCCCGAAATTCATCAAATGTGTGGAGAAGCCAGCGCACTGCAGACAGTGTGTTCTCCTGCTTTTCCTTTGTGTAATTTCCAAACTGGCAACGGCAAAAAACCCATTTGCTAACCTCATTTCTGGGCAGTGCGCAAACTTCCAGTGCTTAATCAACTGAGCGCTGAGTTTTTGGCTTTCCAGGCCACATCATTTCAACACGTTTATTATTGTGAGGGTGTGTGTGGCCAGAAGAGAAGTAAACATACCATAAAAATGTCTTCGGTGTCAACTTTTCAAGATGCGAGCACACGTTGGCGTTTCGAATAGAGAGCTTAAACTCACTTTTTCACAAGATGAATAGCTGTCATTTTTTACCTGAATGACTCTGTAGTGCACTAATAAGCCTGTCCTGGAGGTTTTTGAGTCAGGTTTAGACGCAGAAAATAAAATAAAATAAAATAAAATAAAATAATGAAATGAAAAAATAAATAAATAAATAAATAAATAAATTAATTAATTAATTAATTAATTAAATATAATAATATTATTTTTTTATTTTTTAAATAAATAAAATAAAATGAATGAATAAATAAATAAACAAATTAATTAATTAATTAATTAATTAAATATAATAATATTTTTTTTATATTTTTTAAATAAATAAAATAAAATGAATGAATAAATAAATAAACAAATTAATTAATTAATTCATTATAATTATATTAAAATATATATATTTTTTATAAAATAAAATAAAATGAGAATTTTAAATCAAAATTGTTTTTATAAATGAATGAATGAATTAATTAAATTGAATAAAAATACATTAAAATAAAAACATTATTTTAAAATAAAAAAAATTTAATAAAATAAAATAAAATAAAATAGAATGAATGAAAGAATAAATAAATAAACAAATTAATTAATTAATTAATTAAAGTTATATTAATATATTTTTTTAAATAAAATTTATTTTTTTATAAATTAAAATGTATAAATAATTTAATTAATTAGTTAAATTGAATAAAATCATATTAAAATAAAAACATTTAAAAAAATAAAATAAAATAAAATAAAGCTGCACGGTGGCGCAGTGGGTAGCACGTTCGCCTCACAGCAAGAAGGTCGCTGGTTCGAGCCTCGGCTGGGTCAGTTGGCGTTTCTGTGTGGAGTTTGCATGTTCTCCCCGTGTTTGCGTGGGTTTCCTCCGGGTGCTCCGGTTTCCCCCACAGGTCCAAAGACATGCGATATAGGTGAATTGGGTAAGCTATTGTCCGCAGTGTATGTGTGTGAATGAGTGTGTATGAATGTTTCCCAGTGATGGGTTGCAGCTGGAAGGGCATCCGCTGTGTAAAACATATGCTGGATAAGTTGGTGGTTCATTCCGCTGTGGCGACCCCAGATTAATAAAGGGACTAAGCCGAAAAGAAAATGAATGAATGAATGAAAATAAAATAAAATAAAATAAAATAAAATAAAATAAAATAAAATAAAATAAAATAGTCAAGGTAATATTTCTCATTATTGGAGCTGTGTGTTGTTAAACTTCACCCTGTCTGCCCATTTCTTCAATAAATAAAATAAAATGCACCTAAAAGACTCTGTAGTGCACTAATAAGCTTGTCCCGGAGGTTTTGGAGTCAAGGTTCAGACGTTGATTTTCAAGGTGACCTGACAATTCGCCCATGAATTAGTGCCTCACATTTTTACTTGATTAGCTAATCCCATCGGGGTATTAGCTTGTCTAGGAAAGTCCTCATTCATGGAAAAAATAAAGGGAAGGTGGGGGTTGCCATTATATGGCTGAAAACGTCCCGCTTAAGAAAATTGCAGCATGTTTTGTGCGCAGGTTTTAAGTGAGGTTCTCTGTATGAGATTGAGATTCAGATGGGTAAATGAATGAGTCAGACTGAAGTAAGTGTATTTCTTAAAAGTATATTTCTAGTATATTAAAAGTATCTTATATAGGCTTTAAAATAAAATAAAATAAAATATATAATAAAAATAAATAAAATAAAAAACAAATAAATATAATAAAAATAAATATAAAATAAAATAATGGAAATAAAAACTGAAAATTAAATTAAATATATATATATATATATAATAAAAAATAAGCATAAAATAAAATAAATAAAAAATGTAATTACAAATAATACAAATTCAAAAATACAAATTCAATAGAAATTAAATTAAATTAAATAAAACCATTAAATAAAAATAAATAATAAAAAATAAACAAAATAAAAAATAGAAAAATTAAGTTAAATTAAATTAAACGCAATAAATAGATCATAGGCAACATTTTTCAGTATTATTAATTTTAAGGTTAATTCAGGTAAATTCAACTTTAAAAAGCACATAAAAACACATCTGATTCTAAAGATAAAAAAATTGATTTACATAAAAAATTAATTAATTAAAAAACACATTAAAATTTTAATTAAATTAAATTAAATTAAATTAAAACATATGCTGGAATAGTTGGCGGTTCATTCCACTGTGACAACCCCTGATGAATAAAGGGACTAAGCTGAAGGAAAATTTATGAATGAATTCAATTCAAATAAAAAGCAACCCTATAATCAAGGCAACATTTTTCTGTAATATGTTTTTAAAGTTAATTCACAGAAATACACAAAATGATCTGAATTTCTGCGGCTGTATGGTTTCCCCAATCTGCAGTTGTGTTTCCCCGCCCTCTAACTTTCTCTCATGTTTTTTTTTCAGTTTTCCTGGTCAGCTATAATTCTTCTGGCCGTAAAGATTTACGAGCGAGGTGCTCGACTCCTGTAGGCTGAGAATACAAACAGCAGGAGTGTGTTGAGGACATGAACGCTAAACCCTGTGAACCGGCAGGTGGAGTGTATACACACACACACACACACACACACACACACACACACACACACACACACACACACACACACACACACACACACACACTCGCACGCACGCACGGACGCACGCACGCATACATACACACACATATACACACACACACACATATATATATATATACAAACACACACACATACATACACAAACACACACATACACAAACACACATATACACACACACACATTTACAAACACACACATATACAAACACACACACCCTCACAAACACACACATATACAAACACACACGCACACACACACACACACACACACACACACACACACACACACACACACACACAAAACATACTCACAAACACACACACACACGCACACAAACACACACACATCTCCAGGGGTCTTCAGAAACGTCACGCTAGAGAAATACAGCTGTGAGAGAGGCATGTTGAGGGGACTGCGTCGAACAGGGCATCACTCCAGGAGGAAAAAATATAAACCAAAAAAAACTGAGCAGCGGCAAGTCCAGGCATGCCTGCGCAACACTGCAACAAGTGTGGCATACATTTTCCTTCAGCTTAGTCCCTTTATTCACCAGGGGCTGCCACAGTGGAATGAACCGCCAACTTATCCAGCATATGTTTTACGCAGCGCATGCCCTTCCAGCTGCAACCCAGTACTGGGAAACACCCATACACACTCATTCACACACATACACTAGGGCCGAATTAGTTTATCCAGTTCACCTATAGTGCATGTGTTTGGACTGTGGGGGAAACAGGAGCACCCGGAGGAAACCCACGCCAACATGGGGAGAGCATGCAAACTCCACACAGAAACGCCAACTGACCCAGCCGGGACTCGAACTCGAAAAGAACAAGATTACGACACCAACCTCATTTATGGCTGTTTATCTTTACATGTTACACATTATCATCCTCTAAATAATGCCTCGTCTGATCGCGATGGTCTTCTGAAGTAATTCCCAACTTGGTCTTGAGGGCAAATCTCCTCCAGAAATGACAGCGACTCTTTGTTTACAAGCTTGTGGAGTGGAGTTGATTAGTTGCTGTCATGTGATGTGCATTTGACAGGACTGTACGTCGCGTTCGTTTCATACAGATTACAAAACCAGAGAACATTTGTTTTCAAGTGAATGTAAATGTAATGTAATGTGCATTTATATAGCGCATTTATCGTGTATGGCCATACACCCAAAGCGCTTCACAATCATGAGGGGGGGTCTCTCCACACCACCACCAGTATGCAGCATCCACTTGGATGATGCGACGACAGCCACAGGACGACAGCGCCAGTGCGCTCACCACACACCAGTTATTGGTGGAGTGGAGAGACAGTGATAGAACCATTCAGTGGATAGGGATGATTGGGAGACCATGATGGGTAAGGGCCAATGGTGGGAATTTGGCCAGAACACCGGGGTTACAGCCCTACTCTTTACGAGAAGTGCCATGGGATTTTTAACGACCACTGAGAGTCAGGACCTCGGTGTAACCACTCACTGACAGTATAGTGTCCCCTTCACAATACTGGGGCATTAGGACTCACACAGACCACAGGTTGAGCGCCCCCTGCTGGCCTCACTAACACCACTTGTGGTCTCCCATCCAGGTACTGACCAGGATCAGCCCTGCTTAGCTTCAGTGAGTAACCAGTCTTGGGCTGCAGGGTGATATGGTGGTGGCAAGTGTAGTTGGTTCATTTAAAAGTACAGATGTCAAGCTTTATGTGAATATATTTCTTATGCCTGTGGAGCAAGAATTCCCTGAGATTCCAGTGCGTTTGTTGATGACAGAAACCGAGCCAATTGTCCAAGCCCCTCCCCTGGTGAATCATCAGTCTATAGTGATCACCTATTGGCTCCTGTACTAGTAGGCGGGGCTTCATTCTCCATTGTCCGTTACACTTTTCCCCATTCAAAACCATAAGTAGTCTTTGATAATAGTATTTCTTAATCAATGTCTCATCTCAAACTACTAAAATGTCAATAAAAGTCACTCTGTTAAAACTGAAGAATTTTCAAAATCAAAAGTGGACAGAGCAGAGATCAACATCCCATAATGCAATTCACATGCATAAATAAACACTTGTGAATCATAAAATACAGAAACTGTTCATTAACAGATATTATTTTTTACAGTGTATGAAGGAAATGATGAATTATGCTCTCCGACTGCAGATGAAATGATGGTCTCTGAAGTGCTCTCTGATAATAAGGTTAACAGCGATCTGTGACCCGTATCCATCACTGTCTGTGTGAGTTCATTACCATCAAAGCAGGTCTTTGAAGAGGAAAACACTCCTCCGATTGATTATGAGCCTTTCCTTCTGCTACAGTAGAGATACAAATCTTGGAAAACTTTAAACGGCAAGACACCGTCTCACCAAGAAGGCATGAACCAACGCGTCCCGACTGTGGGAATCGATTTAATTGCGAGGAAAACGCACACGTAGCGTCTTCTGAAGCGGCACGCTTTGTTCGGCTACACCACAAAAACATGCAGCTGAAGTCAAAATTATTATTTTTTTTTCTTTTTCAAATATTTCCCAAGGGGGCGGCGCGGTGGCGCAGTGGGTAGCGCTGTCGCCTCATAGCAAGAAGGTCGCTGGTTCGAGCCTCAGCTGGGTCAGTTGGCATTTCTGTGTGGAGTTTGCATGTTCTCCCCGTGTTGGTGTGGGTTTCCTCCGGGTGCTCCGGTTTCCCCCACAACTAAATTGTCCGTACTGTGAGTGTGAAAGAGTATAAGGGTGTTTCCCAGTAATGAGTTGCAGCTGGAAGGGCATCCGCTGCATAAAACATAAGCTGGATAAGTTGGCGGTTCATTCCGCTGTGGCGACCCCTGATGAATAAAGGGACTAAGCTGAAAAAAATAAAATAAAAAAAAAATAAAAATTTTCACAGTATTTCCCTGGCCCGGTTGGAAGAGGTGTGCCAGAGCGTGGTTCGGTTGGGCTTTGGCGCGGTACGCTTGTAGTGTGAGTGCAAAGCGTGCATGAGCCCGAAACTGAAGATGCAACGTCACTTTTGAGGGACTGTTTCATATGGATTTATTAATCTCAGGGTTCATACGGTCATGGAAAACCTGGAAAAGTCATGGAATTTTGACATGGCATTTTCCAGGCCTGGAAAAGTTTTGGAAAAGTCATGGAAAACAGATATCTATATACTTGAATATAGGTTAGTTGTCTTTACTTCTTTTCTGTCCTTGGCCAATCACATACTCTCACATTATTAGTGTGGTGTAAGCATTATCTAAATCAATTTTACACAGATATAAATATAAGCTGAAACTAAATAGATTGTTGCGTGTTTTACGATATGCTGTAATAAATTTTAACATGTATTGTTTTTACCACGCATATGTAGACATTGCATGAAACATTAGGTCATGAAAATTTACTTGAAAGTCATCGAATTTTAAGCCATGGAATTTTAGTAGTAAAAATGTGTACAAACCCTGTAATCTTTCTTACTTTTCAATGACCATGAACTGTCATACCTGCAGCACGAGGACTTTTATGATCATTTATGAGCGTCAACAGTTGTGGATGTGTTCAGCAAAATATTTGACTGTGTGTCACTGCATCCCAAACCACTAAACATAATACAAAAGGATATAACTAAAGCAATGTCCACTGTGCTGAGCGAGAGCGCTTCTCTTCTGTTAAACTGAACAGCGCATCATCTATTACGCAAGCGTGCTCTGGATCGGATGCAATGTGAGCGCAGGCCGTCGGGGGAGAGGGGAGGGGGACAACCACACTTTAGCACAGTTCAAGGCAACTGTGCCTAGTGAGAGTATGCCCTAAAATATGACTTTACAAACTGTATTGTAAATAAAGCATATGGACATTTTCATATTAGGCAATAATATTACTGAAATTAATTTAAAACCTGAATAAATATAAATTTACACACATTTACACAAGTACATAAATAGACTTCAGTGATGGGCTAGAAATCTGCAGAAATCTGAAATATTTCCCAAATTATGTTTAACAGATTCAGGAATTTTTCACATTATTTCCTATAATATTTTTTCTTCTGGAGAAAGTCTTATTTGTTTTATTTCGGCTAGAATAAAAGCAGTTCTTAATATTTTTCAAACCATTTTAAGGTCAATATAATTCACCCCCTTAAGCAGTAGATATTTTCAATTGTCTACAGAACAAACCATCGTTATAAAATGACTTGCCTAATTACCCTAACTTTAACCTAATTAACCTAGTTAAGTCTTTAAATGTCACTTTAAGCTGAATACTAGTGTCTTGAAAACATATAGTCAAACATTATGTGCTGTCATCATGGCAAAGATAAAAGAAATCAGTTATTAGAAATTAATTATTAAAACAATTATGTAAAAAATAATGAAGAAAAATATAGAGGAGGGGTAATAATTCTGACTTCAACTGTATATACGCTATATATCACCCAAAATCCCACAAGAATGCAGTGATTTGCAGAGTAAGAGGATTCCTGACTCAAACTAAACTGACACGATGCTATTTTGTTACTCCAGCCGTGCTCACAAACAATAATTAATAAAGCAGCTGTCTGCGAATTCTGGAGCAGCACAGCTGTGTAGACTATTTATAAAAGAACACAAATTTTCCACCGCCAGCTCACTGTTCACACTGAGAACAAGCAGAAGACGTAACTACAGGCAAAAAGACACTGTATACATCTGTTAATTAACAGTTTCCGTATTTTGTGAGTCACTTTCCATTTATTTATGATTGTGAATTGCATTATGGGATGTTGATCTCTGCTCTGTCGACTTTTGATGTTGAAAATTCAACTCTACAGTTTAACAAAGTGACTTTTATTGACATTTTAGTAGTTTGAAATAATTTAATTGTATAAGAAATAATCATATATGGAGAAATAAGTCTGTAAAGTAACAGAAAATGTACTGACAGTTTATTACAAGGTGTTTGTAGCGTAATATACAACACCAACCCAGACAATATAGCACTGCAAACTATTCAAAATGTTCATAAAAGTCACTTTTTTGAACTTTTCAAGGTTAAATGTTGTTATGAAGAAAGATCAACCTCCCATAACGCAATTCAAAAGCATAAATAAACAGGGAAAAATAAAAATATGAATCAGAAAATACAGAAAACTGCTCATTTACTGTAGTAGAGGAAGCATTAAAGGGTTAGTTCACCCAAAAATGAAAATGTACTCACTATTGACTCTCCTTCAAGTCTCTCCAAACCTTTATGACTTCTGTTGAACACTAAAGAATATATTATGAAGAGACCTGAAAACCAGGCAGCATGGTGGCTCAGTGGTTAGCACTGTCGCCTCACAGCAAGAAGGTCTCTGGTTCGAGTCCCGACTGAGCCAGTTGGCATTTCTGTGTGGAGTTTGCATGTTCTCCCCGTGTTAGCGTGGGTTTCCTCCGGGTGCTCCGGTTTCCCAGTCCAAACACATGCGCTATAGGTGAATTGGATTAACTTAATTTGCCGTATGAGTGTGTGTGTGAATGTGAGAGTGTATGGGTGTTTCCCAGTACTGGGTTGCGGCTGGAAGGGCATCAGCTGCGTAAAACATATGGAGGAATAGTTGGCGGTTCATTCCGCTGTGGCGACCCCTGATAAATAAGCGACTAAGCTGAAGGAAAATGAATGAATGAGACCTGAAAACCATTGAGGGAAAACAAATACTGCAGAAGTCAATGGTTACAGCTTTCCAGCATTCTTCAAAATATCTTCTTTTGTGTTCAATAGAAGAAGGACATTCATAAAGGTTTGAAGTGAGTAAATGATGACAGAATTTAAATTTTTGCGTGAACTATCCCTTTAAGGATGAATTGAGATTTAAAGCGCAGTCAGAGGAGATCCAGGGATTTTTTTTTATGAGTTCAGTGTGAGAAAGCCAGGGTCACAATGCCCTGACATGTCAAATTGAATCATTCTTTACTGCACTGGACGCTGTAAATTACCATGTCAACTGTAAGTCATCACAGCATCGCTCTGTTTGTTCAGAGAGGTATATATTAGCTGGGAAAAAAGCCATTGTAAGCAATTCATTAACCTCGAATGGCAGCTACTCGGCTGACACAAGAGTCTACAAATGTTTGCCATATTTAAATGTGTTTATGTCTGAACCAATCACCTGAGCCCTAAAGAAACATGACCAATCACAGTCTCAAATACTTCACTAGTGACTCTCCTGAATAGAGACGTAAAATTAAGCATTGTAGAAATGAACATACATATTTTTAAGCCTTACTGAACACAGACTTCGACTTTGAGAAGCTGCCATCACGAACTCATGAGACTTATATATGATTTATGCTCATTATGCGGAAAATGGCATAAAGCATTTGCGAATAAAGCACTGTTTCTATTTAATGAGTCAAAGAGAACAATATGGTCACTTCCTAATAACCTGGCAGCAAATATCAGACAGAGAAGTGTAGTTTAGTGCGTTAGGAGAAGCCTCTGTGGTGTTTTTTCTTCTCTAATAAGTGAGTTGCACCTCAGAAGACGAAGATGAAATGCAATGAACACATTGGAGTGGCTTTTGGAGGGGTGAGATGCTCTTTGGGAGCGCAGACAGATGCTCAAGACAGTTCTGGAGGGAATAATAATAGAAGAAGAACAATACTGAAGCACTGTGATGACGGACTGACGGCTGAGGGGGTTTAGAAATGAGCAAAACAACATTTCAGATGTTTTACTGTGCTGAAAACACTGCCGAGTTCATTAATGCGTCCCATCATGCACATTTTTATCATCTGTTCAAACTAAATTACATCATTTTACTGATGTGCATGCTGGAATTAATTCAGTAAATGTGTTTCCAACATAGTTTATGTACATTTTTGTCTGTCAGATTATTCGACTCAGTTGCGCACATACATTTTTTTATGCACGTTTTCAAAATGCATGCACATCTTTGGCTGTTTACATTAAGCAATTTTTATGCAATATTCCAAAATTCACTTAAAAATAGGTGCATTGAAAGATAGCTATCTCATTTGATTGCACAGCACACTCATATGACTATCACTCATATGACTATTGCAACCCAGGCTCATTATGGATACGTACCCAGGTCTACATTTCTGGAGACAGTGAAATATATAACCGGAGGTACGTCTGCTCACAGCTTTTGTTTTTGCAAATCCACCAGAGGCCGCTGTGTATGCTTTTTGATGATCACAAATTCCTCTCGCGCGTCCTCTTCTTGCGTAAATCCACCAAAGGGAGCAATATGTCAACTGACTGACCGACTCACCCCCTTCCCTAAACCCAACTGATAGTGTTTTCAAAAGCAATCTAGAAAAAAAAGCATTTATTTATTCATTTATTTTTTATTTTACCTGGTTTCTGGAACCGTTCTTTACCGGACTTGAACCCCATCGTTGTGGTCAACTCCGCTCTGCGTCTCAAATCAGCCAACATACGCGACAAGCCACTGAGCAAACTGGTAACACCGGAAAAACCGTCCACACCGAGGTAAGCGGTCAGCTGGTATCGCAAAAAGAAGCAGAAGCCATCGGCGGCATCATACTGTACCGCCCCGTAGCATTAATTTTTAAGAGGAAATACTTACCTCTGGCTACATAATTCGACCTCCCCAGAAATGTAGACAGGGGTACGTATCCACAATGAGCCTATGTTAGACTATGGGTGCTTTCACACCTGTGGATCGATTCTTTTGTTCCGAAACAGGGATTTAAAATTGTTACAATGTTTATTTTTGTTCTTGGTGCGGTTCGCTTTCACACTGCAAAGTTTCTAAATGGACAGAGTTTCACAGTTTATTTTGCAGTCTCACTCAGCTGTCATGCGTCCTTATTTTAATTTATGACGATGAGCAATAAGACATTATAAGCGAAAAGCTGGCTTTCATTTTGAATGGTGACACCCACAGACATCGTCACCAAATAGAAATCAGAGGTAAGACTTTCTCATAGCAGTTGGCTTATGCATTATAGGCTTTACATTTTAACAGATAAACCAAGACTGCTGTTCGGTCAATTTTCCTAACGGATAAACAGCTCTCGTTAATAGTTAACAAGCTTTCACTTTCGTATTTGGCATGAAACACACATTTACGGTAGGAATGACATCCTGCCCTACTCATAATTCTCTCTTCATATAGCCGTATATATGCATATTACATATCCATAATACTCTGTGATATAGCCTGGTTCAGATCGTATTGCTTTCTCACTACAATCGATCCACTCCAGAGTTCGTTTCAATCGAGCCGAGACCACCTCAATCAGGCGATCTTGGACCGATTGTTTTGGCGCGGATCCGAGCGTGATTGCTGGATTCACATATGCCAAACGAACCGCGCTAACTGGGGAAACGCGCCAGGTTCCGAAACAAAAATCTAGGTGTGAAAGCACCCTATAATATGCCCAGCAAGAATCCCACAGACATGAACCTTCAAAGAGCCAGACAAATTGAGACTGAGGTTTTCTATTCTGGTTGTAAAGACGATTCAGCATTAGAAATTCACACGAGCGTCTGTCCAGAGACATGCACTGACCACAAATATTTTCTCAAAGCTTTTTGCTTGAGTCTAAATCACACTTATCCAGAATGCAGACAGTAGACAAGGTAATCACATCTATGACACAGTCTCTATATTGGCACAGTTTGAAAAATGGGTCATATTCAGGCACTTTTGGCACTTGCATCTTAAGCCCGGTTCACACTGCAATTTTTAATTATCCTACACAATTGCAGCATGTCAGACTGTACGAATATTGCTACCATGTTACACTCTAGGATCTCAGCTGTCATAATGTCAGACTGAACGACAATGAAGACGTGCCAAACATGGAAGAAAATTCATCTGGAGTTTGATATCATCCATTTGTGACACTTTCACTATCCCGCATTCTGAAATGATTCCTCACAGCAAACGTAAACAATCTGTAGTGGTAATGTTGCACACAGCAGACCTCAATAATACACGTCAACCAACAACAAATAAAAACAACAACAAAAAATTATCCGCTTTTAGTACAAAAGCAATGGGCGTCACGGTGGCTCAGTGGGTAGCACGATCGCCTCACAGCAAGAAGGTCGCTGGTTCGAGTCCCGGCTGGGTCAGTTGACATTTCTGTGTAGAGTTTGCATGTTCTCCCTGTGTTGGCGTGGGTTTCCTCGGGGTGCTCCGGTTTCCCCCACAGTCTAAACACATACGCTATAGGGGAATTGAATAAGCTAAATTGGCCGTGTATGAGTGCAAATGAGAGTGTATGAATGTTTCTCAGTGTTGGGTTGTGGCTGGAAGGGCATCTGCTGTGTAAAACATATGCTGGATAAGTTGGCGGTTCATTCCGCTGTGGCGATCCCTGATTAATAAAGGGACTAAGCCAAAAAGAAAATGAATGAATGAATAGTACAAAAGTAGCAAACGCATTGCTTTAAACTCTCACTAATCTGTATATACGGCATGTATAGCTCTGGAGTCAGGAAGTTCTCAGAATGTAACAATATCCTAAATTATTACTTTTTATGTGTTTTTTTAAAGGTAAATGAAGGTTATACAGTGTGTTGTTAATTGCAGAGCTACTCTATTTAAAAAAAGAAGAAACCCTGCAAGTTGTGAAAGAGATCAAGCCTCAGCCAGTTAAGAAAAGGTAACGCAAAAGTAACGTAACGCATTACTTACCATAAAAAGCAACCAAGTAAAGCAACAAGTTAATTTTTTAGGGAGTAACTCAATATTGTAATAAATTACTTTCAAAAGTAACTTTTCCCAACACTGGCAGCTTGCACTATAAAAACTATCCGTAAATTTGCAGTTTTCTGTATTTTGTGATTCATGTTTTTATTTTACCCATTTATTTATGCTTTAAATTGCATTATGGGGTCTTGATCTTTCATCCAACAACTTTTAACCTTGAAAAGTAAAAAAAAAAGTGACTTTTATGACCATTTTGAATAGTTTAAAGTGCTATATTAACTGGGTTGGTGTTGTGTATTACGCTACAAAAACCTTGTAAGTAACTGCGAGTACATTTTCTGTTATTTTACAGACTTATTTCTATATATATTATTTCTTATACATTATATTATTTCAAACTACTAAGTGAAGTTTATTTATAAACTAATTTCGAGAGGATCACGTGCTTATGATTGCTTGCGGCTGGTCCCGAATTATCCAATTTATGATTCACCAATCAGACGATTCCTAAGCCACTATAAATACCCTAAGTTCCATATTACAGCCATCTTCGTTTTGAAGAATCCCCCCTTCCACCCCTACTCCTCCTCCTTTCCTAGATGGGTGGCACGGTGGCCCAGTGGTTAGCACTGTTGCCTCAAAGCAAGAACGTCACTGGTTCTAGTCCTTACCAAGCCAGCCGACGTTTCTGTGTGGAGTTTACACGTTCTCCCCGTGCCACGTGGGTTTCCCCCGGGTTCCCCGGTTTCCTCCCACCGTCCAAAAACACGCATCTTAAGTTAATTGACTAATCCAAATCGGCACCATGACGTGCTCCTAGTAAGCAGTTATCTCTTAAGAGCAATCACTATCTGTTCACTAGCTACTACAGCAGGGGAGTTCTCGAGATCTACCTGAGCTCAAACTCTCCTCTCGCCTTGCAAACGGGAGGGAGCCCTGGGCTCGAGGATCTTATGAGCTCAGGGCTCTCTCCCAGGACAGTATGCCAAACAAGCTTTATAATCAATCATCAGCTAAGTGTCAACTCTTGAAAATGTCAATAAAGTCACTTTGTTAAACTGTAGAATTGAAATTTCCACATCAAAAGTCGACAGAGCAGAGATCAACATCCCATAATGCAATTCACAACCGCGAATAAACGGAAAACACTTAAAATACAGAAACTGTTCATTAACAAACTTTTTTCTACAGTGTGTATGTGGATTGTCTGCAGATTTTGACTGGGAATGTATTGTACTGGAACTACAGTGATGGTGGTGGTGTAAAAACACTCACCCTCTGCTTCTCTGGGGCTCCAGTGTCCGGATGGGGAGCACGGCCGCGGGGATGAAGAGTTGGACGCATATTGAAGGAGAATACGACCCTCGGCACATTTATCACATACTGATCCCACTTCTCTAGGAAACCAACAGACACAGACACAATGCAACTTAGAAACAGCACATTCAAGTGGACGGCGAGGTAGATGGTAAATTATGTTTTATTTTATTATTAATACTAAAGACTTTAATCATACTAATTTCGGAGCATCACAATTGTTTTGTTTTTTTTGTTTGTTTGTTTGATCAGATAACTTAACTTAAGTATATTTTAGGGAATATTTATGTATTTATTTATTTATTTACTTAGCAGAAGGAATATAACAAAACATTATTTTAATATGGAAATGTTTGTGAAAAATAAACTTTAAAATGAATTGTAAAATAAAATAAAACAAAATAATTAATTGTAAAATAAAATGAAATTAAATGAAATGAAATGAAATTAAATTAAATTAGGGCTGCACGGTGGCGCAGTGGGTAGCACGATCGCCTCACAGCAAGAAGGTCGCTGGTTCAAGCCTCGGCTGGGTCAGTTGGCGTTTCTGTGTGGAGTTTGCATGTTCTCCCCGTGTTCGCGTGGGTTTCCTCCGGGTGCTCCGGTTTCCCCCACAAGTCCAAAGACATGTGCTATAGGTGAATTGGGTAAGCTAAATTTTCCGTAGTGTATGTGTGTGAATGAGAGTGTATGGATGTTTCCCAGTGATGGGTTGCAGCTGGAAGGGCATCTGCTGCGTAAAACATATGCTGGGTAAGTTGGCGGTTCATTCCGCTGTGGCGACCCCAGATTAATAAAGGGACTAAGCCGAAAAGAAAATGAATGAATGAATGAATAAATTAAATTAATTTAAATCAATTTAAATTAAATTTAAATAAAAATTAAATTAAATTAAATTAAATTAAATTAAATTAAATTAAATTAAATTAAATTAAAATAATATTCTAGCTCAAATGCTAAAGAACTCAAGAGGGATGACAGCTCAACTCTACTTAACAAATTTGTAAATATATAGCTATGCAAAAATATTAACAGACTGCTTAAAAATTCTCAGTTTCTCCAGATTTATAGTTATGTATTTGAGTGAAATGTAATTTCTGTTTTAATAATAACTAATAACATTTCTTTCAAATAAATAAAATGGTCATTTAAAGCATTACATGGCCAAATAACAAAA
Source organism: Danio jaintianensis (assembly GCA_903798115.1). Taxonomy (NCBI): domain Eukaryota; kingdom Metazoa; phylum Chordata; class Actinopteri; order Cypriniformes; family Danionidae; genus Danio; species Danio jaintianensis. Next base: position 2,019,308 of record CAIGQV010018170.1, read on the forward strand.
AAGATTGCCATGATAATGTTTATATTTAATGTTCATATTCATTTTTAAATTACATAATACCAGTGTCTTAACTTCTGAAGAGTAAAGCAATCAAAAACTGGTAAAAACCTGTTAGGAAATCAATATTTGATGGAATAAATGAAAATATGACATTGACGTTCTTTTCTGAAACAAACAAATAAATAAAATTGCTTTATTTTTGTTTGAAATTGAAAAGAAATGTTATAAGACGTTCATATAATAAAACAGAAACTAACATTTTATTGCAACCATAAATAAATACGGTAAACCCAGACAAACTGAGAACGTTCAAGTAGTCTCTTCTTTCAATGTCTGTATACCGTGCAACTGTACATAACTTAATCAAAATCCTGTGTCTATAACTAAATAAATAAAATATACTTAAGTTATCTGACTTCATTGTTGTCAGTGAAATTGTTCACAATGTCGTCCAAAATCATAACATAATTTAAATGACAAAATAAATAAATAAATAAATAAATATAAATAAATAAATATAAATAAATAAATAAATAAATAAATACATGAATGAATGAATGAATGAATGAATGAATGAATGAATAAATGAATGAATGAATAAAAATAAATAAATAAATAAATAAATAAATAAATAAACATAAATAAATAAAAATTAATTAATTAATGAATTAATTAATTGGTAAATAAATAAATAAATATAAATAAATAAATAAATATAAATAAATATAAATAAATATAAATAAATAAATATAAATAAATATAAATAAATA
>CAIGQV010018170.1:2117225-2128872 GCA_903798115.1 Danio jaintianensis
TATATATATATATATATATATATATATATATATGTATATATATATAAAATGGTACATATAGGCCTAGTTGTAGATCGATATGCAAAAAAAGTAAATAAATAAAAAAGAAAGAAAACAGAATATGAGGTGGAAGAGGATATGAGGATATTTAAAACAGTAGGCAGTGAGTCATCTAAACAGCTTTATTTGTGTCAGCTTTAAAGATGCCATCAAATCTCTCTCCAATATTGCAGTATGTTTTATAATAATCTATTTGTACATAATTATCATTACCATCATTATCTCTTTAATTCCAGTGTCACTGTAATCTCAAATCAAAATAAATTTCCTTTGCCATTTAAGTTTTACAGACATCTTTTCTCATCTCTGATTGGCTGTGATCAGCCCAAGTGGGCGGGGCTAGTCCATCACTCACATGCGATCCACCAATAGCAAACCACAACCATCCAATCAACTCTATCCACACAAAATAAAGTCCTGCCCTAAATATATTGTTGTTCAAGAAGACGGAAAAAGCAATATTGAACTTCATGACTTTATGCTCAAATATTGTGTTTAGAAGCACTTCATAACCGATGTTCTAGATACAGTACTGAACAAAAGTCCTAAGCACTTTACCAGCTTTGTTGGCCTAAGACTGGCACAGTATAATCAATCAGTCTCTTTAAAAACAAACAGAAAATATATGAAATATGTACAAAAAACAGCACAACATTTCTTCTTTAAGCAAAAGTTTATGCTTTCCTTGGCACCAAGCACAGCTTGAATTGTTTTGTTCTAATTGTCCTGACATTTTCTGAAATAATGTGCTGTGTAATATCAGGCTTCTTTTAGCACTTTCCAGAGCTCTTCTTCAGGTTTAGACTGTCGTGTCTTTCTTTTTCTGTTCAGGTGATCTCATAGAGCCTCTATAATATTCAGGTCTGGACACTGTGGAGGCCATTTCATGACTGTCTATGTTTCATCAGCTGTTTTCTTTCTCCAAATAGGATTTCACTGCAATTAGTGGATCATTATCATGCTGAAAATGAACTGAATGATAATTATTCACCCTGTATAAATCTGTTTTTTAAAAAATGGACACTTAATTAAAATTAAATTGTAAAAAAGTTAAAGTTAACTTTTTTAAAAAGTTAAAAAAGTAATAAAAAAATTACACTTATGACTGGTTTTTGGAGTAAAGGGTCACATATATCCATTATACCATCAGCAAAACAACAGATTTAATGTTGGCTTTAAACTTTTGCACAGTACTGTATATCTGAAGAACTGCTGGTAGTGCAATGTAATGCGCATTTCATAATATAACATTTAAAAAAGTCAATTAAACTCTATTGAGAAGTTCAGTTAAGTAACTGTTTTACCCTAATGGATTCGTCCCTTGCGTCTAATCTCATTAAATGAGAACACCTTAATGGTTTTCTAGTAGATCTATTCCAGAAGGGGTTTTAGTTACATAACCACCACTCTGTGTGTGTGGGTATCTGTGTGTGTGACAGATTCTGTGAAAACCGCAGTGAATTTAATGTCCACAGTGTATTTTTCTTCAGTGTTTAATATGTGGAGAAGGACTCTACCGACCTCTAGTGGTCTGTTTTGAAAACTGCAGTCACACTTCTTTAGATCAGGGAGTATCACCAGACTACAAACCAAAAAGTATGCTTGAATTTGTAATGAATGTGTGCTTGTTGTGCATTTCAAATCATAAATGCACAACATGAAACATATAAATCCATAAACAGTACTTGCAGACAGTGCTATTGAAATGAATTGTTATTTAAATGGACTATATAGGCTATACTTGCATGAAAAAAAGATCATTAGTGAGGTACAATTTAGCCATATTTATCTTGAGATGGGACATGGTTGTGGTTATAGACAGGTTAAGTGTGGGATTAAGGGATGGTGTATATGTCAACAGTGGTATAATATGCATATTAGCAGAAATTAGAGCTATAATTACATGCATATTTATTTTTTAATATGAGATATAAATATAAAATGTAAATAAATGTGATATATTTGTATGCATCAACACATGAAGTGCATTTTATCATATGATTAAGTGTTAATGTTAATATGCAGTAATTGAGGCACTTTAGGGCGTCACGGTGGCGCAGTGGGTAGCACGTTCGCCTCACAGCAAGAAGGTCGCTGGTTCAAGCCTCGGCTGGGTCAGTTGGCGTTTCTGTGTGGAGTTTGCATGTTCTCCCCGTGTTCACGTGGGTTTCCTCCGGGTGCTCCGGTTTCCCCCACAAGTCCAAAGATATGCCCTATAGGTGAATTGGGTAGGCTAAATTGTCCGTAGTGTATGTGTGTGAATGAGTGTGTATGGACGTTTCCCAGTGATGGGTTGCAGCTGGAAGGGCATCCGCTGCGTGAAACATATGCTGGATAAGTTGGCGGTTCATTCCGCTGTGGCGACCCCAGATTAATAAAGGGACTAAGCCGAAAAGAAAATGAATGAATGAATGAATTCAAACACAGACACATATAAAATATATTAGAGTAAAGAGTAGATACTTTATACTATATATTTAGTGTCATTTATGGTGATGTTCTGCTGACATCTGCTGGGAGACATGCTTTCAGTCACACATTTATGAGGAATTCTCCTTGAGCAGCCATGAGAAGCAGTTATAGAGGGACATAAGACAACTATTATGGGATGTTTTTCATTTACATTTGAAAAATAGAGAGGATCCGATCTCTAAAAGGTCATGATTTCATCTTCTCTCTTTATAATGGTAATGCAAAAGAGAGGACAGAATATATGTTTATATAAAAGTTTAAAAAAAAGTAATAATGTCAAATAAAGTTAATTCATGTGGGAGCATATGGAGATATAAGCTTTAGTCAGTGTCTTTAACGCCGTTTTCACTGCTCCATCAAGTTTAGCACATTGGTGAATGTATAATAATAATAATAATAGTAATAATAATAATAATAATAATAATAACAATAATAATAAATTATTAATTAAACAGACAAATAAATAAATAAATAAATATTAGGGGAACACATGAAGAAAATAAAAATGTTGTATTGGAGCTGCAGTAATTTCAATATCTGTCACAAATTGTATTGTATAAATTGTAATATAATAATAAAATCTTCTAATTCTTTTTCCAGAAGAAACCTTATCAAAATATCCATTCATGTACTTTCTGGGTAAGATTATTGGCTAATGTTATTTAAAGCATATTATATTTAATAGTTATTTAATAACTATAATAATAGTAATCAACAGATCCAACTCAACTCTATATAAAGATATATATAAGAATAAAGAATGCTATGAAAACCTCTTTGAGTTTTTAAGATTGATGAGATTTTAGCAACCCAGGCTCATTCTGAAAATGTACCGCTATATACATTTCTGGAGAGCACCAAATATGTTCCAGGAGGTATGTTGTTTTGCAGTTTTTGTTTTCAGGAATCCACCAGAGGCCGCTGTGTATGCTTTTTGAGATCTCAAATATCTCTTGTGAGTGCCATTCGCACCTGCTGTTCTCACGCAAATCCACCAGAGGCCGCTGTCGACTGACCGATTGACTGACCCACCCTCCTCCTTCCCTAAACCCAACCAATACAGTTTTCAAAAGCACCGATTGACCCGATCACCGCCTTCCCTAAACCCAACCGACAGTGTTTTCAAAAGCAATCCAGAAAAAGAAAAGCCCTAGCCTGATTTTTACCACGTTTTCTGATTTTACCACATTCTCACCCTGTTATTTACTTATTTAATTTTTTGGCTTTTGTTTTTGTCTTACCTGCTTTCTGGAACCGTTCTTCGCCAGATTCGACCGCACGTAGCGGTCAACTCCGCTGCACGTCACAAGTCTGCCGACGTACGTGGCGAGCCACTGGGCAAACTGGTAACAGCGGGAAAGCTGTCCACACGGAGGTGTAGCAGTCAGCTGGTAAGCGTGAAAAGGAACGGCGTCATACCGCCCTCTAGCGTTCGTTTTAAAGATGAAATGCAGCCATGCGTAGCTCTGGCTATACATAATTCGCGATCTCCTGAAATGTATATAGGGCTATGATTTCAGAATGAGACTGTGTTGGATTTTAGAGCTGACAAATCCAGTCCAGTGCAGATCACGTTTAGAAGATTCACTTCAAGAGATTAGGGTAAAAAAGTAGTATGAATCTAAACACATGTACAGTACAAGACGAGGGGAAAAAACTGGTGCCACAAATGTTTGAGAAGGAAACTGAGAAAAAAAAAAATAACTATAAAGTTTTAAATGCAAGTGAATCAGTGTATTTAAATGAATAATTCATACAGCTTCACTATTTTACAAGCTTTATGCATTCTAAAGCTGTTTATGTTTGTTGACCTACTTATACATCCATTCTCCATATTCTCTGCAGGATGCAGGAGTAATTCAGCTACTATTTTGTCAATGATATGAATTCTGCAATACTGCTTTTCTTCGAGGCAAGTAAGTAGGTTTATCTGCAATGTGGATGTGCACTTGTTTGTTTTGCAGTTGTTTTCGAACTTCTGATAGTTTCCTACACTGAACAAAAATTACACATTGAACCAACTTTAAACAATTACTGTTTTGTTACAGCTGAGTTTATCATTTAACTTTGGTTCAAACTATAACATTTAATATAATCTAATTATAAAAAAAATATTTATTGTGGTCAAGCGGCTCTCCACCTCTACTCATACCGATGACTGCAGCCAGTCAACCAGCTCCAGCGCTGCTGCAGTCAGCCAGCCCCCCAGCTCGCCCTCAAGCTCCAGAGGTGAAGCTCGCTTTGAGGTGCTGCCTGCCAGCATCGCCCTCTGGAGGGTGTCACCCAGCATCGGCTCCTCCAGCCTCCGAGCTACGGACTCCGCCTCGGCCCTTCGACCCTTGTGCTCCGCATTGGCTCACTCCTCCCTCATCTCCGCCATGGACTGTCAGTCCACCAGCTTCGCCAGGCTCCCTCGTCCCACCGGCTCCGCCTTGGTCAGTCGTCGCCCTTCCTACACCTCTGGACTCCACTCCTCTGGCTGCGCCTCGTCGCTCCGTCCTGCCAGCTACGTTGAGCTCCTCCTTCCCTCCAGCTACGCCTTGGTCCTCTGTCGCTCTGGCTCCGCCGCGGGCTTCCGGAACCCCGCCGTCGCCTCGCTCGGATGAACCGTCTGCTCCACCCCGGCCCTCCGGGACCTCGGGGTCACCTTCACCCTACGGCTCTCCGTCTCCTCCTTGGGCTCCACCACCATCAGCGGCGTCTCCCTCAGTTGGCCCCCTGGAGTCGGCAGCCACTCCTCCTCCATGGCCCTTCCCTTCCTCGACTCCGCCCTGGGCCGTCCTTCTGGCTGTGTCCTGGGTCTTCCTGCTCCAGCTCCCTTCCTGGTTCCTCCCTCCTGAAATTCCTCCCTGGCCAAGTCCTCCACTCGTCTCCCAGTGTCCTTCTTGGCTCCTCCCTCCTAAGACTCCTCCCTGGCCCCCTCCCCTCCCACCCTCCCTTATATTACGCTATGTTGAAGGCGCGAGGACGCGCCTTCAAAGGGGGGGCAATGTCAGGTGTCTGTTCTGTGTTGTGATCATGTGCTCCTTTGTTCTGTTTCCCGCCGTTTCCTAATGTTCATTAGTTTCACCTGTGTTCCCCTCCTGTGTCCCATTAGCCCATGTGTATATATACCCCTTAGTTTGTTTCCTTCATTGTCCAGTATTGTATTGTCTACGTTCCAGTGTCTCCATGTTCCAGTGTCTCCAGTGAGTGCGTAATAAATAAATCTACATGTTTTGATAATTCCTGTTATCCTGTGCCTTTGTGAGTGAGTGCACCGTGACAATAATGTTAGTCTATGCTATTGCCAGTTATTTTATTTTCAACAATGATGTATAATAACTATCAGCTGGGAGGCGCGGTGGCGCAGTGGGTAGCGCTGTCGCCTCACAGCAAGAAGGTCGCTGGTTCGAGCCCCGGCTGGGTCAGTTGGCATTTCTGTGCGGAGTTTGCATGTTCTCCCCGTGTTGGCATGGGTTTCCTCCAGGTGTTCCGGTTTCCCCCACAGTCCAAACACATGCGCTATAGGGGAATTGGGTAAGCTAAATTGTCCGTAGTGTATGTAATAATAATAATAATAATAATAATAATAATAATAATAATACATTTTATTTGTAATGTGCTTTTCTTAGACTCAAAGCGCTACAAGGCAAAATACCAACAATAGCAGAAACAGCACAACAATAAAAAAGATGCAATAAGAATATGGGTGTTTCCCAGTGATAGGTTGTGGCAGGAAGGGCACCCGCTGCGTAAAACATATGCTGGATAAGTTGGCGGTTCATTCCGCTGTGGCGACCCCAGAAAAGCCGAAAAGAAATTAATGAATGAACTATCAGCTGCTGCTTTCAGGTTGAAAGCGGAGTCATGTCCTGAAGTTTGTTGTATGGATATAAATGTCCGGCAAGATAATAACAAAACTCACAATAGAAATGCATAAAAACTGAAAGCACATAAACAGTACCTTTATTTTCATGCGGTCACATGACATAGAAACTGCTAGTTTAAAGTAAAACCAATTAACTAAACTACACTTTAGCTAATTAAAATTAAAGTAAAACTAATCGAAAAACAGTTGCTTTTGAGTTTACCTATAGTGGTTTGTTTTTTGCTTTAAAGCAGTGGTCTCAAACTCAATTCCTGGAGGGCCGCAGCTCTGCACAGTTTTGCTCCAACCCTAATCAAACACAGCTGATCCAAATAATCAAGGTGTTCAAGGCTACTCTTGAACACCTGGATTATTTGGATCAGCTGTGTTTGAATAGGCTTAAAGCTAAACTGTGCAGAGCTGCGGCCCTCCAGGAATTGAGTTTGAGACCACTGCTTTAAGGCAAATTGAATAAAACAGGTTGTAATCAGAAACCCTAATTTTTCCTTCCTTCCTTCCTTCAGCTTACACAGTTGAATTAACCGCCTATTATTTCGGCATATGTTTTACGAAGTGGACGCTCTTCCAGCCGCAACCCAGTACTAGAAAACACCCATACACTCTCATATTCACACACACACTCATACACTAAGGCCAATTTAGTTTATTCAATTCCCCTATAGCGCATGTGTTTGGACTGTGGGGGAAAACGGAGCACCCGGAGGAAACCCACAGCAACACTGGGAGAACATACAAACTCCACACAGAAATGCCAACTGACCCAGCCGGGGCTCGAACCAGCGACCTTCTTGCTGTGAGGCGACAGTGCTGACCACTGAGCCACCATCACTTTTCACTTAATCCAATCTAAAAATGTACTTTGACTTAAATACCCTGTAGTTTGAGTTTTTTTCAGTGTGCTGCTGGAGCAGATGGAGAAATTGTTGCTGAAACTGTGAAGTGGTAAAAGTTTATTTGAAAACGCTGCCGTGGAGCAGGAGAAAATATCATTACGTTCAAAAGTAGAGATCATGTGGGAGCTAAAGGTGAGATCTTGTCATTGGGAAGTGAACGTGTGGAATATGGGGTTAATTATTAATGAACAGGTGTGTGTGTGTGTGTGTTATGAGAAGTGTGTGTGAGCTTGTCTATAGTGAGATATCATTCTTCTAAAGGCGTCTGGAAATGATCTGTCTAGGGTTTTAATTTGGAGTTCACCTTGCAGAGTAAAAGCACAGAGAAGAGGTTTGCTGGAAGCCACATGGAAAAAATACTATAAATACTATAGTGTTTTTAAACCATAGTATAGTAAAGTGTTTTATACTGTATATACTGGAGTACACTGTAAAAAAATTTAATTAGCAGTTTTCCATATTTTGTGATTCATGTTTTATTTTTCCCTGTTTATTTATGCTTTAAATTGCATTATGGGATCTTGATCTTTCATCCAACAACTTTTAACCTTGACAATTTGGGAAAAGTGACTTTTATGAACATTTTGAATAGTTTTATTTCTCTTATTTCTTATTTCTCCATATATGATTATTTTTTATACATTATATTATTTCTAACTACTAAAATGTCAATAAAAGTCACTTTGTTAAACTGTAGAGTTGAATTTTCAACATCAAAAGTCGACAGAACAGAGATCAACATCCCATAATGCATTTCACAACCAGAAATAAACAGAAAACATCACTAAATACAAAAACTGTGCATTAACAGATTTTTTTTTTTACAATGTTTGGTGTTTGCAATTCATTGTTAACCCTCAAACTGTATTTATTTCCTGTGTACTAATCCCCAATAAATTATAGAGATATGGTAAAAAATTTACAATATTTTATTTATTTATCTATTTATTTATTTATTTATTTATTTTTTTATTTTTTTATTTATTTATATATTTATTCATTTATTAATTCATTTATTTATTTATTCACATTTATTTATTTATTCACTTTATTTATTTATTCACTTTATTTATTTATTCATTTATTTACTTATTTATTTATTCACATTCATTTAATTACTTATTTATTAACTTATTTATTTATTTGCTTATTTAGTCATTTGCTTATTTATATTTATTTATTTTTACTTATTTATTTACTTATTCACTTATTTTTTATTTTTTTATTTATTTGCTTTATTTATTTGTTTTTCTTTATCCACTTATTTTTTATTTTTTTATTTGCTTACTTATTTCTGTATTCATTTACTTATTTTTTATTTATTTATTTATTTGCTTATTTTTATTTATTTATGTTTTACTTTTTTATTTACTTATTCACTTATTTATTTATTTACTTATTTATTTATTTGCCAATTTGTATTTCTTTATGTATTTACTTATATTTTTACTTATTATTTATTTATTTATTTATTCACTTATTTATTTATTTGCTTATTTTTATTTATTTATTCATTTCATTTATTTATTTACTTATTCACTATATTGAATATCACTATATTTACCTATTTACTTCCTTTTTTTTATTAATGTATTTTTTTTTTACTTATTCACTTATTTATTTATTCACTTTTTTTGTTTATTTGCTAATTTTTTTATATTTTTTACTTATTTTTTTTTTTTACTTTTTCAATTATTTATTTACTTTTTTTATTTATTGACTTATTTATTTGTTCATTTTTTTCATTCATTAATTTATTTATAAATGTTATTTATTTACTACTTTCTTATTTTATTTATTTTCTTATTTATTTACTTATTCATGTATAATTTTTTTTAGCTGATGTCAGATAATATTCAGTTCTTGTGTGTAAATGAAGCTCTTGTTCCAGTTTGAGTTTGATCAATCTTTCCACTGTCATGTTGAAATATGACCATGAGATTCGTCTTCCAACATGGTTGTTTAAGCAATAAAAGGCTACACATGGTGTCAGTTACTAAAAGATGTTTGTTGGCATACAAATAATATGCTCATAAAGATGACTGACAGAACTGTATTATAAAGCACTTCCAAAAACCAATATTTGCAAGTCCATTATAAAAGATGGTCTCTATTTCAAATCAGTGCTGTTGTTTTGAACTTTTTTTTTGTTATTTTTATCAAAGAGTCCTATTAAAAAAACACTTCCACACTTCATTAAGCAGCACAAGCATTTCCCCAGAAAAATCAGCACATTAGAATCATTTCTGCAGGATCATTTGACACTGAAGACACTGGGTTAATGTCTGCTGAAAACTCAACTTTGCCACCAAAATTCATGAAAGTAGAAATAGAAAACCATTCTTTCAAATTGTATTTCACAATATTGCTGTTTTTGCCATCTAGATTCAAATGATTGGCTGAAAAATTTATTCGATTTATTAATTTTTTTACTGAAAAGCTTAAAATATAGGTATGAATATTTAAAATCATGGCAAATTGTTGCATATGTACTTATAATAATGCCTGTTGGTCAAGTTTGTTATACATTCATTCATTCATTTTCTTTTCGGCTTAGTCCCTTTATTAATCTGGGGTCGCCACAGCGTAATGAACCGCCAACTTATCCAGCATATGTTTTACGCAGCGGATGCCCTTCCAGCTACAACGCATCACTGGGAAACACCCATACATTCCCATTCACACATACACACTACTGACAATTTAGCCTACCCAATTCCCCTATAGCGCATGTGTTTAGACTTGTGGGGGAAACCGGAGCACCAGGAAACCCACGCCAACACGGGGAGAACATGCAAACTCCACACAGAAATGCCAACTGACCCAGCCGAGGCTCAAACCAGCGACCTTCTTGCGTCAGTGCTAACCACTGAGTCACCGTGCCGCCTAAATTTAGTTATATTTTAACTTAATTTCATTTTGTCCGTAATTGTTGTCTCTCTACTTAGCCTAAAGTTAAATCTGTAGCTGTTTTGGCTGTTACCTTTTCAGTCATCATGTTAGTAAATACATGAACTATAAGTAACTAATTAAAGCTTTTGAACCAGAGTTAAATTATGCTTGCTTTATATAATTCTATCAAGCAAGATTTATCTTGGATAATAAATCAATGTATCTATTAAATAACACACTTATGTTTTCATATATGAGTTACTGTGTTGAAATTTGGGGGAATACATATAACTTACGATCCTTATGTACAATACAGAAGAAAGTAATTAGAATGATAGAAAATGTGGGGTATTCGGAGCATACAAATTTTTTTTTTTTTTAATTGAAAATGCTGAAGTTTAATGATTTGGTTAAATTTAAAAACAGCACAATTTATGTTTAAATCTACAGTTAAAATCAGAATTATTAAACCCTTTTTTGAATTTTGTTTTCTTTTTTAAATATTTCCCAAATCATGTTTAACAGAGCAAGGAAATTTTCACAGAATGTCTGATAATATTTTTTCTTCTGGAGAAAGTCTTGTTTGTTTTACTTCGGCTAGAATAAAAGCAGTTCTTAATTTTTTAAAAACCATTTTAAGGTCAAAATTATTAGCCCCTTTAAGCTATATATTTATTCCATAGTCTACAGAACAATCCATCGTTATACAATGACTTGCCTAATTACCCTATCCTGCCTAGTTAACCTAATTTACCTAGCTAAGCCTTTAAATGTCACTTTAAGCTGAATACTAGTGTCTTGAAAAAGATCTAGTCAAATATTATGTGCTGTCATGATGGTAAAGATAAATAAATCAGCTATTAGAAATGAGTTATTAAAACTATTATGTTTAGAAATGTGTTGAAAAACCTTCTCTCCGTTAAACAGAAATTGGGGAAAAAATAAACAGGGGGGCGAATAACTCAGGGGGTTTAATAATTCTGATTGCAACTGTAGGAATAAATTATTTCCGAAATTCATACAAATTTTTTGAAGAAAGACAAGGGGAATATAATCTGAGAGAAGAACAACATCTTGGAGGTTGAAAACAAGGACAAAAAGTTTGTGTATGTCTGTATGTGATGTGAAATTATGGAACAGTCTGGAACATATGCTGGATAAGTTGGCGGTTCATTCCGCTGTGGTGACCCCTGATTAATAAAGGAACTAAGCCGAAAAGAAAAATTAATGTATGTCTGTATGTGGTGTGAAATTATGGAACAGTTTGGAACAAATGCTGGATAAGTTGGTGGTTCATTCCGCTGTGGCGACTCCTGATTAATAAAGGAACTAAGCCGAAAATAAAAATGAATGTATGTCTGTATGTGGTGTGAAATTATGGAACAGTCTGGAACAAATGCTGGATAAGTTGGTGGTTCATTCCACTGTGGTGACCCCTGATTAATAAAGGAACTAAGCC
>CAIGQV010018170.1:2133802-2153554 GCA_903798115.1 Danio jaintianensis
CAGTCACTGATAGACCTGCTAGTTAGGTGGGCTGCCTTTTTGGAAATTCTTCTCTCTTTTTTTTTTCCCCCAACACTTGTACTTAGTAATCCCAAACACATTTATAGAATTTTTAGTAAATTTATAATTTATTTTATGTATATGTATTAGGCATGGGACGATAACCGTTTTCAAGGTAAATCGCGGTTTGGAAAAGTCAAGGTTTTAAAACCGCCAAAATTTTCTGCAATACCGTTCCTAAGGTATGTGTAAGATTTTTTTATTTAAGTTTTTTTTTTTTTTAGGACAACAGTATCTCCAGCAGAAAAGATCTCCAAAGATGCCGTTTTAAATTGTAAAGATATCAGTGTTTTTGAGACTAATGAAGACAGCAGAAGTCAATCATTCATTTGAATTATTCAGCCTGACATGTTTACTGCTCCAAAATATTTAAAATGTTTCCCAAAATAAAATGTTTTGTGTTCAAAGGGGAAAAAAGTTTAAGTTTTTTACCCAGACATTTAAAAACAATATATTTTAGAGCAGTAATCACAATACCGTGATATTTATATCCAAGGTTATCATACCGTCAGAATGTTATACCGTCCCATCCCTAATATATATATACTTAACACTATAGATAGATAGATAGATAGATAGATAGATAGATAGATAGATAGATCATTTGAGCTTTTCATTTAAATGCAATTAAATCAGTCATTTCACATATTTTTCACTATTATTATTATTATTATTATTATAATTATTATTATTATTATTATTTCACAATAATTGGGGGGAAAATGCATCAGCATGTTTTTTTTTTTTTTTTTTTAGAGAGAGAAAGTACTCAAACCCAAACACATTCATAGAACTTAGTAAATTTATAATTCATTATATGTATGTACAATTTTTTTTAATATTATATTACAATATGAGATAGATAGATAGATAGATAGATAGATAGATAGATAGTAGACCATTAGAGCTTCCTTTTAAATGCACTGAAATCATCAGTCATTTCACATTTTTTGCAATTATTATTATTATTATTTTTTGTTTTACAATTGGGTGAAAATGCATCAGCTTTTTTTTTTATTTTTTTTATTTTTTATTTTTTTAAGAGAAAGTCATTTTTTTCCACTGTTTATATGTAAAACATATAAAAACAGACGTCTCTTCCTGCTCCGGGAGGCACTGCTGGATTTTCTCATCTTGTTTTTTGGCAGTGAAATTTGATGAGATGTTTTTAATCTCATGTCTTTTGTGTGGAGTCGAATACACAGGCAATAATTAACAGATTCAATCTTCATTCTCTTCCACCACTTGTACTCCATACACTTAACCTCCATGAATAAACACTATAGTAAATACTGTAGTGCATTGTGTTGTACTGTAGTATTTACAACACTTGGTTAATGAATGCTACATCATACTGTAGTATTAACTATAGGGATAAACTGTAGTAAACCACAGTGTATTGTAGTATATGTCGTAGTCGAAAACATAGCACTGAATTAGGTTTATATTACTGTAGTTGTTGTTACCAGCAGGTTAATTCAGGTATTTTACTATATTATGGTTCAGGAGCACAGTATTTACTATACATTACTATAGTATTTTTTCATGTGGGAAGGCGTATGTAGTTTATTCTTTGTGACCTGATGTTTTCCCATTTCATTCCTGAAAAAAGGCCCCAAATTACATTCTTGTTTTCCTCGTGTCATTCCTGTCTTACCTCACGTTTCACAAAACTAAAAATCACCCAGGTTTGGAAAAGACAACCCTGGTAAACTACCAGTCATTATAATTAATGAATGTTTCATTTCATTATAATACATTCAAAATCCGGCCGTTGTCATTACAGCTGATATTGTCAGCATAACAGCTGAATGCTCATAACTCATTTATGTCTATGTTTCATATTTCTAAAAACGTAATTGTGTTTAGTGCAGAACTAAGCTTTGCAATTGCTAAAAGACCCTCGTAATAACTTGAGCTGAATCAACATAATTCTTGACGTTTTTTTTTTTTTTGGGGACAACTTAATTGTTTTAATCAACTTAAAGTTGTAAAAAAAACAAAAAAACATTGAGTTAACTTAATTGATTTGTGTTGAAGGATTTGTGTGGAAGCCTGCATTTTTTACATCTTTTGTTTGTTTGTTTGTTTGTTTCTCTTTCTTTCTTTCTTTCTTTCTTTCTTTCTTAGCTTGGTTTAAAGCACAAATATCTGAACTTTTGCACAGACCATCATCTACTGAATGGATCATCAGGTTTGCATGCCTGATGTCGCAAATGTGATTACATTTGATTAGTGACCTAGAAATCATAACATTTTTGGAACTCTTAGACTGGTTTACAAGGGAAAAATCCCAGCTTTCAGTGCGTTTATGAGCCGCATAAATTACAAAAGTGTTTTTTTTTTTAAAATCTGCCTTTTTGAGGGAGGAAAAAAAATACGTAAATGTCAAAGCAACAGATATACTGCATTTTTAATGCTCTTTTTATGCTGCGCTGGTCTTTTCTTTTTTTCCCTTTTCTTTCATTCTAAGTTATAAAGGGTTTGGTCAGAAGCTGCATGCATTCGGGCCTGTTTTGGTCAGGATTTTCTCCTCAGACACAAAACCCACACTCTGCCCTCCGACTCTTGCTAATCTAAGAATAGAATTTTTTTCGTGGAAATTTTCAGAAGCCTGCCTTTCCCCCTTTTGTGCAATAAATTTAGGGATTTTCCATGCATGTGAGGTGTCTGGACTCTGTAATTTTCCACTGCATTTCAATGTCAGTTGATGTAAGTTGGAACAAGTGGCTAATTTTTAACCTGCCGACCCTTTTGTTTTCAGATCTTGCTCTTGTTTGGCTGAATTGGAGAAAAGCAGACGAGGAGGGAGAGAAAAGGGAAGAGAGCGTTTGACTCCTGCGAGCTCTGCAGCACAAGGTAAACCATCTTTACAGAGGAGTTTTTTTATTTTATTTCATTTTATTGTTTTTCTATGGAACAGAAAAGAAGAATTTTCACTCGGCTCTTTTTCATGCATCTTTGCGTTATGCTGATTATGGCTTTGAAGCTGCAAAAATAATAATATAGTGGTTGCATGATGGTTTTGTTTGACATCAGGCCCAAATTAAAGTCAGCGAGTGCATTTACATACACATACTTAAAGAAACACTCCACTTTTTCTTATTTATATTGGAAATAGGCTCCTTTTATAACTCTCCTAGTTGTGAAACCCCTTAAACAGTTGAATTTCTTATTATCCATTTATCCAATCTCCGGGTCTGGCTGGAGCACGCTTAGCTTAGCATAGATCATTGAATCGGATTAGAGCGTTAGCATCTCACTCAAAAATGACCAAAGAGTTTTGAAAATTTTACTATTATTTAAAGCTTGACTCTTCTGATTGCACCTGCATGGTACAGCAGCAAAGTTCCTTGATTATTACGCCAGAATGAGAGTATAGTTCCAGCCATATCAGCCTAGAAAATACCAACATTTTAGTTCTTTTCCATGTGTCTTCACTGTTGATTACGACTTTGATGCTAAAAAAAGAATAATATAAAATATAGGGGAACGTTGTTGCGTGATAGTTTTGTTTGACATCAGGCCCAAACTAAAGTCAGTGAGTGCGTTTACAGTCACATTCTTAAAGGAACACTCCACTTTTTCTTATTTTTATTGGAAATAGGCTCATTTAATAGCTCTCCTAGTCGTGAAACCCCTTAAACAGTTGAATTTCTTATCCATTTATCCAATCTCGGGGTCCGGCTGGAACACGCTTAGCTTATAGCATAGATCATTGAATCGGATTAGATCGTTAGCATCTGGCTCAAAAATGACCAAAGAGTTTTGATAATTTTACTATCATTTAAAGCTTGACTCTTCTTATTGTGCCTGGTATACCATGGTATGGCAGCAAAGTTCCTTGATTATTACGCCAGAATGAGAGTATAGTTCCAGCCATATCAGCCTAGAAAGTACCAACATTTTAGTTCTTTTCCATGTGTCTTCACTGTTGATTACGACTTTGATGCTGCAAAAAGAGTAATATGAAATATAGGGCGAACGTTGTTGCGTGATAGTTTTGTTTGACAACAGGCCCAAATTTACAGTCACATTCTTAAAGGAACACTACACCTTTTCTTTTTTTTTCTTGGAAATAGGCTCATTTTATAACTCTCCTATTAGTAAAATCCCTTAAATCAATGGTCTCAAACTCAATTCCTGGAGGGCCGCAGCTCTGCATAGCTCCAACCACCTCCAACTCACACCTGCTTAATAGTCTCTAGTAGTCTTGGAACACCTTGATTAGTTGGATCAGCTGTGTTTGATTAGGGTTGGAGCAAAACTGTGCAGAGCCTCGGCCCTCCAAGAATCGAGTTTAAGACCTATGCCTTAAATGGTTTAATTTTTTAACCATTTTTATAACCCGTTTATACAATCTCCAGGTCTGGCTGAAGCACGCTTAGCTTAGCTTAGCATAGATCATTGAATCGGATTAGACCATTAGCATCTCACTCAAATATGACCAAAGAGTTTTGATAATCGCCTATTTAAAGTTTGACCCCTGTGATTGCACCTGCATGGTACAGCAGCAAAGTTCCTTGATTATTACGCCAGAATGAGAGTATAGTTCATAGCCATATCTCAATGGATGGATAGACAGAAAACTAGTGATGCATGGGGCTAGAGTATTTGTGTTTTGTATTGTTTGTTAGTTTGGCTTAAACTGGTGCTACCCAAGAAATTGTACACTCAGCAGTCGTATTTGCAGCCCTTCCGAGCATCCAAAACAGATTTCCATTCATTTGTATGAGTAAATCATGAAGTTTGAGGACTATGTTATTACACACACACACACACACACACACACGCACACACACACTAAAATAACAGATTTCTAATTGCTCCATATTGTGCATTTCTTTTTGGTGATTTCTTCGTCTTATATATTGTTATAGATGATGCAGAATTTGCTTTCAAATAGCATAAAGCAAATAATGGTCACATTTATTGTCACAATGTTTTGGAGCGCTGCAGACAAGCATGTCTGTGTGCTGAGGTCAGTAAAGTCCTGTAAAATCATAGACTTTGACCTTTTTATGGCACTTTTTCTATGTTGAAGGGATAGTTCACCCAAAAAAGAAAATTGCCATCATTTACTGACCCTTGTTTCAAACCTTTGTGCGTTTCTTTATTCAGTTGAACACAAAAGTAGATATTTTGAAGAATGGTTGAAACCAGTGTGCGAATTATACATTGACGATTGGGGGGGGGTCAACTTTTTTGGTCGTGTTAGTTTGTGTAATACATGCTTCAGTGAATCAAATGTATGTTTATTTAAATTACATCTAATTTATTCATAAAATGTATTTAAGTTTTCAGTGTTTTGTTGGATAGGCAATTTGGTGTATTTTGACCTGATTAGCCTTATTCAGCTTACTTTAGGACAATTTGACGTTACTTTTAGGCAATATGTAGAAACAAACACCTATTTTATGAGAAAACATGGTTTTCTCCACATCTTGTGAACTTTTACGGTGTCTATCGGTGCTCTTAATCTGCCGGTTTCAGACTGTTGAATGACTTTTTTCTCACATGGACTGATTGGCGTGATTTATGCATTCAAATTTGTATGAACCGTTATAGGGGTGGTCAAATGGATGTCTATTATTTTAATTATTAACATTATTATTTAAAATACAGATCAGAGTGAACTTTTTTTTTTTTCTGTTTTTCTGACCCCCCCACACATAATGTTTTGATGTCCTCAAACATTATGTTTTGATGTGTTGATCAAGCCTTAATTAGGAGGGTCAAACCCCCCTGTAATTCGCACCCTGGTTGAAACCTGTAATCATTGACTTCCATAATATTTGTTTTTTCTACTATGGAAGTCAATGGTTACCGGTTTTCAGCTTTCTTCAAAATATCTTCTTATGTTCAATAGAAGAAAGAAGGTTTGGAATCACTTCAGGTGATTAAATAGTGAGCAAATGTACATTTCTGGGTGAACTATCCCTTTAATTCAGGTTATAAAATGTTACAGATCACAAATTTATGATTCATTTTTTTATTTTCTGAAAGAGTGTGTTCAGAAGTGTACAACGTGAGATTGAGTAAATGATGACTGTACATGTTTTGGTGAGCTGTTCCTTGAATTTCTCCATAAAAATGAGTTCTCCGAGTTAAATTATAAGGCAGATGCCGTGCGGTGCAGTGTTTTCCCTTAAATCCCTTAGAAACTCCATTAATGTGCTGCTTTGCCCCAAAAGCAATGAATATAAAATGACTGTGATATCATGACTCTGTAGGATAATGCTTAGCTCAACTGCCTTTATTTCACTGCAGGATATGCAAATTTGAGCCTTATTTTTGATTCTGGGTAATTATCAGTGTTACATCACTCTGGGATCCTGATTTTCATATATTGCGCTACATTAATTTGTTGATCATGGCAAACTCTGTGCTCTCACTGCTAAACCAAAGAACTCTGAGGTTAAATCACGTGTTATGCAGTTTTATCACACTGACACGAGTGCACTATTGTGGTTATACAACAGAAGTGTGTAAATAAACAACCACAGAGTGCCTTAAAGTGGACCTATTATGCAAAAATCACTTATAAGGGGTTTAAACACAGTTGTGTGGCAGCAGTGTGTGAGTATAACCAGCTTTTAATGGTAAAAATGTATTCTATTTTTTATAATCAGACTTGATAAAAACAGTCTGCAGAAACACTTTGATAGACATTTTCCCTTTGTACGTGTCATCAGAGGGGGAAAGCCCCGCCCACTAGTGACCATCTCTCCCTCCCTAACATAGGACGTTAGTCTTGTTTTTGAATCTGCCACTATGCTGACACACAGGCATTTGTAGCTCCGCCCTCTTTTCAAAAGAGCACATCTCATTTGAATTTAAAGGGAATTTAAAGTGACCAAAATGGTACCATTAGCATCAAAGCCTAAAATTGTCAATATCAAAATATCAAAGAGTTATAAAACAATTATGTGTGGTGATTTAAGTTTAAACTTCACACACACACACACACTCTAGAGACAGCAGAGACTTTTTTTACATCTTGTAAAAAGAAGCATAATAGGTCCCCTTTAAAATAACTTTTGTGTGAGGAAATGCTTCCTTCCTCCATTTATTTAAATCTCAAGTTGACCATTTAAAAAAGCCTTTATTATTAAATTAAAAATGCCATTTTATTACTAGTAATCTAAATGAATCACTTTCTAATGACTTTATATCAAAGGAGTAAACAGGAATATTGATTTACTTCATTGAATATAATAGCTTTTTTTCTAAGTAGAGTATTTTTATGAGGGAGTCTGATTACCTGCAAATGACTAATTCTTTATCTTCAGATTATGTTTATGATAAAACTATATATTTTTTAATGCTGGTTCTTCTAGTTTACATTGACCGGCCACTTTATTAGGGACACCTTACTAGTGCCCGGTTGGATCGCCTTTTGCCTTCAGAACTCCCTTAATCCTTCGTGGTATAGATTCAACAAGGTACTGGAAATATTCCTCAGAGATTTTGCTCCATATTGACATGATAGCATCACGCAGTTGCTGCAGATTTGTCGGCTGCACATCCATGATGCGAATCTCCCGTTCCACCACATCCCAAAGGTGCTCTATTGGATTGAGATCTGGTGACTGTGGAGGCCACTTGAGTACAGTAAACTCATTGTCATGTTCAAGAAACCAGTCTGAGATGATTCACGCTTTGTGACATGGCGTGTTATCCTGCTGGAAGTAGCCATTAGAAGATGGGTACACTGTGGTCATAAAGGGATGGACATGGTCAGCAACAATACTCAGGCTGTGGTGTTGACACGATTGGTACTAATGGGCCCAAAGTGTGCCAAGAAAATATCCCCCACACCATTACACCACCACCACCACCAGCCTGAACCGTCGATACAAGGCAGGATGGATCTATGCTTTCATGTTGTTGACGCCAAATTCTGACCCTACCATCCGAATGTCTCAGCAGAAATCGAGACTCATCAGACCAGGCAACGTTTCTCCAATCTTCTATTGTTCAATTTTGGTGAGCCTGTGTGAATTGTAGCCTCAGTTTCCTGTTCTTAGCTGACAGGAGTGGCACCCGGTGTGGTCTTCTGCTGCTGTAGCCCATCCACCTCAAGGTTGGATGTGTTGTGCGTTCAGAGATGCTCTTCTGCAGACCTCGGTTGTAACGAGTGGTTATTTGAGTTAGTGTTGCCTTTCTATCAGCTGGAACCAGTCTGGCCATTCTCCTCTGACCTCTGGCATCAACAAGGCATTTGCGCCCACAGAACTGCCGCTCACTGGATATTTTCTCTTCTTCTGACCATTCTCTGTAAGCCCTAGAGATGGTTGTGCGTGAAAATCCCAGTATATCAGCAGTTTCTGAAATACTTAGACCAGCCCGTCTGGCACCAACAACCACATTCAAAGTCACTTAAATCACCTTTCTTCCCCATATAACAGCGCTTGTCAAAGCATTGGTTGTGTCTTATTAAAAGTAAAAGCGAAGTCTTTATTTTGGTCCTTTTCAAAATAAAAGTCTGTTAGTATGCAATCGCTCAGCCTCTTGTTGCCATCACTAATACACACAAATACACACCGTTTCTCTATATAAATCAGTACTTTTAATAAATGCTGTTATTACAGAAAATATTATTAATTAAATAGCATAACATTTGGCTATATTAAACTGAAAAAAACCAAGTCGATTTTTAAACTATTTCTTATTTTTGTTTATTTCATGGTGATGATAGATAGATAGATACAGTTTTCTTGTTCTTTTTCTTCGTCTTCGTGTTCTTCATCTTTGTTTTCCTCGTCTTGTTCATATTTTCATCTTCTTCATCTTTGTCAAATCCTTGTTCTTCTTCGTCTTCTTGTTCTTCATCTGTCTTTATCTTCATCTTTATCTTCTTCTTCTTTGTCATCTGTCTTCATCTTTGTTTTCTTCTTTGATCATATCTTCGTCTTCGTCTTCTTCGTCTTTGTTTTCGTCGTCTTGTTCATATTTTCATCTTCATCTTTGTCTTATCCTTCTTGTTCTTTATCTTCATCTTTATCTTCTTGTTCTTCTTTGTCATTTGTTTTCTTCTTTGATCATATTTTCATCTTCATCTTCTTCATCTTTGTAGTCTTATCCTTCTTGTTGTTTGTCTATATCTTCATCCTGTTTGTCTTTCTTTTTCATCTGTCTTCTTTGTCAACTTCATCTCCATCTTCTTTTTTGTCTTCGTCTTCTTGTTCATCTTCATCTTTTCATCTTCGTCTTCATCTTTCTTGTTCTTCATTTTTATCTTATTCTTTGTCTTCATATTCTTGTTTGACTTCGTCTTTTTCTTTTTCATCTTCATCTTCTTTGTCATCTTCATATTGTTCTTCATCTCTTTGTCTTCTTTAGCTTTTTCATCTTCTTGTTCGTCTTTGTATTGTTCTTTTTGTCTTTGACTGTCATCTCCATCTTCATCATTTTTGTTCATCTTTTTGTCTTCATCATGTTTGACTTCGTCTTGTTCCTTTTCATCTTCTTCTTCTTCGTCTTTGTCATCTTCGTCTTGTTCTTCATCTCTTTGTCTTCTTTAGCTTTTTCATCTTCTTGTTCGTCTTTGTATTGTTCTTTTTGTCTTTGACTGTCATCTCCATCTTCATCATTTTTTTCATCTTTGTTTTGTCTTTGTCTTCATCTTCTTGTTCGTCTTCATCTTTTCATCTTTATCTTCATCTGTGTTCTTGTTCTTCTTTGTCTTCGTCTTTGTCATCTCTATTTTTCATCTTTGTTTTCATCTTTGTTGTCTTCATCTTTGTCTTAGACAAAGAAGAATATCTTCATCTTCTTGCTCTTTTTTTGTCTTCTTTTTTATCTTTTTTGTCTTGTTGTTTTTCATCTGTCTTTGTCATCTCCGTTTTTGTCTTCGTCTTCTTGTCTGTCTTCATCTTTTCATCTTCATCTTCTTCTTTGTCTTGTTCTTCATCTTCTTTGTCCAACTTTTCATCTTCATTTTTATCTTTATCTTTTTCTTCACCTTCTTCTTCATCGTCTTGTTCTCTTTGCTTTTTTACTTTGTCGTCTTGTTCTCTTCATCTTTCATCTTCGTCATCTTCTCCAGCTTTTTCATCTTCTTCTTTTTCGTCTTCATCTTGTTTTTGTTGACTTTATTCCTTCTCTTCTTCTCTTTTTTTCTCCTTCGTGGGAAATTTCTAATCTTCTCGAGCTCGCCTGAGGACAAGCAGTCACCTTCATTTATTTTGAAAGTGTCCACTTTCTTAAAGGTGTAATTAATCTGAAAATGAAAATTATCTTCAATTACTCAACATCATGCTGTTCCAAACTGGTATAATTTCCTTTCTTTTGTGGAACACGCACACATACGCACGCACACACACACGCGCACACACACACGCGCACACACACAAAATGCTTTAAAATATGGATTAGCCATTTTTTAGCGGCCCAAAATAACATCATCATTAAAGGGAAGAAAAAAAAATCCAAGCTAAAATATATAAGCAACTACTGAACGCTAAAATATCTGTAATATTATAGCTTAAAAACTCGGCTTTAAATTTGATTCAATCCAAGCATTTCGACACACATAATAGGTGTCATTTAAAAAGTTGTTTACAATGCGTGCAGTCATAAGTAGTGCTGAGTTAATTCGTTTTATTAAATCTGATTGTTGTAGCTTTTTACGTGAAGCGGACAACAGCACATAGCTCTCATAGTCATGTATGATTTTATATTATACTCTTTGCTGCCATTTTGTAGTTATGAATTATTAGTTTTGTGTGTCACTCAGAAACCCCCCCCCCCCACAGATGTCAGTAACCAAATTAAAACACCTCTGTTCCAAATGCTTTAATAGCGTTTGACTACTTTATGCTATTACCAGAAAATTTGGATCAGATTCAGGGTACAAGTAGGAAAACGTCATTGTAAATATTTGATGATGTCCTATTTGACAAAAAAATGTAATATTAAAAATCTTTTAATCCCAATAGAGTTCAAATTTATTTATTTATATATATTTTTCAAGTCATTTTGTTATTTATTATTTTTTAATTCGATTCTGATTGATTTGATTTCTAATTGATGTGGTCACAGTAGAGACACCTCACAACACTGTGATCAAAGTTATTGTCAGTATATGGAAATTAGATCATTCATTCATTCATTCATTTTCCTGCAGCTTAGTCGCTTATTTATCAGGTGTCACCACAGCGGAATGAACCACCAACTTATCCAGCTTATCCATATGTTTTACGCAGCGGATGCCCTTCCAGCTGCAACCCAGTACTGGGAAACACCCATACACTCTCACATTCACACACACACACTCATACACTACGGCCAATTTAGCTTATTCAATTCACCTGTAGCGCATGTGTTTGGACTGTGGGGGAAACCCACGCCAACACGGGAAGAACATGCAAACTCCACACAGAAATGCCGACTGACCCAGCCGGGACTCTAACTAGCGACCTTCTTGTTGTGAGGCGACAGTGCTAACCACTGAGCCACCGCAACTGGATCATATATAACACAGATATTTTCTTCTTTCTTTTCATATGTCCTGCTTTTGCATGCTCTTGAGCTCCATGGGATTGCGCAGAACTGATGATCCATATTATCCCAGCGTGATTTGTGAATTTCCCAAAGAGCGTCTCTGTGCTTCAGTGCAAGCAAGAATGTCTGACCTTTTGCACAGAGCCGTGAACATGGTCAGCGGCGCACATTTGCTTGCTTTTGTTTAGTCAGAAGAACGGCAGAGTCTTAAAGGGACAGTTCACCCCAAAATTAAACCACTCACCTCATGGCTATTGATTTGGACTTGTTTGTATGTGTTTTATTTTTAATTAAATTTTCTCTGCCATTTATATGAATCACCAAGAACCACAGATTCAGCTCGAAATCTTTAATGTTCTACTGAAGAAATAAATTCACCTATGTACATCTTGGATGACCCGTGAGGGAGTAAATTAACAGGAAATATTCAATTTTGGGTGAACTATCCCTTTTAATGAGAGAAAAATGAAAAATTTGCTCGCTCCTGCTTTTAAAGACATGATTTTGGAGAATAATTTCAGCTGTTTTTCTGCCCACTCATTTAAGGTCACTGAGTTCCAGGATTTTCAAGCTCTAAAAAAAGGAAATAATGATAGCGTGTTAACATTGTGCTAAATATAACGTCTGCCGCTTTGCTGTGGTGTGTTCTTGCACAGCGTTTAAAGCCGAATATGAAAATAGAAATAAATATTGGTGGTTGAATCTTTGAATCTGCATTGGCAAATCAAAAGCAGGTAGTTTAACCAGAAATGAAAATATACTTTTAATTTATTCAACTTCAGGCCATATGAGGTGGAGGTGATTTTTATTATGCAGTAGAACAAATTGAGAAAAAAAGCTAAAGATTATTTATGTCTAGTATTTGTACAACTTTTTCAATATTCAGACACCTTAACATTTCTCATATTATCACAGTTTATTAGTTACAGTTTAGGAAAGATAGCAAAATATGACAAGAATTAATCTGTGTCAGAATAAACTAATGATGATAATGTCAGATAACCTTCATAGAAATGTGCAGTAAACCAAATGTATTACTTTTTATTTATTTAAATTTTTTTAATGAATTTTATTTTTATTTAAATAATGATATAAATAATTATAGATAACACAAATAATATGTTGAGAAATGAGTTATTATCAATTAATACAAAAATATTTTTTTATAATGCCATTTCTGTGGTTATTTCAATGTACATAAGTATGAAAAAAATGAGCTTGTTGGTTTTTTTTTTTTTAGATGTCACTGTTTTTGTTAATGAATGTGTGTTTAATTTAATTATTTATGTTTTATTTGTTTTATATTTATATATTTTATTTCTTTTTTATATATATTTTATTCATTTTAGTTTTATTAAATTTTATGTTTATTTATATTTTATTTAATTTTTTATATATTTTATTTCTTTTTTATATATTTTATTTTTTATATATTTTATTTATTTTCTTCTATTCTTTTTTTATATATATATATATATAATTTAATTTAATTCTTTTTTTATTTTATTGTATTAATATTTTTTTATTATATATATATATATATATTTTTTTTTAATATATTTATTGTTTTATTTTTTTTTAAATATATATGATTTCTTTAATTTTAATTTTATTTATTTTTATTTTATTAAGCATGTATATGTGTATAATAGGTGTATGTGTTTAACTGTGTGTGTAAATGAGTTTTTTCCGTGCCGTCTACAGATCTGCTCTGATAGTGCTGTTATTCGCTTTGGTTTCTCTCACGCTGGACTGTAACTCTTTGGGCTTGCCGTAGGCTTCTCGATGGCCTCCTTTACTTTGGCACTTCATGCGCAGATACTCTGGAGTTTGTCCAGTTCTGGAAGATTTATAATCGCTCTACATTTCCTCACCTTTTTATTATTAGTGTTGCTCATACAGTTTCTTGGCAGAAGAAAGCAGTTGTTGTAGAATCAAACACCTTGCATGACATTGAGAAACATAGTTAATTCTTTCTGCTTGAGTTGCCATGCTGTGTTCAATGCTTCGATATGTGTGGAAGAAATCAAATTATTTGACAATATTATAATTATTATTCATTCATTCATTTTCCTTTGGCTTAGTCCCTTATTCATCAGGGGTCGCCACAGTGGAATGAACCGCCAACTATTCCAGCATATATTTTATGCAGCGGATGCCCTTCCAGCCACAACCCAGTACTGTGAAACACCCATACACACTCATTCACACACACACTCATACACTACGGCCAATTTAGTTCATCAATTCCCCTATAGCGCATGTGTTTGCACTGTGGGGGAAACCTGAACACCCGGTGGAAACCCACGCCAACACGGGGAGAACATTCAAACTCCACACAGAATGACTACTGACCCAGCCGGGGCTCGAACCAGCGACCTTCTTGCTGTGAGGCGACAGTGCTAACCACTGAGCCACCGTGTCGCCCCAAATTTTTTATAGTGTATTTTTAATCTGAGTATTGTCTTAATTGTGTTCATGTCTAATTATTTGTGTCCATCTAAGCAGACGGAATGGTTCATTTTGTGGTCTGATTGCATTACAAACACTCCCAAAAAAAGTTCTTATCAAAAAATAGTCCAATCATTATTGTTGTTAGTGTGTGGGATGTGTAAAATAATAGCAAAAGAATATAATGTAGTCAAATAACAACATCAGCTGATCTTAAACATATCTGAAACGCATCTGTCTGATTATTAAAGCTCCTTATTAAAGCTCATGAGACATCCGACACTAAGAGAAGGCCGGGAGTGTAATTATGAATGCAATAATTCACACTGAAGCATTTATGTGCTTTAACAAATTATGAACATTCCTTATATATTTCTGTCCATCCGTCCTCATCAGTTCTGAGTAATGTGTTTGTTAGGGAGATTATACTACTGTGGTATTGTAATATTTACATTTAGTTTACCCACTCATTCAGGCCCTTGAACCTGGACATATTCACAACACACACACACACACACACACAGCTTTTTATGATTCATTCATAATATTTCCAAAGTACGCATGGCTGTGGAATATATTGGCATGTTGTAGTAATTTCTAGTAGTCTGACCTGCATGCACATGTGTACTTAACACATATTAAAGTGTGTGTTTTTCTTGCGTATTAAACATTAGTATTGAAATAGTATTAATTAATTAAAACCAAACTAATTTTATTATCGAATAAAACAATGCCCTACACAAACATCATCACATTTGGGATTAATTCAAGATTAATTTTTTTTTAAAACACATTTAATTTCAATTAAGCCCATTTTATCTGACTTTTGCACTCTAGTATGGATAGTTTTTACATTTAAAGTTGTGTTTTTGTTTTAAGTGTACATTTTTGTTGTAAAATGCTGTAAACTAGGCTGTAAAATATACTAGATAGACAAGAGCATGAGCAAACAGTGGCTACTGAAGTGGCGTGTTTTATACGGACTGACTGTGTTCATCAGAAATTAACACTGAGATTTCCTTCATAGCCCATTACTGTTTTTTTCCACAATATCTGAAAATGTGTGTGTATGTATATGTGTGTGTGTGTGTGTGTGTGTGTGTGTGTGTGAGTAGAAAGTATTAGCCATGACTGTCCACAAACCAAAAGCCAAGAGATTTTAATACAGCTGTTTATTAAATAATTTCGGGCTTTACCGTGTGTGTGTGCGTGCGTGCATGCGTGCACGTGTGTATTGGCAGTTTTATGTTGGTAGGTTGTTGGGAAAGGTATGTCCCTGTAAACCACCAATTGATCACATTGACCTAATAATCCACATATGCCTGTGTGTGTGAGAGAGAGAGTGTGTGTGTAGATATAGATGGATGGGTAAACTGTCATATTAATAATATATACAGGGCAGTAGCCAGCCTATTGAAAGGGGTGGTTCTTTTTCTCTTCAAAAGTGGACATTTTTGCAGTTATTTACCTCGTTTTTTATTAAATTATGAGGTTACTGCATTTTAGTGAGAGTTTAAGCATTAATCTTTGTTGGATTAGCTTGTTAGATGGTCATCATAACCACACTTTTTGATGCTACAAAAATATTTCCTACAAGTGCTTACCATACTATTTTGCCACGGAGTGTTTATTTACAAATGTGCATTAAAACTGTAAGTTATACCAGTTTTATAAATTATGTTATGAGATTAGAATTTTAAATGACAATTTTTGTATAAATAAATATGAAAAATCCTTATTTTTAAAATACAAGTTTATTATCATCCATCATTTAAAAAAAAATAAAAATAATTAGCAATCTGTTAAAACTTGTTTTAAATAAAAAACTGCAGCCTATAGGCAAATAACAGCTCATTTCCTGTTAGAATTTCAATCATTAAAAATGTTATTTGTCTTAAAGCCTTCCTCTGTCAGTTATTTTCACAATTTATGATGGCATACTGTCAAAAATGGGACAAATGAGCTCGGGGTGGGTCTTTCAAACCACCTGAAACCCCCCCTGGCTACGGGCTTGATATATGTGAGCAAAATATCAGCTTTGTTGCATTGGTATATTTTTGAGAGTAACCAAAAATACATTGTATGGAACAAAATTATTATTATTTTTTCTTTTTGCCAAAAACCATTGCAACGTTAAGGTCATCTTCCATGAAAACACTTTGTAAATACTACTGTTTCTATATAAATGTCTACTGTAAATATGCCAACTTTATTATTGGTAACATGCATTGCTAAGAACTTAATTTGGCCAAATTTAAAGCACATTTGTCTCAATGTTTAGATTTATTTCTTTTTTGAACCCTCAGATTCCAGATCTTCTAGTAGTTGTATGGTTTGATAGGACAGGACAGTATTTGGTCAATATATACATCAGTGAAAAGCTTTATTATTAATAGTTTTTTTCTGGAAAGGCTAAATCTCAATTTACCCCCAAAAACGGTGCTTATTGACTGGTTTAGTGCATTGGTATATTTGAGAGTAGCCAAAATTATTATTCTTTTTTCTTTTTGCCAAAAACCATTGCAACATTAAGGTCATCTTCCATGAAAACACTTTGTAGATAATACTGTTTCTATATAAATGTCTACTGTAAATATGCCAACTTTATTATTGGTAACATGCATTGCTAATATCTTTATTTGGATAAATTAAAAGCCAATTTGTCTCAATATTTAGATATTTTTTTGAACCCTCAGACTCCAGATCTTCTAGTAGTTGTATGGTTTGATAGGACAGGACAGTATTTGGTCAATATATACATCAGTGAAAAGCTTTATTATTCATTTTTTTCTGGAAAGGCCAAATCTCAATTTACCCCCCAAAACGGTGCTTATGACTGGTTTAGTGCATTGGTGTATTTTTAAGGGTTGCCTAAAATTAATTGTACGGGACAAAATTATTATTTTTTTCTTTTTGCCAAAAACCATTGCAATGTTAAGGTCATCTTCCATGAAAACACTTTGTAGATAATACTGTTTCTATATAAATGTCTACTGTAAATATGAAAACTTATTTTGATTGGTAACATGCATTGGATGCTTTACAATATTATATTTGTGCATATACATTAGATTAGTCAGTACTGAAGCCAAATCTGGAGCTAATCTAACATAATAGCTTATGATAAAAGTCCAAAATTAGTACATCCAAATTTATGTTAGTGAAAAATATTAAATACAAAATTGCAAATAAAGTTCAAGAGAAACAAAAACATTTATAAAATTGTGTTGAAATTTTGTAGTTTGTAATTTTCCATTATTTCGAATGAATTTAAATGTATTATCTTTTTTATTTCTAAAGATGTTCGGTGACTAAAATATTATTTTAATAAATTTATCTGTTTAATAAATCTATTTTGTTCAAATGCACCAAAATATATGACCTATATTCACTATTCACAATATAAATTTTCTAAATGGGGTGTACTCAATTATGCTGAGCACTGTATATACATCAATGAAAAGCTTATTTATTCAGGTTTTATTTTTTTGGTAAAGAATAAATCTCAATTTTCCCCCAAAAAACGATGCTTATGATATTTTAGTGGTCAAATATGCATAATATCATGTAACATCTGGCACCATCAGCAGCACAGCAAAAAAAAAAATCTCTCCCTGCTTTTCTAACGCAGCACATCGAGTCTTTTCATCTCCTGCTTGTTTTGCAATTTTGATTTCCATCAAAAATGTAATCAGGAGTGTTTAAGGGCTCAGCACTGGCCTGCGCGCTGCCCTGAATTTCTAATTTTAGTCTATTCTTTCAGGATTTATTTTTTGTATAATTCAAGTATGCTTTTCAATATCTCCCGGTTATTAAATTTTAATTCCCAGATCATTAGCATATAAATTGAAAAGCCTTTTTTTCTCTTTTGAGTTGCCCACTCTTTCAGATGAAATTTAAGAGGCGATATTTCTTTTTCCAGCACTTCCATTTAAATGTAAAATAGCAAAAGAAAAAACAAACAAAAGAAATATTTGTCTTTTTTTGTTCAGATTACTTTTAATTTTTTATTTTTTGGGGACATTTTGGCTGTGTTTTTGTGTGTGACAGGAGTGTGTCAGTATATTCTGGTTCAAGGAAACTAGGACTGTCAGCCTAATCTCTTCCAGTCATCTCCTGAAATAGCCTGAAAGTAATAAATTCTCATTAGACGAGTGTTGAAATTCTGCTCATAGTTCCAGCATTCAGCGCTGCTTTTCAGATGAATGGCTGAAGACTGAACCTGTGCGCTAATAAAACCTTCTGGCTCTTTCTGATGGACATGCGTGTCATTAAGAGCAGATTTCTACATTATACTATTCATTAATGACGTTTAAAAGAACTTGCTTGTGTTCGTATTTTGCACTTGTATTGTGTTTGTGTTCAATTTTAACATCATTGTCATTTCAACCTGTGAATTCATTCATTCATTTTTCTTCGGCTTAGTCTCTGATTTATCAGAGGTCGCCACAGCGGAATGAACTGCCAACTATTCAGAAATATTTCTTTCTGCAGCGGATACCCTTCCAGCCGCAACCCAGTACTGGGAAACACCCATACACACACTCTCATACACTACGGCCAATTTGGTTTATTTAATTTGCCTATAGCACAAACGAATGAATGCACAAATGAACAAATTAATAAACGATTGCACAAACGAATGAACGCACAAACGAATAAATGTACAAACAAATGAATGCACCAACAGACAGACGCATAAATGAACAAACGTGCTAATGAACAAACAAACAAATGAACGAATGCACAAATAAACGCATGAACGAATTAATGCACAAATGAACAAACACAAACAAACACCCAAACGAATTAATGCATAAACTAACGAACGCATGAAAATTATCTAAATAAATAAACTATATTCTGACTTCTTTCTCGCATCTGTTTTATTTCTCACAACTCGGGGTTTATATCTTGCATGTTTTTTAATTCATAATTTTTTTTGTGAGGGTAGACAAGTCAGAATTGTGAGTTACAATTAATTACCTTTTACTATTCTTCTATTTTTATTTTTTTTAATCCCGTATCTTAATTGGTCTTCCATACAATTGAATGTTGATTTAATTAGTCTGCTCATTTCACTGCGTCGTCTTCCTCCTCAAAGCAAACTCTGCTGCTGCTGGATAAAGATGGTGTTTCCACACGTTTTCTGCAGATTCATGTATCAAGTTGATTTTATTTCTCTGCAGAGTCTGAGCAGTGCATATATATATATATATATATATATATATTGGCAGTTATTCCCCCAACATAAATCTGTTATTCTGAACGGAGGGAATATTGTATGCTTTTAAAACACTTCTTCTGCATTACTGAATTCTCCGTTTAGTCGGATTAGGCCACAGTGTAGAGTTTCTGAATTAGTTTTGATTGGTTCTTGTTCTTGCAGCGCTCTTCTTATTGTTCTTTAATAATTTACAAGAAATTATTTGCCCCAAATTCGCTGTTGTAGGAGCTTTGAGCATTACATTTATGATGGAAATACTCTCAAACTGTTTATATGTGCGCACAATATGTATATTTATGGGTATGTTTAAGTCAGTATTCGGATATATTTTGTCAATATATTCGGTCAATATTCAAAGTACATTATACCTTGGGGTATTAACTTATTATTATTATTATTATTATTATTAGCTATAATAATATCGATGATAATGATGTTTATTATTATTATTATTAATATTATTATTATTATTATTATTAACAACAGCAATATTTATTATTACTATT
>CAIGQV010018170.1:2218554-2240267 GCA_903798115.1 Danio jaintianensis
GTGTACCTAATAAAGTGGCAGGTGAGTGTATATGTTTTGCTTGTCTATAAAATGCTTCTTGATTTAAGAATTTTTTGATATTTGGACTAGAAACCAGACAAAAAATCTAAGCAAGAAAAGCTTTTTTTTGCAGTGTTGTTTTGTGATTCCTCCAATCTAGCCTCTCAAATTTATTTAAAAACTGTTACGAAATGTCTCAGACTTGTCCTCTTTCAATATTTACTAAACAGAACATGCTCAGACATGTCTTCTCTCTGTGTGCATTCATAATTATATTACATGAGTTGTAATATATCAGATTGCATTGCCCTAGAGTGCACAAAAATAATGCTTGTTTGTGTTTAAAAATAGTCTCTGCGTAGTAAACAAAAATATACATTTAAAAGAGAAAAATACCTGAGAGCTGGGGTTGCCAGAACTTTACCATAATACAGTGGCAGCACTAGTTCCCCCCCATCCCCCGAGAATTAAAGACGCTATGTGGTTGACTTTTTATACATTTTAAGTATTTAAATATATACATTTAAAATATATAAATACATTTAAATATATATATATATATATATATATAAATATTATTATTATTATCATTATTATTATTATTATTATTATTATACAATTATTATTCTAAATAAATAACAGAAATCAATCCTAAATGTAACTGGAAAACAATGTGAAGACACAACTGGAGTGATATGCTAAGATCACTTACAAAATCTTCTGCATGAATATTAATTATGATAATTCTATAGAATACAAAAAAATATGTTTTATAGCATTATCTGTTGTCTTAGACCCGACTCATGGCCGATAATTAATTTAATTAAGTCTTACCTCCCTGACTCATCTCTCCTTTCTGCTTCATAACCATGCTCAAAATAAGATCATCATCATATTATATAAACTTCAGTTTTGTTGACTTGCAAAACTCGCTGCGTGCAGACACCTCTAGATAAAAGGCTGTTACTCCGCATTTTAACAATGCATGAGCGGCGTGTATTTTATCGATGTGCATGTAAACAACCGGGATTCACACTGAGAGCAGGAGCAGTGCGTGGGCGTGGGAATGGTTTTCTGCGCACATGCGTCAGTTTGCTTTCACCAGTGTTGTTTCGGTTGCACATAGAGAATAACAAACTTGCGCGTGCAAAAGACGCCAAATGTGAATGACACCTAACGTCTTTATTCTGGGATTACCACTCTAAATGAATACATTTGCGTAAAGTAAATCGCATCTCGAAGCTTTTACTGGGGCACAGTTGATTTTTACTGGGGCACTTTTTTTTTTTGCACCGTCTCCCTGTGCCGCCCCCAGCAAGATGCCGCCCTGGGCGATCACCCATATTGCCCATATTGCCCATGCCTAAATCCGCCACTGGATAAGGTAGCAACATTTCAAAATTAACGGTACAGTATTATTCATTCATTCATTCATTCATTTTCTTTTCGGCTTAGTCCCTTTATTAATCTGGGGTCGCCACAGTGGAATGAACCGCCAACTATTCCAGCTTATGTTTTACACAGCGGATGCCCTTCCAGCTGCAACCCATCACTGGGAAACATCCATACACACTCATTCACACACATACACTACGGACAATTTAGTTTACCCAATTCACCTATACCACATGTCTTTGGATTTGTGGGGAAAACCGAAGCACCCGGAGGAAACCCACGCGAACGGTACAGTATTATATATATATATATATATATATATATATATATATTTTTTTTTTTTTAATATATATTTTTTATTATATTATTATTATTTTTTGTCTTGTTTAAAGACAAGAAAAAAATATAGTTTGATTTTCAAAAATAAGGCAAAATTATTTCTGAAATATGTATTATTTATATATAACAACATTATGATGCTACACTGCAATAAATGCTTTTCTTGGGGTTTCTGTCTGCTTTCTAGTCCAAATATCTATAACATAGTTCTTAATATTTGTAAGTCAAGACGCATTTTAGACAAGTAAAAATGTAGTTATTAGAAATATAAATAATAATTAGAATAAATAGAAATAGAAATTGAAATAATATGTCAAAATGAAGTGAGTTTTTCCATAAAACAAGCATTATAATATGCTAGTGAGGGAAGTAAAATAAACCTACTTCAAACCAATAGCAAGATTATTTTAATCACCTTATTATTTAGCTTGTTTAAGGAAAAATCACTTACTTTTCACATATTATTTCATAAAACACGACAATATGTTTTGCATGTCTTGAAAACGCTTCTTGATTTAGAAATTTCTAGATATTTGCACTAGAAAATATAATTAGATTTTCAAAAACAAGTCAAAAGTAAGTGAGTTTTTCCATAAACTTATTTCAAACCAAAAACAAGACCATTTTAATCATCTTATTATATTAGCTTGTTTAAGGAAAAACTCACTTCCTTTTGACATATTATTTTAATTTATTCTAACTATTATTTATATTTCTAAAAACTACATTCTTACTTATCTAAAAACGCTTCTTTGACTGTAAAATTTGTAGAAAATCTGTAGAAATTTGTAGATATTTGATTTTGGGTTCAATGGACAAAAGGTTTTGACTGGACTCTTTATCTTATGTTTTATATTATTATTACCAACTTATTAATTGATCAACTTATAAAAGTGATCATTTGTTTTATATTTTTGTTGTACTCTATGTAACTTATTTCTTATTATTTACTGATATTGTATGTGTAATAATGTTTTTTTTTGTTTTTAGGTGTCCTTTTTTTTAAGTCTGGCAGGGGCAACAGATGAAAATAAGCCCTTGAGGCTAACTCTGGCTTCTTTACAGGTTTTACTGTTGATTAATGAGCATTGTGCCTGTTAAATTAAATAAAACAAAATACATAAATAAATACCATTGAAGCCTCAGTTCACCTGTCATAGAAGTGGCCTGAGATTGGTGGAAACCACTCTAGAGTAATGGAGTTGTGATCTTGTTCCACCACTTGCGGTGCCATCGGGACAGGAGGGGGGTGATAGTTGGGTTGCCAGGTTTGGTAAATAAGATCCAAATAGCAGTGCATTCGAGCCACTTGATTAAGCGTAAAGGAGTCTGTGCAGTCATCCTCTGTGGAAAAAAAACATGAGAGTAGGTTTAGTTAATGTGCTATACGCACAGCTAGTGTTTTTCAGCCAACGGTGAAAGGTTTATGTGACATAAGGTTCCTTTTACAGCATCAATGTTGTAACGTAATTAACATACAATCAGTTAAATAGACTTAAGCATTCATTTTGTTGTTCAAGCATAAAACTAGATGAAAGACCGTGTAGATGCTATAGCGCTGGCAGGAGCAGAAGGTGAGTGCAGAAACTCCATTGAAAATACTGGGGTAAAATAAATGTCCATATTTTAAAGACATGGCGCAGGACAATTGAATTTAATGCAGTGCTTCTTGCCCGGTCTGAGACCCACTTTATATCGTAAATCAATCAGGCAGTGAAGATCAGTGATTTTTAAAGAAATCAGATTTTAAACGTGGCGATTTTGTAATGGAGGGACAGTGCACTGGAAGCGCTCGGGCTGGCTGACTGAAAATTAAAAGTCTGTGTGAATTTACACCATTGGCATAATTAATGATAACACATAAAATGACTTTCCTGATGAGATTTTTTTTCCTTCACTTTGTCAATTGGTGAAGTTTGTTCCTCGCCACTTGGTTTGGGACTTGTGGAGTTGCGCATCGATGGATTTGCTCTTCAGTGTTTGGACTTTCAGCAGTGAAAACTAAACCACACTGAACTGAACTAAACTGAACGTCAACTCTGAAAACTGGACTGACAGTTTCAATTTACTAGAACGTCTATGTGAAGCTGCTTTGACACAATCTACATTATAAAAGCACTATAGAAATAAACATGAACTGAGTTGAATTGAATGAGAAGACCAAAGACTAACAATGATTATTCCCTAGTATATCAGATTGCATTGCCCTACAGTGCACTAGATATTTGGACTATAAATGGACTATATATTGATTTTTTGTTTCACAGTTGGCAATTTCAAGTTAGTCAAGTGAATTTATTTAGATTATACAGTCTAACTATTATAAATAAACAAAGAACAAATCATATTCTGCGGAAAAAAAAATGCTTTTCTTACTTTTATTTTTTGGCTTGTTTCTAGTCCGAATATCTAGAAATTCTTAAATCACGAAGCAATTTCTACACCTGCAAAAAGATATTGTCTTGTTTTAAGAAATAATGAGTCAAAATTGAGAGAGTTTTTCCTTAAAACAGGTGAAATAATCTGCCAGTGGGGTAAGAAATCAGTATTATATATTGTTTACATATATATAGATATTTATACATATATACATTTCATAGTTATACTTCTGCCACTTTTGTGTATATATGTGTATGCGTCTGTGGACGGCAAAGTAAGAATTTCATTGTACAGGGAAACTTGTTTCCTTACTGTGCACATGACAATAAACAAATTGAATTGAATTGAATTGAATTGAATTGAAATGAATTGAATTGAATTGAATTGAATTGAATTGAATTGAATTGAAATGAATTGAATTGAATTGAATTGAATTGAATTGAATTGAATTGAAATGAAATGAAATGAATTGAATTGAATTGAATTGAAAAATAAACTTATGTCAAAATGAAAAACTCCATAACCCCATTGGGAAATAAGTCATACTAAGTGGGTTTTTCCAAAAAATAAGCAAAATAATCTGTTAGTAACTTAAGTAAAATTAACTTATTTCAAACCACGTTCATTCATTCATTCATTTTCTTTTCGGCTTAGTCCCTTTATTTTTTGCCCAAAATTTAGCAAAAATGGTCATTTCATATATTGTTTTTCTATCATATATAAGTAATGTAGTAGTTGTAGAGTGATTAGATCTAAAGCCAGATTGATAAGGTGATAAAATATTATTCATTCATTTATTTTCTTTTCGGCTTAGTGCCTTTATTAATCTGGGGTCGCCACAGCGGAATGAACCGCCAACTTATCCAGCATATGTTTTACGCAGCGGATGCCCTTCCAGCCGCAACCCATCACTGGGAAATATTTAAAACCACAAATGCGATTATTTTAATCACCTCATTATTTAGCTTGTTTAAGGAAAAACTCACTTTATTTTGACGTACTATTTCTATTTATTCTAATTACTACACTGTAAAACCCAACAGTCAACTTTATCAAATGAAATGAGTGTAGTTAACTCAAAATTTACTGAAAGTTAATTCTACTCATTTGAAAAGAGTTTTGAACTCAGTGTTGAAGTTAGTTAAATACCTCATTACTTCAACTTAAATGGAGTAAGTTCACAGTACTCATATAGATTAGTTTTTTTTTTTACTCAAATGGTTTGTAGCAATCGGTTTCCTCAAACGGTTTGAGTTGCCTTAACTTATTGGGTTTACAGTACTCAGTTGGTTTGAGTTCTCTTCATTTATTGGGTTTTACTGTGCTCAAATTGCTTCGTTTACTCAAATGGATTAAGTTCACAGTACTCATTAGGATTAGTTTTGAAACTTAAATGGTTTGTTGCAATTGGCTTCCTCAAATGGCTTGAGTTACCTTAACTTTTCTTGACTTAGGCCCCGTTTACGCTAATACGTTTTAGTTTTAAATCTCAGAATCTTTAAAACTTACTATGCAGTCTCTGCATATTTTAGACATCTGTATGGAATTTTAGACATCTGTATAATCTATAAGAAGGAATGTCTTCTTCAGGTCAACCTGAAACAGAGTTCCTAGTAATTCAAGCTTAACCACAACTTTAATGTTCAACTCGGTTCTACAGTGTTGATAGCAACCATGACAATGAGAAACCTGGGGGGTCGTTTTTAATGACAAGGTGTGCTTCACTACCCTCCATCCAAATTCACACTTTGAAATACAAGGAAAAGCAGAATTCCCCATTCTTACTTCATTCACTAAACTACTTCTCATGTGCTCTTATACAGGCTACATGCAGAAAGTAACAAGAGGTGATGTTTCTGATCAGAGTAAATTAAAAGTCACAGTGATATCGTTCTGTTATATTGGATTTAGGCAGAACCTTTTACTAAGCTTCAATTTAAACAACTCACTATTTATGAATTACAGTCATATTGTCTGTGCTTTGTGATTGAGTAAAGCTGATAGAGAAAGTGTATGCTCTTACCTGCATAACTCATGTAATTATTAAAGGGCGTGTGAACAAAGTTGCGGTTGCCACATGTTTCATTGCCAGGCTCAGGATCCCTGCAGAGCTTGTATTTGGGTGTTGGGTTGGTGTCGGCGCACAGATCTCCAGTTTCCAGCGAGGGCTCAGTTTCTAAACATGCATCATTGCAGGACTCGATCTCTGAGATCCCCCTGAACACATGGTACAGTCCCAGACTGTGCCCGATCTCATGGATCATGGTGTGTGTGTGGCCAAAGGTACCATAGAAAGATGGATTCAGAACTATACCACCTAAAGATGAACAAGAGAAGCACACACTGTACACACTGATGTCTCATGCAGAAATCCCATATATGGAATGCAAATTACATACTCAAAAGCAAGTTTGTATATTGATTTCACATTTGTATTCAAATATATATCATATATAATGCAACATATATTTCAAAATTTTGCAAAAATGGTCATTTCATATATTGTTTTTCTATCATATATAAGTAATGTAGTAGTTGTAGAGTGATTAGATCTAAAGCCAGATTGATAAGGTGATAAAATATTATTCATTCATTTATTTTCTTTTCGGCTTAGTGCCTTTATTAATCTGGGGTCGCCACAGCGGAATGAACCGCCAACTTATCCAGCATATGTTTTACACAGCGGATGCCCTTCCAGCCGCAACCCATCACTGGGAAAGCTATATATATATATATACGAACATATATAGGCCTATGTACATATGAATATATAGGCCTATATACATATTTGAAATGACATATACATGTTTGAAATTGGCCTATATAATTTTTAAATATATAATTGAAATATTTATTAGATATGTAACATATATAACGTGAAATCCAAATATTAAAGGTGCAGTAGGGGATTGTCTTCAGAAACATGCTTTGTTGTGCTGGTTGAAAGTCTCTTCACATTCCAATAGTAATGATTAAAGTAAATGATCTAAATGTATTTGTATTTTTATATTCTGGGTGAGGCATACGACTAAAAAATGTTCATCCAATTAAATATTGTCAGGCCGATAATTCCCATAATTCTGATAAGTAGCCCAAACTGTCTGTCAGCAAATGTAGATTTGAACATCTGCAGCCGTTCACGCAAATCCGCCATTTGCATCGATAATGTACATTTTTATTTAGTTTAACAACAGAACATCAGTAAATAGCGCTACTCCGCCTAGCCTGCTTTACTGAGGTTAAGTTGGTTTTATATTCACGTTGGTTCATTTTTGAACAATGACAGCCTGTGACGCGCTCCCTATATTGTTTACCATGCTACTTTGAATATTCGGTCTGAAATAGCATGTAAGTATGGCTTAGTATTAAGTGTAATTCCTGCACGCCGCCGGCCAACCACTAAGCAGAGTCGCTTTAGGACAGCACGTGAGAGGCGCACTCGTGTTTCAAGAGGCGTGGCTTTGGACGGCAGGGGAGGGACTGTGTTTCAAAGATATTATGCTAACCGGTTAGCATTGTGGCAGATCACCTACTGCACCTTTAACTTTTATGTCATATTTGTCATTTGCATATATTTCCATGTATTAGATTTTTATATGAGGTACATTTACATAAAAAATACTTTTGTTTACCATTTTGTTTATACCATTTATAAGTTTATACCATTTTGGTACCAAATGTATTTTAGTAAAACAAAAGTTTCTTCTGCTTATGCAGCTTTCACACTTTAATTTGCTTTGATTAATTTACTCTATACCTCCGACAGAATGATTTACACCACCCTTAACACAAACAAACACTTCTTGAGAGGAGGAACCACTGAAACAATGTAATAACAGAACAGAACAGAGAGTGACAGAGCTAGACACTCAGCATTAGATGATTGCAGGAATATAATTCAAACATGTATGCAGTAATTTCTCTGTACCGAGATGTGCCAGCGCGTCCTTATCCCACGGCCAGGTGGCGACTCCAGCCAGATCTTCATCGGAGGAATTGGCGAAGAAGATATTGAGGTGTGTGGAACCGTCCAGCTTGAGGATCTCTTTTAGCTCCTTCACATCCAGATAAGCTCTGGAGCCAGAGATGGGGATGCAGGGTGAACATAAGTGCTTATCTATATTCAACTTAATTACTTGTCTTTAAAGTTCCTGAGAAATCAAAATGTACAATGTGTATTTTGCTAGCGCACATATTTATTCTAGTAGCTAATCCACTGAAACAAGCGTTTGTTTGGGTAATCTTCAATCAAAGTCTGAGCATCTGCTTCTGTGTTAGGATTGGCTCCTTCTATGATGATGTCAGTTTGACGGCTTCAGCCACAAAATTGTATTAGCCACACCCCTCTTACTGTTAGTTTAAGCAAATGATGAGCAAAAAGAAAGCCCCGCCCCCTACTTAATATTCAGTTTCAGTTGGAAGTACATCAGCATACTGGAATAAAAGTCTCAGCAACTTCCGGTTCACGCTGCCTTTTTTATTTTATTTTATTTTTCATATTTTTTTTGAGTGTAAATATGTAATTGTATACCAATTATTTGGACAATAATAACGGTTACCTAAATCACAAAATTCATACTGACTGATGAGGTGCTCTCTATGTTGTTATCTAATTAATTTAGATTAATTAATCCGGCGCCTAGACTGCTGCTCCACACAGGACGTTTGGCCAGAAGAATAATGGTCGTGCCCAACAGAGCCTGGTTTCTCTCAAGGTTTTTTTTCCCTTCACTTCGTCAATTGGTGAAGTTTTTTTTCCTCGCCACTGTCGCCACTGGCTTGCTCGGATCGAGACTTGTGGTGCTGTGCTTCGGTGGATTTGCTCTACAGTGCTTGAACTTCCAGCAGTGAAATTTAAACCACACTGAACTAAACTACACTGAACTTCAACTCTGAAATCTGGACTTTACTAGAACTATGTTAAGCTGCTTTGACACAATCTATATTGTGAAAATAGCTATATAAATAAACTTGACTTGACTTAATTTCATTGACCCAGCCACTGTTTATTAGACACTTATTATGACCTATAGGGCTGCACAATACTGGAAAAATATGAAATATTGCTGTTGAGCATTACACTTACGATATTTCTTACAACATTTCCCTACAACAATGGTCTCAAACTCAATTCCTGGAGGGCCGCAGCTCTGCATAGTTTAGCTTCAACCACCTCCAACTCACACCTGCTTAATCTCTAGTAGTAGTAGTCTCTAGTAGTATTGAACACCTTGATTATTTGGATCAGCTGTGTTTGATTAAGGTTGGAGCAAAACCGTGCAGAGCTGCGGCCCTCCAGGAATCCAATTTGAGACATATGCCCTACAAAAAATGACATTTTTATTAGCTATGATATTAAAATATTAATTACATTAAAATAAACTCAAGCCCCTGCCCCTTTTGTCTAAAGTGCCTGTCTCAAAATTAAAGAGCCAAACCTTTAAGCTGAATACCAGTGTCTAGTATAAGTAAAAATAATAAGTAGGAAAATATCATGTACGAACACCACGACAAAGACAAAACAAATTAGTTATTAGAAATTAGTTATTAAAACAATTATGTTTAAAAATGTTTTTTTTTTTTTTTTTATCTCTCCATTAGGCAACACTTAGGAAATGTTTTTTAAATATGAATTAAACTTTTACAGGAGGTCGAACTATTTCGACTTCAACTGTATATAGTCCGGACTGCTGAACGAATCCCTGGCACTACCCTTCCTACACTTCAAGAACTGTACTCTTCCAGATTGAGTAAAAGGACTTGCAAAATCACTCTGGACCCTTCACACCCAGCACACTTTCAGTTTGAACTGTTACCGTCTGGTCGGCGCTACAGAGCACCGAGCACAAAAACAGCCAGACACAGGAAA
The DNA here is from genome assembly GCA_903798115.1 of Danio jaintianensis. Lineage (NCBI taxonomy): Eukaryota > Metazoa > Chordata > Actinopteri > Cypriniformes > Danionidae > Danio > Danio jaintianensis. The sequence goes on from CAIGQV010018170.1 coordinate 2,228,537, forward strand.
AGTTTCTTTCCTCAGGCCATCTACCTCATGAACAGTTAATTATTCCCCTACTGTGCAATAAACATGTGCAATACTTTCTCCTACGCACTTGTACACAGCACCTTATAACAATATACAATGCAATACTTCTCCATACACATTTGTACACAGCACCTTATAACTTGTATATTTATAACAAATCTGTACAAACAATTCATCATCCAGAGCTCTTTTGTCTAACTGCATCTCTGTTTAATGTGTGTCGTATTTTTCTCATATTTATTTTGTGTTGTCACTTGTCACTTTATGTACACTGGAAGCTTCTGTAGCCAAAACAAATTCCTTGTGTGTGTAAGCACACTTGGCAATAAAACCGATTCTGATTCTGATTCTGATATAAACAATTAATTGATTACATTTACAGAAATTGTACTCATTCATTCATTTTCCTTCGGATTAGTCCCTTATTTATCAGGGGTCGCCACAGCGGAATGAACCACCAACTATTCCAGTATATGTTTTACACAGCGGATGCCCTTCCAGCTGCAACCCAGTACTGGGAAACACTCATACACTCTCACCTACATACACTACGGCCAATTTAGTTTATTCAATTCCCCTATAGCGCATGTGTTTGAACTGTGGGGGAAACCGGAGCACCCGGAGGAAACCCACACCAACACGGGGAGAACATGCAAACTCCACACAGAAACGCCAACTGACCTAGCCGGGACTCGAACCAGCAACCTTCTTGCTGTGAGGCAACAGTGTTAACCACTGAGCCACGGTGCCAGCCCCAGAAATTGTACTATATCGAAAAAATATAGGATATTAGATGACTTATCTTGTAATTTGAGATCTTTGTCATATCACCTACTGTAGCCCTAGAAGCAGATGATAATGTAAAATACACTTTTAACTCATTAATTCATTCATTTTCTTTTCGGCTTAGTCCCTTTATTAATCGGGTCGCCACAGCAGAATGAACCACCAACTTATCCAGCATATGTTTTACACAGCGGATGCCCTTCCAGCTGCAACCCATCACTGGGAAACATCCATACACACTCATTAACTACAGACAATTTATCCTAGCCAATTCCCCTATAGCGCATGTGTTTGGACTGTGAGGGAAACCGGAGCACTCGGAGGAAACCCACGCCAACACGGGGAGAACATGCAAACTCCACACAGAAATGCCAACTGACCCTGCCGAGGCTCGAACCAGCGACCTTCTTGTGAGGCTAACATTCTACCCACTGCGCCACCGTGCAGCCCACTTTTAACTCATGACAGACATTTTTTTTTTATTGGTAGACATCCAAAGCCAATAAAAAACAAATCCAATCCCACCCCAACCCCCCCAAACTCACAAAACATTATGCAATTTTGAGTGTGCCTCACACAGGTGAGTGGGCTTGACAAACCACCTGTAGGAAACACACTCTTTCATCTCGCTGACACTTTAACTGACACTTGCTCCAGTTTTGCATATGCACTTTCCTACAATCACCCCATATCTCTATAAAGCATTGTGCATTTCTAAATGAGCCTCACACAGGTGAGTGGGCTTGATAAACCACCTGTAGAAACACTCTTATCTCTCTCAAAAAAAAAAAAAAAACACTCCCTCTCCTTACTCTAGCACTTAATTCTAGCACTAGTTGTGTGTGTTGCCTCTTCTTGTTGAATCGCTGAATGCCTCCTCAATTGTAAGTCGCTTTGGACAAAAGCGTCTGCTAAATGACTAGATGTAAATGTACATGGTAGAAGAGTTTAACTTCTGGCTCAGTGTTAACCACAAACTGTGTCCAAGGTATACAACGTCAGAGCTAATCAGGGATCTTGTGAAGGTCAAAAACACAAATCTCTCTTTACAGACAGGCTGTTTGCTTGCAATAACAATGTGGCACTGTATACATTCCCCAAAAAGCATGGAGAAATAACGTAAAACACGTGCCTAAACATGTAAGACAACATAAGCTGATATCATTCACATTTTTCTTTTGCGCTCACAGACTCCAATCTGTTCTCTGGATTTCCAAACAAGCAAAGTGGTAACAGGCTTCGGCTCTACAAAAATAAACCTCCGACCACACAACTATTGTTGTGCCACGCATATAGCGCAGCGTTCATCCAGAATTCCACAATTAAGCAGGAATGTTGACGAATGTTCGCAGCGCGGCCATCATCGTGTCTCCCTGAACGTCCCGTAATCAATACAAAATAAACAACCACTTGGGGTGCTTATCTAAAAATTCTTCTTCTGTTCTCACTCTAATCTTTCTAAACCATCTTTCATCCGTCGGTTGCAATATTTCCATCGAAAGCCCAGGTTTTAGGCTGATTTCTGTTGCCGGATTGGATATGCAGTGATAAACATGTCTCTTGATGATTGCGACGGGATAATATTTGGGGAAAAACCACCTGCGTGTTTTTCGTGACTGACGTCACCTCATAGCCCGCACACGGAGTCATCTGAGGAGCTTCGGGAATACCATTGCAAGTGATTCTGCGGCTTGGAAAGCGTTCAAAAGGGCTAATAGGAAACACTGCTTCACCTTGAAAGGGAAGTTTAATTAAGGCGCGGATTCAAGGACAATACTGGAATACTGGGATGAATCACGCAGATCAAAACAAAGACGTAAAAAGCTTGTTTTCACTTATCAGTTCATTCACTATTCTCTCTCTCTCTCTCTCTCTCTCTCTCTCTCTCAACAAGGAATGTTTCAACGGTTCCCATGAACCTGCGTGCACTTTAGTAAACAAAAGTTTGCATTTTGAAAACAAAACTGTTGCTTGGAGACCAGTCTTAACACAAATTAGAGCTCCTGTGAAATTCAAATAACGTTTTTTAGATGTTCGTATCAGTAGTTTTGAGGATATCTATAAGCTAGTGTAATGGAGGCAGGACCACATACACATTTAGAAGATAGAAACCTGATATAAGCATTTAAACCTTGCAGTTTGTCACTTCCGCCTGAATGGATCAACAATGGGACTGGGCGGCACGGTGGCTCAGTGGTTAGCACTGTCGCCTCACAGCAAGAAGGTCGCTGGATCGAGTCCCGGCTGGGCCAGTTGGCATTTCTGTGTGGAGTTTGCATGTTCTCCCCATGTTGGTGTGGGTTTCCTCCGGGTGCTCCGGTTTCCCCCACAGTCCAAACACATGCGCTAGGGGAATTGGATAAACAAAATTGGCCGTAGTGTATGACAGTTTGTGTGAATGTGAGTGTGTATGGGTGCTTTCCAGTACTGGGTTGCAGCTGGAAGGGCATCTGCTGTGTAAAACATATGCTGGAATAGTTGGCAGTTCATTCCACTGTGGCGGCCCCTGATAAATAAGGGACTAAGCTGAAGGAAAATGAATGAATGAATGGATCAACAATTTTTTTTATGTCACCTCATACTTCAGTTTCTCATCAAATCTCCTGGCCAATCAAATGCTCTCTAGTATCTGACATGCCCCGTCTCCTTCTTCTAGTTTGCTTCTCATTTGATGCGCTTTGATTTCAACCACTCTCACTGGCAGAGCTGTGATAAAAACAAAACGCTATTGGCTGTTTATTAAAAAGGGGAGGGGCCACTCTATGCCCCGCCCTCTCTTCATGTTTCAGTTGAGATTACGTCAAACATCAAATAAAAAATGCACATTTCAAAGCACTTCACGGGACCTTTAAATTTAGATTAGTTTAAATTCTGATTTTATTTTACTTTGTAGTTCACCCAACTACAATAATGGCCCCCCAAAACACTTCCTATACAGCAATAAATCCTCCATAAAACAAATCTCTTAGGCTTACTCTGCGTGTCCTTAAGCCATACCTGTTTTTGTGAAACAAATTAACTCTGCTACCTTTCACATAGAACAAAAGTTAAACCAGACCGTATCCATTCTGCTGGAATCGTAAACATGTTGTGCTTTCAATTCAGTGGCCTCAGGTACTCTGACTTAGAAATCCAATTTCCTTTCCATCTTTTTTTTTTCTTGTGGCGGTGTTTAAAACTGAGCATGCAGGAGTACAGCAGACTTTACCAGTTCCCCCAAGAATCCTTGATAAAACACTTTTCCTGAAGACAATGCAAACTGAAAAGCTGTGAGAGACTCAGTAGTAAACCACAATTGCCTGTACAGATTACACAGATCAAACCTATTCTAGAGACCACCATATTTCTGCACCCTTCACTTCCAGCCCTGTGTTTTTGAGTAATCCTTAAAGGGATACTTTACCCCAAAAAATGATTATTTACTCACCATTTACTCTCCTTCAAGTGGCTCATTACCTTTATGAGTTTCTTTCATCTATTCTTTCATCTAACATGAAATAAGATATTTTGAAGAATGTATTTACATGGTAACCATTGACTTCAATACTAGGGAAAAGAAAATACTATGGAAGCCAATGTCTACAATATTCTTCGAATTATCTTCTTTTGTGTTCAACTCAGTTATGTCTGAAACAAGTGGAGGGTGAGTAATTGGTGACAGATTTTTACTTTTTGGTTGAACTGTTCCTTTCAAGACATTGGGGTCTATTTTAATGATTTAAGTGCATGGTCTAAAATGCACTTAGGGTGCATCTGAATCCGGTTTTACTATTTTAAGTAAAGGAAAAATAGTTGGCGTGCCCGGCGCATGGTAAAAAGGGTTACTCTATTCTCTTAATGAGTTATGGGTCTGTTTTGGGAGTAATGTGCATTAAACCAAAAGTCTCGACTCCCATTCTCTTTAAGACTGATTTGCTGTCGCTCCATGGCGAATTCGCTATTTACATGGTAGACCTTGTAAGCAGAAAAATGAAGATCGTCAATAGTGAGGAAATGGATCTATAGAACAAACCGGATTCCATCAAAAACCCCTTAGGTGATGGCAGCATATAAAGAGGTAATGCTTTTTACATTTATGCAGACAATAATAATCTTTTACATTTAAATTCTTTAATTTTTCATATTTAAAGATGTTTGTCTGCGTGTAATAAGCACTATGTATGTGCGTTGTGGACCTGCCTATAAGCACCTATTACTAACGCACTCTTTAAATAATGCCCCAAAAATCTTTAGAGCAGCTTTTAGTTGGTCAATGGCGCAGTCTATTTCAAATCTGACAAAATAGCAACACTTTAACATTGCACCTTAACACAGCTCCTTTTCAGACCAGCATGCCCAAGGGTGTACAAATGGGTGCACATGCATATATGTGTGCACTCACCTTTAAGAGAAGTGTTGGTCCAAACTAAACTGAAACCTAACCAGCAAAATCACCTTCATAGGACAGGCCCAATCTCAGCCAGGATTAAAAATAAAACCATTTAATATGTATGTAAATGTCTTAGAATAAGCTAAGTAAAATCTTTTATAAAATCACATTATTTTATTAATAATTAATAATAATAATGAATAAAAAAAACCCTTGTGAACAAAAACAGGACCCCCTCTTCTCTCCCCAACCACACCACACCACAACCTCAAAACATTATGCAATTCTGAGTGTGCCTCACACAGGTAAGTGGGTTTGACAAACCACCTGTAGAAACACTCTTCTCTCTATAAAAAAAACACCCCCCCCTCGTAACTCTAGCACTTAATTCTCTGAGCACGAATAGTTGCTTTGTAGCAGAACGCTGCGGCCAGGATTCTGACCAGAAGCAGAAAATCAGAGCACATCACACCTGTCCTCAGGTCTTTACACTGGCTCCCAGTTACATTCAGAATAGATTTTAAAGTATTATTACTTGTCTATAAATCACTAAATGGCCTAGGACCTCAATACATTACAGATATGCTCACTGAATACAAACCTAACAGATCCCTCAGATCTTTAGGATCATATAAACTAGAAATTCCAAGAATTCAGTCAAAGCAGGGTGAATCGGCCTTCAGCTACTAACAGCGCCCCCCGCTGGTGGAATCAGCTTCCAGAAATGATCAGACGTGCTCCAACATTAGGCACATTCAAATCAAGACTTAAAACACATCTGTTTAGCTGTGCCTTTACTAAGTGAGCACTGTGCTGCGTCCGACAGATTGCACTACTATGTCTTTCTTTTCTTTTTCATTTCTTTTATAACCTGTTTTAACACATTTGAATCGGTTTCTATCTGTTTTTAATCACTGTTATTATTTGTTTTTATTTTCTTATACTTGTCTCTTTTTATTCCTGTTTATGTAAAGCACTTTGAATTGCCATTGTGTATGAAATGTGCTATATAAATAAACTTGCCTTGCCTTGTATAATTAGCACTTCTTGTGTGTGTTGCCTCTTCTTGTTGAATCGCTGAATGCCTCCTCAATTGTAAGTTGCTTTAGACAAAATCATCTGCTAAATGACTAGATGTAAATGTAGAATGTCTGCTCATAATCTCTTACCTTAAATGAGAAGTGGGATTGAAGCAGGTTTTGGTCACATCGGTGACGCTGGAGTTGCAGCAATCTCCGTTATCGTAATTGTAGTTTTCACAGTTGCACTCCGGATCGCAGATGCCGTTTCCTTGTTTCCGCTCAGGACATTCGCTCCTGTGTTTTTCAGGCCTGGGTTTGCAGAATCCCGCATCAAATCCAGTGAGCGTGTGATTGCATTCAGGATCGCAATCGTCATCGCCCACCTTGCTTATGTCACAGTTGGCGAGCACCAGCCGGTTGTACAATGAGGAATTGCTGATGTTGTGTACGGTCAACTCCCAGCTGATGTTGTACATGCTAAAGGCTTCGTTCAGATGCTGATGCTGCAGGTGAATCTGTTGATCCGTGACTGTAGGTTTACGTTGAAAGTCATCAAACACGTTCACGACGCGATATCGAACAGTTTTGGGTTGGCGAAAGCTCCAGAAGTGATTATAGTTGCGCACCACTTCCGTATTATCACACACTGTTTGTCCGCAAGCTGGAGGCTCCAGAGTGGTGTCTAAAGAGCCTAGTCCGGCACGGGGACCATCATCGGGAATTGGGAAACTTCCGTCTTTTACTGCGAGCCATTTGCGTGCCGGATGTTCAAAGGTTTCCCGGATCACCAAATCCAGCAGATCCTCGGGATCCTCGCGTCCGTGCATGTCCATCATGATCTGCCTTTGGGACAGAGCCTGTCGCCACAAACCCAGACGTTCCACGGAGCCTCGGTAGTTGTGACTCAAGGCATTTCCACCCACCATCAGCACCTTGGGTTTAAGATCAGATCAAATGATTATGTTTATCTGTTTACCTATAGTTGCATACAGAATTGTTTCTCAATCCTTATCCTCGTGCACAACCGATCTGCATGTTTTGCATGTCCTTCTTATTTAACACAGCTGATTTAGATAACTTGCTTATTAGAAGAGCTCCATGCATGGACGGACACATTCCCTATGCAGTATGCATTGTTCCTTAGTCCCTTGTCCTTCATTTCTCTCTACCTGAGCACCAGGATAATATCACTCAACTGTCAACAAATAACACTTTGGCTGCGTCTGAAATCGCCTACTACTCGAGTGGGTACTACATTTAAATTTAAATGTACTAAACGACTGTTAGAAAAGTGCGCTCTATATAGTAAGAATGTGAGTAGTATGAATGGAGCTTGGACGTACTACAGCCGCCATTTGTCATGATCATATGACCTACCCATGTCAATTACGTCGCTTCACTCCCATTGCACCATGGAATAGTGTAGTGTCTATTGCATGCCCACTCAGAATCAATATTACTAAAGTTGCTGTGTTACCATAGCAACTATAAAATTACCACAACAAATTAAGCACTTTACTATAAGTGTGCGTCTCCAGCGTTGCGTTTTTATTTCTCGAGCTGAGCATTTGATTTCTGTTGTTGTCAATTGTAGCGGCGTATTTTTTGAGCACCTGCAGTGTAGCGAGGCGCTAAGTGGTCATTTTATGGTTTTTAGCGCTTTATTAGCCATTGCAATGCTCATCAGTGCCACTTTTGAGCTAGCCATCCAATCACAGTGGAGGAGGGGCGGCACAATACCACTCAACTGTCAACAAATAATCTGCTAAAGACTTTGGCTGCATCCGAAATCGCCTGCTATTCAAGTGGGTACTACATTTAAATTTACTACATGACTACACGAAAAGTGCGCTTTATATATTTTGAATGTCAGTAGTATGAACGGAGCTCGGACGTACTACAAGACCACATGACCTACCCATGTCAGTTGCGTCACTTCACTCCCATTCATGATTTCTCTCCCATTGCATCATGGGATAGCGCAGCGTCCATCGGATGCCCACTTCAGAATCTTGCCAGAAGTAGTAGGTCATCCGGGTACTTCTCGCATATTGTTTTTCCAATACTATGATGAATTCAGACATACTACTCGGCTCGCATACTGTTTTTAGCGTACTATATAGTATGGAAGTAAGCGATTTCGGACACAGCGTAAGTGTGGGTGTCCACCGAAGGGTTCTTTTCTCAGTTTTGAACTAGCCGTCCAAACACAGTGGAGGAGGGGCGGGACAATATCACTCAACTGTCAACAAATAATCTGCTAAAGTACAGCTGGAATACTCTGTCTCATATAGCAACCAACTGAAAAAAATGCTGCGCAGCAAAAAATCTCACAGCTAAGCATTACACACAGCCTAGATACTTATAATATTTTACACAACTCCATTGCTTGCAGCTTCTTACTAGAGAAGTGTGAAGTGTACTTCCATAAATAAATACAATATTAACATATCACACACTAAAATAGCATTTAAATGATGTACGCTCCTTTCAAATTGAAATCATGGTGAAAAATCCTGCGGAGTCCACTTAGCAGGGCACTTATTGATGAATTGGAACAAATGTATGACTTGAAACCAGAAACATATGAAATGTGCAGAGCAGTGGGATACGAGGACCAGGATTGAGAAACAATGGCATACAGCATGTGCAAATGTTCTCTTTTTTGATCAAATACTTTATCCAGTAGTCATCCATTTAAGGGATAGTTATCCAAAAGTTCGCATTAGCATGAACACACAGCATATGTTCCATCTCGCTATTTAATAATGCTTATTTCTCTGGATTTGAACATTCAATGATGTAATTTTAATGAATAAATCTTACATACTGTGCCTTTAATTAGTGAAACATCTGACTAATAATCATTTTCTTAATCAATAAGACAAATGTTCATTGTAGCCCCATCTATAAATATTTGACAATCCTTATGTTTTTCCTATACATCTAAAGCATTGATTTTAATCTGTATATTAACAGGGGAGATATCAGCAGTGAAGCAAAGTTTAAAAATAAGCTTTTCTCCTATAGTATAGTATTCCAGTAAATACTAAATGCAACAATGTGAGTTATCCTTGGCCGGGTGGATTTTTCCGCAGTGTAAACATTGTGGTGCTATCAATAAAACTTTTGGAACACATCAGCCAGATCAACATACAGCACTTTCGCATCGTTGGCTCAACATATGGCATCAGTTCAGAAACATAGGCTCACGAGAAAAAATGTGCCTGGAAAAAAAATGTGCCTCCACATGCACTTTTAGCAAAACCTCAAAAGCATACCTACAGTCGCCAGATTAAAAAAAAACTTGCTCAGGTATTCACATGGTACGGCATGGCACTTGAGATGTAAAGTGCTGTGGCAGACTTGTGAAACAAGAGTCACGCACTGTAAAAAAAATTATAATAAATCTTGCTGCCTACATAGTTTTAGTTGAGTCAAATTAACTTTTCTGGTAATCTCAATTTAAATCAATCGAACTGACTACAAAAATTAAGTTAAACATTGTATAACTTAAAAAAAAAGGTAGTTGAAACCTGACTCAATTATTAAACTAAGTTAAAGTTACTTAAAAACATGTATTGCTGTGACTTTTTGTCAAGATTCTGCCACTTCAGTCTTGTTAATTCTTTTTTGGTGAGACACTAGTCCTGTCATGTCTTGTATGTTGTGCTCGGCTTGAGTTTTCTCGGATCGAGCATTCATGTTCTGTCATTGTCTGTCTTTGTCTTTGTGCTCAGGATGCGCGCTCTCGTATTGGTATGTTTGTTGTTTTGTTTGTGGCATGGTGTTTTCGTTCTCAGCGCTCCAGTATGGTTGGTTTCGGTTTCGGTTGGCGCTTGGATCAGAACATGCATGTCATGTGCAGGCCCGTAGCCAGGTTGGTGAAAGGGGTGGTTCTTTTTTCTCAAAAAGTGGACCTTTTTGCAGATATTCACCTCATTTTCTATTTAATTATGAGGTTTAAATACTACATTTTAGTGACATTTTAAGCACTATGTTTTGCTGGATTAGCTTGTCAGATGGTCATCTTAACCAGACGTTTTGATGTACCAAAAACATTTCCTAAAGATTTAGAATAAAGAAATATTAAAACAATACCTATTTTTTTTAATACAAATGTTTTACATCATATATCATTAGAAAAAAATAGGAATCTGTTAAAGTTTTAAGTTAAAACTCATTTATTAGGCAAATAACAAACTGGACCAGTGCTCGGTAACTGTTTTCATGTGTCGAGTCTTGTCCTGTTCTGTCCAGCCCTGATCCCTGCCAGCCTTCCCAGTCAAGTTTGTTTGTTTGTTTATTTGTTTGTTAATGTTTTCTACCTCGGGGTTGTTTTTGTTGCCTTTGTTTTATTTTATAGTTAATAAAACCCATCATTTTACTGCAATTGAGTCTTCGCTCCTTTCCCCACCTTACAACCGTGACAGTTTTTATAATGTAACTTTGATAAAAGCTCCAAATCTTATAGAAACAAACTAAAATGTCATGTTTGCTTCAGAAAATGCTTTTTTTTTTTGTTAAAGAGATTACACAAAAATGTATATTTCCAGGTGATTCTAAACTTGTACGCATTTCTTTCTTCTGCTTAACACAAAGAAGATATTCTGAAGAATGTTGGGGGAAAAGCAGCCATTGACATAAATAGTAGGAACACAAAATACTATTGAAGTCAATGGTTGCTGTGTATCTTCTTTTTTGTTTAACAGACAGGTTTGGAACAAGTGGAGGTTGAATAAATTATAACAGATTTTTTTTTTTTGGGGCTGAAATATCCCTTTAACACTATCGGTTAGGTTTAGTGTGGATGGTACATTATTTTCAAACCTAAAAGCACATTTATTAACATTTATTATTCACTGAACATTTCATTTCAAAACAGCTTCAATATGTCAACACACTCACATTCATCTCTTTTGAATAAAACCTGAACATATTTTTAGCAGAATATTTATATCTGATATTTAGCAGAAATGTTGCTATCCACATGAAAAAAAAAAAAAAATATATATATATATATATATATATATAGTAATAACTATCATGTATTCTATATTATGTTACAGAATTGACAACACTTTGTTAATAAATGCTACACTTTTTTTACTACTTTTTTAAAATGAGCTGAATCAACACAATTCTTGAGGTTTGTTTGGGACAACTTGAAATCATTTAAGTTCAATCCACTTAAATTTGCCAAACAATTAAGTTAACTTAATCAATTTGTGTTGGGACAACATGAAGTAATTGTGTGGAACCCAACATTTTTTACAGCATACTGTCTTATACTGTAGTTTTTACTACAGTTAACTGTGGTGTATTGTAGTATATTACACCCTATAGTTGTAGAAAACTAAAGTATTGGGTCATTTGTTTACTATAGTTGTTGTGTTACCATAGCAACTATAAAATTACCACAACAAATTAAGTACTTTACTATAGTATGGTTCAAAGTATTATAAATTACTATATGAACCTAAATTATGCTACATTTATACTGCATGTAAGTAGATATACAGTATATATATCG
>CAIGQV010018170.1:2255267-2292767 GCA_903798115.1 Danio jaintianensis
ACATTCGGATGGTAGGGTCAGAATTTGACGTCAACAACATGAAGGCATGGATCCATCCGGCCTTGTATCAACGGTTCAGGCTGGTGGTGGTGGTGTAATGGTGCGGGGGATATTTTCTTGGCACACTTCAGGCCCATTAGTACCAATTGAGCATCGTGTCAACGCCACAGCCTACCTGAGTATTGTTGCTGACCATGTCCATCCCTTTATGACCACAGTGTACCCATCATCTGATGGCTACTTCCAGCAGGATAACACGCCATGTCATAAAGCGCAAATCATCTCAGACTGGTTTCTTGAACACGACAATGAGTTCACTGTACTCAAGTGGCCTCCTCAGTCACCAGATCTCAATCCAATAGAGCACCTTTGGGATGTGGTGGAACGGGAGATTCGCATCATGGATGTGCAGCCGACAAATCTGCAGCAACTGCTGATGCTATCATGTCAATATGGAGCAAAATCTCTGAGGAATATTTCCAGTACCTTGTTGAATCTATGCCACTAAGGATTAAGGCAGTTCTGAAGGCAAAACGGGGTCCAACCTGGTACTAGTAAGGTGTACCTAATAAAGTGGCCGGTCAGTGTATATATTGCAATATGAATTCGATTTCAGCAGATGACTTAAATAGCTATGTTTGGAATTAAATCATTAATTTACATTGATTGGGATAATTTTGTAGTGGAGTAAATCAAACATATTCCAAGCATAAATAAATGAGGTGAATTGAAATAAGCAGTGCTATATGTTTTTCTGAAGAGTCGAACAGTAGTCAGATAATCAGGCACAGAAATTGAATAATCAAACGTAATGTAAAATGTAAAATAACACTCTACAGTCTTCATTGCTGATCAACAATTAATCACCTATAGCGCATGTGTTTGGACTGTGGGGGAAACCGGAGCACCCGGAGGAAACCCACGCCAACACGGGGAGAACATGCAAACTTCACACAGAAATGCCAACTGGCCCAGCCAGGACTCGAACTAGCGACCTTCTTGCTGTGAGGTGACAGTGCTAACCACTGAGCCACTGTGTCTCCCCTAAATGAGTAAATAACATTTATTTATTGCAATGTATTGTGTATTAGATCTACAAATAATAATATTTATTTAGAAGAATTGGGTATTCTTACATGCAAGGTTATTAAGAGTACAGGACTGCTTTCGAAAAATACCTTAAACTGATCAGAGACTTGCACGACTGAAAACCATAACCTGTGCTACCAGCACACACAAAACATCAAACTCATGATGCTGGAAAGAGAATAACATGATAATCCTCCAAACATCAATCTCTAGGCTGATTTTCATGATTGCCTGGAGTACAAAAGGAAAAACACACTGGAGCATAATCCATTAATGCACGGCAAAATATAATCTGTCACTTCGGAGGAGCTAAAGTGCAAACCTAAATGCCGAGCATGATCCATTAAAAAAAGCACGAGAGAAATAACATATTACAAAAATATATATATAATAATGGACAGTAACGTGAATCAATTTAAAGACTATTTGCAGCTGGATTTAGGAATAACCTGATGAACAATGCTTTGTGCACTATACACTGAAAAAAATGATTCATTGGATTTACTACATTTTTTTTAAGGTATAAGTGGTTGCAAACATTTTATATGGGCTGAATTTAAACAAACAAATTAAGTTGAGCATTAATAAATTTAATTTGCTTGTTTAAATTCAGCCCATATAAATCGATTGCAACCACTTACCTTAAAAAAATGTGTAAATCCCATTTTTTTCAGTGTATATACTCGCTATTCACAGTTTATTCAGAAAACTACTGTACTTGGATATATCAAAATTTGGATAACTGGCTCAAATAATAATGTATGATTGATTTAATTTACACAGAATCCAAGCAAAACTCCTGTACATTAACAAAAGAGCGTTCCTCAGCAATCAACTCCTAGTTTGACGGTCTGTTTTTGCTCCGCCAAACAGAAATAGTTACAAACAAAGCTACAGCAGAAAATCCACTACGGCACACAAAATCCACCAAAATCCCCAAGGCACGACTGTAATCCTGTACATCATCAGTGAAGACCTGTTCAGGCAAACACTGAGAATCATACAGTGAGCCATCGTGCGGAAAATAAACATACATGGCAGATTTGTTTTGTTTTTTTTTAGCAAAAAATGTTGTGTTTTGGCTATAAATTGTCATTTCAATGCACTATTTAGGGGACTATTATATGTTTATTTTCCATATTTTGTGATTTATTTATTTTTCCCCATTTTTTATGCTTTTGAATAGCATTATGGGACCTTGATCTTTCTTTTAACCTTGAAAAGTTAAAAAAAGTGACTTTTATGAACATTTTTAATAGTGTAAAGTGCTATATTGTCTGGGTTGGTGTTGTAAATTATGCTACAGAAGCCTTGTAATAAACTGCATTTCCTGGTCTTTTACAGACTTATTTCTCTATATATGATGATTTCTTATACATTATATTATGTCAAACTGCTAAAATGTCAATAAAAGTCACTTTGTTTGGTGAAAAAATCATCAATATGTGGATGTCAAATAGACGTCAAGGTCTAGACATCAAATCTTATACCGTATTACTTTTTTGTGTCGTTATTTTGGCTCTCAAAAGGGCATCAGGACCATGCTGATGAAATAAGGCTCTATTACAGTCCTTTTATACTTTAAAATAATCTCTACTGTTGATAATTAATGTAGAACAACACATGCACTTAATACACAAATACACTTCATTGAACATGTACACATAGACAACACCTATATACTATATAACTGCAGGTTAATTATGCTTATATATAATAACTTTAACTGTTAAAAGCTATTAGTTACTAGTTAATTAGTTAAAGTTATTAGTAACTAATAAGCTTAACTTTTACACATTCATCATGCGGAAAATAAACATGCATGGCATATTTGCTTATTTTTTTCTAGCCAAAAAGGTTGTGTTTTGGCTATAAATTGTCATTTCAATGCACCACTTAGGGGACTATCATATATATATTTCCATATTTACTGATTTATTTATTTTTCCCCATTTTTTATGCTTTTGAATTGCATTATGGGACCTTGATCTTTCTTTTAACATTGAAAAGTTTGAAAAAGTGACTATTATGAACATTTTTAATAGTGTAAAGTGCTATATTTTCTGGGTTGGTGTTGTATATTACGCTACAAAAACCTTGTAATAAACTGCCAGTGCATTTTCTGACTTATTTCTCTAGATATTACATTTCTTATACATTATTTTATGATTTCGAATGGCTAAAATGACACTAAAAGTCACTTTGTTAAACTGTAGAGTTGAATTTTCAACATCAGAAGTGAACAGAGCAGAGATCAACATCCCATAATTCAATTCACAACCGTAAATAAACAAAATACGTATCACAAAATATGGAAAATGTTAATTAATTTTCTCCAGAAGGAAAAATATTATAGGAAATACTGTGAAAAATTTATTGCTCTGTTAAACATCATTTGGGAAAATTTTCATTCATTCAATTTCCATCAGCTTAGTCTCTGATTTATCAGTGGTCCCCACAGCGGAATGAACCGCCAACTATTCCAGCATATGTTTTACGCAGTGGATGCCCTTCCAGCCACAACCTATTACTAGAAAACACCCATACACTCTCATTCACACACACACACACTCATACACTACGGACAATTTAGTTCATCCAATTCACCTATAGCGCATGTGTTTGGACTGTGGGGGGAAACCCAAGCCAGCATGGGGAGAACATGCAAACTCCACACAGAAATGCCAACTGACCCAGCCGGGACTCGAACCAGCAACCTTCTTGCTGTGAGGCAACAGTGCTAACCACTGAGCCACTGTGCCTTGGGAAATATTTGAAAAAGTAAAAAAATTCACAGGAGGGCAAAAATTTTTGACTTCAACTGTATAAATCCTCACCAAATATCACACACACTACACTGAGAGATCCACCGGTCACTAGTCTGTGGTCCTGAACTCAACAACTGCTGTTTAATTGGAATCACAAGCATGAGCAGTAATCTCTAAAACACAGACAGAGGTGAAGCGAGAATGAAGTCATCTGAGAATGAAGTCATCCGCAAACGCAGCCAAGATCCCCACATGAAGAGGCTTTATTAGAGCTTTAGGACGGCGTACAGACTGTGACGGACAACAGAAACACGGCTCAAAGTCATGGCTTTTAACCCTTGTGTGCTGCTTGGGTCGTTTTCATACACTCTGGGTTGATTTTGAGTCTTAATTTGGCCACAACTTTCTCTGTGTTTCAGCAAATGGAATGATTTTTGGTAACAAATCTTATTTTGTACAATACAAAACACTCTGGGCAAACTGACTACCCTCTCATTATGTTGGAGACTGTTTTTGCCCCATTGACTTCCATTATTATCCAGTACATTGCACGTTGGACGTGAATTCGATTAAATAAACTACAAACATGGCGGACGCGCGAGACCAACCGTCAAGTAGAGAGACTTCGGTAAAGATATTTGTATGACTGTTAATTAATATCTAGCCCACTGGAACATATTTAAATCTCGTTCTCTGTGTTATATTTCATCTGCAACAACAATGTGAACATATATAAAGACGTGTTTGGACATTAACGTCTGAATGCAGAATTATCCAAAGACCTGAGGAGATTTCTCTGCATGAAAGACTCGTGAATGGGAGATTAACCTGCTGCTGCTTCTCCAATAAGGTAGGAAATTAAATATGACAGAAATGTGGATGATGTGTGGATGATTGACAGGGCTCATAACTAAGCAACACAACGATCTGTTAACGAGGAAGTAGTGTGTCCCAAAGCTTGCATACTCTTCTGTTACACACTCAAAAGTATATACACTTCCTTCACAAAAAAGTACATACTTTTAGGGCGTAGTATAAGTATGCGAATTGGGACACAGCATCAGACATATCAAGATAAGTGTGCAAAGGTGATACGCACACACACACGCACACACACTATACTTCATAAAAAAGCCAGAAACTATGCTTTTTTTTTAGCACTGTAACTAATGATCAACACTAAAATCACAAATTTGACCTCTTCCCAACAATCAAGAATGCATGATTATATGCTGTCATGGCTTTGCAAATAAAAAATGTGGTTAATGTGATACACTACAGACAATTTAGCTTACCCAATTCCCCTATAGCGCATGTGTTTGGACTGTGGGGGAAACCGGAGCAAACCCACCCCTACACGGGGAGAACATGCAAACTCCACACAGAAATGCCAACTGGCCCAGCTGAGTCTCGAACCAGCGACCTTCTTGCTGTGAGGCGACAGCGCTACTCACTGCGCCACCCCTTTCTATAGACATCACACTATATTTTCAAGGTTAAAAGTTGTTTGAAGAAAGATCAAGATCCCATAATGCAGTTCAAAAGTATAAATAAATCACAAAATACAAGAAGCTGCTCATTTACCGATATTATTTTACATTGTGGAGCAATCTAGAAATAACATTTTGAAAAGTAATTAGTGCTTTAGTGTAACTATAACAGCACAGGTCACTTTGGAGTTTGTTGCTGATTTAAAACATGTAGTTAATTGAGATTTCAGGATTCCCTATTCATTTGGATAGGGCTTTGGTCCTGAATGAACTCCTCGGAGGAATCGCAAATATGGCCGGAAAGTGAACAGGTTTCCTGCATAACTGCACTCTTACAGGCAAAATACCTTCTAAGTAAGAACCGTTGTTAAAGTTTAATGCGATGATGTTGAAGACATGTGACTTTGGTGTAGTTATGGACTATGTATAGCTTGCTTTTAGACTTCAAAGTTCATCAGAATTATACATTAATTTTGGGACAGAAAAAGTAATACATTTTCTAGAATGTCATTTTAGCATTGAAGTTTGTCCTTAAAGAAATCGCTAATCCACGCTTCTTTGGATTTACTGTATGTTTTTAAGGTAAGTGGTTGCAAATAATTTATATGGGCTGCATTTAAACAAACAAATTAAGTTGAGCATTACTACATTGAATTTGTTTCTTTACATTCAGCTCATTTAAATAGTTTCCGAGCAGTTAACTTAAAAAAAAAAAATGTAGTAAATCCAATCAGTCCAGTTCGTTTTTTTTCATTCACTCATTCATTTTCTTTTCGGCTTAGTCCCTTTATTCATCAGGGGTCGCCACAGAGGAATGAACCGCCAACTTATCCAGCATATGTTTTATGCAGCGGATGCCCTTCCAGCTGCAACCCAACACTGGGAAACACCCAACACTCTCATTCACACACATACACTACGGACAATTTAGCTTACCCAAGTCCATGTGTTTGAACTGTGGGGGAAACCGGAGCACCCAGAGGAAACCCACGCCAACACGGGGAGAACATGCAAACTCCACACAGAAATTCGAACTGGCCCAGCCGAGGCTCAAACCAGCGACCTTCTTGCTAGCTTCTCGCTAACCACTTCGCCACCGTGTTTTTTTTGTTTTTTGTTTTTTTTTTCAGTGTAACTTTAATAATGCATACATGTTTTAAACTATTTTATATTTAGTAGCACTGTGTAATCACCTTCGCATAATGCTACTCGATTTTAGTCATTTGCCATATGCCACAGCCATGTCACCCTGCAGCCCAAAACCTGTTACTCACTGAAGCTAAGCAGGGCTGAGACTGGTCAGTACCTGGATGGGAGACCACATGGGAAAACGAGGTTGCTGTTGGAAGTGGTGTCAGTGAGGCCAGCAGGAGGTGCTCAACCTGTGGTCTGTGTGAGTCCTAATGCCCCAGTATAGTGATGAGGACACTATACTGTTAGTGAGTGCCATCTTTCGGATGAGATGTTAAACTGAGGTCATTAAAAATCCCATGGCACTTCTGGTAAAGAGTAGGGGTGTAACCCCGGTGTTCTGGCCAAATTCCCTCCATCGGCCCTTATCCATCATGGCCTGCCAATCATCTCCATCCACTGAATTGGTTCTATCACTGTCTCTCCACTCCACCAATAACTGGTGTTTGGTGATCACACTGGCGCTGTCGTCGCATCATCCAAGTGGATGCTGCACACTGGTGGTGGTGTGGAGAGACTCCCCTCATGATTGTGAAGCGCTTTCGGTGTATGGCCATACACAATAAATGCACTATATAAATACACATTACATTTGATGGGGACCAAAAAACTTCAAAAGTCAGGGTCAATATTTACTGGTATTGCTATACTTGTGGGAACATTTGGTCCCTGCAACAAAATAAATACAAGGTACACACACAGAGAATTGGCCTTACACCAAAAATGTTATACATAGCTGAAGTCAGAATTATGAGCCCTCCTGTATATTTTTTTTCCCCCAATTTCTGTTAAACAGAAAGATTTCTCCAACACATTTCTAAACATAATAGTTTTAATAACTTAATAACTATTTAATAACTCATTTCTAATAACTGAAAAATTCCATGCTCTGTTAAACATAATTTGGGAAATATTTAAAAAAAAAAATATTCACAGGAGGTCTAATAATTTTGAATCTATATATTATATTATATTGTTAACCTGTCACATTTAAATTAAAATACTTTTAAAATGTTTAATTTAAGTAAACGCCATGTGATCACCTTTGCATAATGCTACTCTATATTAGTCATTTTAATGAATTCAAACGTAAACCAAATTAATAAATCGCCACCAAATTGAGACTGATTGCTACAGTAAGGGCACACAATCCTTCCTCCTTGTCGTCTCATGAACTGCAGCTCACTGTACAATCATTTGAGATGCTGTTTTGAAGCATTTCTACGCGCTGTAAGTCTTGTGATGTGAAACAGTGCTGGTGTTTTGTCCATCTGGAGGTGGTTGAAGGCCTCATTAGCTGGTTTGTGTTAAGCAGTTACAGTGATGTGCCACTATAAAACCCCGGACTGATGAATTATCAAGGCCGAGACGTTTATAGCATCACCTCTGGCCAAACTACAGCTCTGCAGGACTAAAGCTGAAAATCAACAACAACAACAACAACAAGAGTAAAGTAGTCAAAATGATCATGCCAGGGTGAAAAATAAATGAACTATAGGGAAATATTCTGCGATGAAGATGTAGCAGTTTCAACCTTTCGGTCAAGGTGACACTGAAGAGACTATTCAATGTACAAATTCCCATGCAGACTCCACAGGTTTAATGCCATAAACTTCCTAATTGGATCCAATTAAAAGCAATTCTAATTTAGGCATTTTTTTTTGCTATAAACCCCTATCAAAACCCACACTAAGAGAGAGAGAGAGAGAGAGAGAGAGAGAGACTAAAAGAAATTCAATCACCAGACATTACCAATCGAATAATAGCATATTATATAATTATTATATAATTATTTATATATATATATATATATATATATAGTGTATATATAATTTATTAAGTATTAAGTGCACGAGTTACGTAATAATATTACTTTTCTTAGTAACCACTGCATTACTTTTAAAAAATAAGTAATAATATTTGATTAACTTTTTTGAAAATGTAATGCGTGTTACTTTTTAGTTTAATTAATTAGCTTTTAAAAAATAAATTGTTGAATTAAAATTAAAGTAGTCACAATAAAAACGCAGTCAATGAGAGAGGTGTGAACCTACACTGGTCTCACGGTTCGGTTCGGTTACGATTATCATGCCATCGATTCGGTTCAATTCGATATCTAAGTGCACTGACGATGCTTTCCATAAACAATTTTATATTTTACTTCACAGCACAAGAATTCTTGTATTAAAATTTATAAATATATTTATGTATTATTTGTAATACAATTTTGTCCTTTAATACAAACAGTCAGAACTGTACCTTTAAAAACTCAAGTGCATGCAGAGAACAACATGAGCATTTATAGCAAATAAACAAATGTAAATACCCCGCTTGCTTTCTGAGCCCTGTCGAGCGAGTTCTTACACCCCTATGATTGGTCACACGCTCAACAGAAGTCACGCCAGCAGGTCAAAGAGCCACAGTGAGAGAGAGAAGGAGTTTACTTTCTTTTTTTTTTCTACAGCAGTGAAATAGGGGCTTCTGCTGTAACTTCAGTGTCAGTCAAATGAACACGTGTAGCGAATTGTGCAGAGTTTCTGCGTTTTCAAGTAGTTGTAGTGTTTTAATTACTCACGCTCGCCTCCCTCTCCATAGTAAGCTACCGCGACATAGCGCATATGAGATAAAAGACGTCAGTACGTAATAACCGGTTATGATCTATTACTGAACCATTACCGAATTGTCCGCGTCTGCATCGCGGTGCACCGAAGAAACAATCAATTTTGACACCCCTAAGAGAATGTGTTTATTATTTTCGAAGAAAAGAAAAAGGAGATTATAATCTCAATAGACGGTGATTTTACTAAAGACAAATAGTACAAAAGTAGCAAACACATTGTTTTAAACTTTCATTAATCTGTATATACGACATGTGTAGCTCTGGGGTCAGGAAGTTCTCAGATAACATTATCCTAAAATATTATTTCTTGATGTGTTTTTTTAAAGGTAAATGAAGGTCAGCGCGTTGTTAATTGCAGATCTCCTCTATTAAAAAAAGAAGAGAAAAATCAAGCCTCAGCCAGGTAGTATAAAGTAACTCAAAAGTAACGTAACGCATTACTTACCATAAAAAGTAACTAAGTAATACAACTAGTTACTTTTTTGGAGAGTAACTCAATATTGTAATGCATTACTTTCAAAGGTAACTTTCCCCAACACTGATCAATCACATCAGTTCTGATTCACTTCTGTTAAACTAGTGACCAGAAAAAAATCTGCAGGAATCTGTTAATGTGTGTGTGTGTGTGTGCGCGTGTGTGTGTGTGTGTGTGTGTGTTTGTAGTATGTACAGTGCTCAGCATATATAAGTACAGCCCTCACAAATCTCTCTTTTAAATTCATATTTTTAATAGGAAGCTATACAATATTATTTTTGTGCATATACATTAGATTAGTCAGTACTGAAGCCAAATCTGGAGCTTATCTAACAAAATAACTTACGATAACAGTACAAAAACTAGTACAGCCAAATGTATATGTTATAGAAAAATATTAAATACAAATTTAAAAAAAGAGGAAAAATCAAGAGAAACAAAAAAACTGAAAAATTTTGTTGAAATTTTTTTGCTATATTTTGCTTGAATTTAATTGTATTATCTTTCAATTTCTGAATATGTTTGGTGACTAAAATGATATTTTAATAAATATATCTGTTTAATAAATCTGTTTTGTTCAAATGCACCAAAATACACTGCCTATATTCACTGAGAAATTGATAAAATTGTTAGTTTTCAAAATGGGGTGCACTCAATTACGCTGAGCACTGTATGTGTGTATGTATGTATTTATGTTTCAATGCCACATCAGCAGCATTGGCTATATTCATGGCAACACTTAAGTACTAAGTGTACAAGTGCAATGTATCTATTCAATATACAATTTACAATTATATCTGTTCATCTGTTTGACATGCGTGAATTAACATAATATGTATAATGCAAACATTTGACAGGAGGTTCAGTGGATGCCAAAACTCCTTTCAGACTCATTTCTGGAACACGTCATTATAAAATCACTGTATACCAATAGAACAGAGCAAATGTATGGAGCTTTTCCACCAGAAGTAGCCTATATTTTTCAGTTGCACCACAGATCTGCAGATGAAAATATGTTCTCATATTTAAAAAAATAAATAAATAAACAAAAACAAAGTTGTACCTGATGACGTAGTTGTCAGATTCTCCTGAATGGCTTTGGTCAGGATCTGAGCTGACCGTCTGAAAGAGAGAACCAATAAATACAGCGAGTTGTTTCCTGTTTTCAGCAAAACACAGCTTGACTGGGCAAAACTGAAACACATGTCTGATAGCTCATCATTTCTGTCATCTGCTGTGTAACAGCAAGGCAAAGCTTTTACTGTCCTCTAGTGTCCGCTGAGGTGAAGAGCAGAACATGAGCGAGTGAACATTTTGTAAATAACATTAAAAACAGGCCATCTTCATAGCAAACATTTTTAAAGCCAACTGATTTTCACATCACATTACCTATTTTTATTTATATTACATGACTAAGATAATGCTAAATTATTTTTTTATTAATATTTTATTTATTTGTTTTTTTTTTTAATAAGAAACCCTCTTTTTTATATCACGTGAATTGACTTGTTCCGTTCCTTAAATCTAAATTTCACAAGAAATATCAGATTTTTTTTTATTTTTTTTATTTGTAGACATACGTTTTACATTAAAATGTAAAAAAAAAGAATATAACTTAGGTTATTTAATCGTCATTTTGTAAAAAACAAAATGTAATAAATTATATATATATTATAGATTCTTTTTAGAAATGTATAATTAAGTTTTTACTTCCCTAATTTTTTAGCCAAAGTTTGCACGAATCTTTTTCAATAAATAATTAAATGCAAGGCCTGCAGATCCCACAAATGCATATTACGGGCAAGCGATTTGCAGTAGAGGTTCTTTACTGCACTATTCGTGTAATGTAACGTTTACTTTATCATGTGGTAAACTCGCTCTTCTCTAATGTACTCTGAGATCTATAAGTTTAAAGGAACACTTCATTTTTTTTTATATATAGGCTGTTTTTACAGCTCCCCTAGAGTTAAACAGTTGCGTTTTACCATTTTTTAATCCATTCAGCAAATCTCCGGGTCTGGCAGGAGCACTTTTAGCTTAGCTTAGCATAAATCATTGAATCGGATTAGACCATTAGCATCTTACCCAAAAAATATATTGTATTTTAATTTGTACAATAACATTCCTATTTAAAGCTTGACAATTCTGTAGTTACATTGCGTATCAAGACGAATGGAAAATGAAAAGTTGATATGAACTATACTCTCATTCTGGAGTAATAATCAAGGAACTTTATTATAACAATATATTATAAATATTTCCCAGTGATGGGTTGCAGCTGGAAGGGCATCCGCTGCGTAAAACATATGCTGGATAAGTTGGCGGTTCATCCCGCTGTGGCGACCCCAGATTAATAAAGGGACTAAGCCGAAAAGAAAATGAATGAATGAATATTATAAATATAAATTAAACCAATACTACGCACCACTCTAACCTAGTTACCAAGCTGAGGACTCTTTTCAGGTGCTGCGTAATATCACTGTGTTTGTTGCAGCCATAGAAAATAATCAAAAAACTCTATTAATTTTTTTGAGTGAGATGCTAACGGTCTAATCTGATTTAATGATTTATGCTAAGCTAAGCTAAATGTGCTCCTGCTAGACCCGGAGATCAGCCGAATGGATTAAAAATGGTAAAACTCAACTATTTAACTGTAGATTACTTCTAAAACGAGCCTATTTTCAAAAATAAAAAAGAGCCATAGAAAATAATCAAATCTCTTTGAATTTCTTTGAGTGAGATGCTAACAGTCTAATCCGATTCAATAATTTATGCTAAGCTAAGCTAAATGTGCTCCCAACAAACCCGGAGATCGGCAGAATCGATTAAAAATGCCAAAACTATATGGTTTAACTCTAGATGACTTCTAAAATGAGTTTATTCCAAAAGAAAGCCATAGAAAATAATCAAACCTCTTTGAATTTTTTGAGTGAGATGCTAATGGTCTAATCCGATTTAATAATTTATGCTAAGCTAAGCGTGCTCCCGGCAGACGCAAAGACCAGCCGAATGGATTAAAAAAATGGTAAAACTGTAGATGACTTCTAAAATGAGCCTATTTTCCAAAAAAAAAAAAAAAAAGCCATAGAAAATTATCAAAACTCTTTGAATTTGAGCGAGATGCTAACGGTCTAATCCGATTCAATGATTTGTGCTAAGCTAAGCTAAATGTACTCCCACCAGACCCGGAGATCGGCCGGATGGATAAAAAAAAAAATGGTAAAACTCTACTATTTAACTGTAAATGACTTCTAAAATGAGCCTATTTTCATCAAAAAAGGTGCAGTGTTCCTTTAAGAAAATGTACACAAGAGAACATGTAGGGCAGGATTTGATTTTTTCCATGGACAATTGACTGGATTTGTGGATCTCGTATGAGTGACAGGTTGATCTTGCACTTGTAAAAGTAAAAACAAACAAAAAGAAGTCCTCAGATTTTGCTTGTTTGAGGATATTTTATTCACACAGCACATACTACAGGAGTAGATAGGTTCTGAGAACAGCGCAGTGTAACTACTGACAGTCGATAAGGAGAGAAAAACTCTATCAGTCATGTTTAGAAAAATAGTGTTGTTAAAAAAGTATAAATTAGACCTACAGCTGAAACAACTCAATGCACAAAATCAGAAGGAGGAGGAAAAAAATGCCTGTCAAAGACAAATGTAGGCTGACTATAACGGGGAAATAAAAGTCCTTCTCAAACAAACAGAACGAGTGAAATCAATAACTGTTGTACATCCATAAATAGTTGTGATTAAAACAGTGTTTTATACTTTCAGAGATTAGTTATCCGTCAACACGAACTGCTGCCCAAGAGCATTTGAAACCAGTTTTCACGTTTCTCCAGAGAAGTACACATTCGTCCAGAAAGTAAAAGAAATAAAGGAGACAGTCAGAAAGAAAGAAAATCAAATAAAACCTTCATGAAGTCTGAGATAGTTATAGACTGAGTTTATCAAAATAGTTGAAATGCTTGATTAGAAAACAGAGGTAAGATGTTCGGAGACTCTTTGCAAAGACAGATTTCTGAGACACTTCTGCCCTCTTGTGGATACAGAGAAAGACGGCAAAAATTCAACAGCAGCTGTTTTTTTTTTCTCTATTTCTGGGTCAGGGTTATCAAAGTGGTTTTTACATATGAACATTTCAGCACATGCTAGCCTGTATCTTCATCTGTGTTTTTGGGCTATGTGAGATACCTAGTCCGATCAACATGCGTCCCTGGAATTTTTCTCTTCAAATCAGTTTTGTTTGCGATCTTAATCTTAATCTCAATTCAGGAGTTCACACTGGAGCGAAATACGGTTGTTATTCCTTTAATGAGCGCTCGTTTTGGGTTGCTGAAAAGTTAAACTGCATATTTATTATATTAACAATGACAGGAATGGTGCTCGTAATTGTGCATCAATTTACTTTAGTTGCTAAGAGGAAGAAAAACAATAGAAATCTTCATACACTGTTAACGATTTCTGTAAATGACACAGTATTTAACTAATATGCACTGTATTTGACTGTAGGACAGTTATGCAGTATGTTACTGTATTTTAAAGTTGCATTGCGAAACTTGCTGTATATTTCACAGTAAAGATGTACATACAATACTCTAAGTACACACAGCAAGATAAACGGTGCTGCTTGATTTACAGTAAGTTACTGTAGATTCTACTGTGCAGAATTTGGTTTTAATTGTTACAATGGTGATTATATTGTTTTTAATAGAAACCCTAAAGGCTGATTTATACTTCTGCGTCAAGCGCACGCGTATGGTCTGGTGCTGACGCTGATGCGCACCTCTCAAAAAAATGTAACTACACGTCTCATCGGCGCGTAGCGCAAGCTTTGTGATTGGTCGGCTTGGTAGCTGTGACGAGTGTGGGCGGTGGTGGTAGCCGCGAGCCCGATGGAGTGAGTGTTTACAAGTGTGCAGTCCCGTGAAGAAGCTCTACATGGAAACTTTTGTTTTGTGTTTACTTTATGATTAAAGTTGTTGCATGTCAGCCGGTTCCCATCTCTGAACGAGCGAGTTTTATCTACTTGTAACATCCAGAAAAAAACAAAACATCCACGAAGAAACTCGACATAGAGGAACATATAAACCTACTGCCAGCTAGCATTTCGGAAGTGTTATTGCAGAGCAACACAAACAGCGCGCAGAAGTATAAATGCACAGCTACGTGCAAGGCAGGCACCGTGGGTCACACTGAACACTCGACGCAGAAGTATAAACCAGCCTTAATGTTCTCTGTGGGTTTCTACTGGTAATCTGTTGCCCTCTATTGGTGGCATGTTAAAATCCCAACGTCCCAAAACACCTTAGTAAGCATTAAAATATAAAGATTGTAAATGTTAGAAGCTGATGAATTGCTAAAATGTTTTGAATGGCATTTTATAGAGCAAACCATTACATTTGGTTTTGAGTTTTTAGCAGGGAAAGTAGGGCAATTCAAACATGGAGGTGCACAGTGTATTTGTTGATTCAGCTTTTTAAAGCAAACTGGAGTACTTTGTGTTGGTGATTATGGTTTGTGATCATGAACGTGACATATTGGTGTTGAGTTATGGTGGACAATCTGATGCAGAGCTTCAACTGATTAGCTTTGTTTACATCCATAGACAACTCCTGGAGGTAGTTATTCAATGTACTGATGATGGACGTTCCCTTCAGATATTATTAACTATTAAAATCGAATATTGCATGATTAGACCAGTTATCCAATCATCTGTTGAGAAAAATTGTCCTTTTTTTGATGCGCATTCAGGAATTTGAGTACACTGTAAAAAATTACATAATAAAACGTCATGACAACTTATGTTTTTAAGTTACTTTAACTTAATTTAGAAAGTTAATCAGGTTTTATTTGATCATTTTTATTGATTTTTATTGATTTATTTATTATTTATTTTTAATTTAAACAATTTAACTTGATGTTTTAAGTCAGCGTAATTGATGCAAGTTAAAATGACTTGTAAAGTTGAATAAGTTCAACTTAAAAATTTAAGTAAGCAACATATATTTTACAGTGTAAGCCTAAATGTGTTTCTAGCATAGCTTCCATTGGATTATATATTATTTCTTCAGGCTCATCACACAAAGTAAGATATTCTGAAAAATGTTGGAAAGCTGCAGCCACTGAAATCCATAGTAGGATCAAAAAATTTAATAAATACTTTGGAAGTCAATGGCTTCTGCTTTCCAACATTCTTCAAAATATCTTCTTTTATGTTCAACAACAAGTGGAGGATGAGTTAATGATGAGATCATTTAAAAATTTCCTTTAAACACACCTGGTATTAAGACGTTTCTTCAATCTGAGAGGACACTGGTAAATATAACTGGAAATGGAGTTTTGGGGTTTGACCTCTTCAAACACTTCCAGAGGTAGCTAAAATACCATCAGACTGCATTTATTAGTATAAAATGAGGTCAAATAGGTTCGAAAAGCCACAAAAGATAAACTAGTCTTCCCCTAATAACTGACTATTAATCATGAATTATCATGGGATGTGTTGAGAAGGTAGACCAAAACAAATCATACTTTGCTGTGTTGTACCAAAAACACACTGATTATGATCAAAATCACACTTCCGCTTGTTTTTATGCACACTCAGCTGCTAAAAGTGATGTAGAGCAAATAAATATAGAATAAATAAAAGGAAAGATCCAAATAGAAGATTGAAGATTTCAAATAGATCCTCTTTAAATGACCTAGACAAATTACCATCAAGCAGGGATACAGCTGCAGCCGGAAGTTACAACAACACAGTTAACGTACAACAATGATTACTGCTTTTACATTACAGGGATGGTTTAGTGTTGGGGTGGGGGGTAGATGTTAATAAAACACAATTTAATGGGTAATTTAATAAATAATATAAATAATTCTCGTTATAATTAACGTTTTTACATTACTGTGAGGGGTAGGTTTAGGATGGGATGGGGGTAAATGTTAATAAAATACAATTTAATTGGGTAATTTGATAAATTATATAAATAATTATCATTATAAATACTTTTTTTTAACTACTGTGAGGGGCAGGTGTTATTAAATGACAATTAATGGGTATGACGAGCCCTAAACAGGTCATAACAGACTAACTCAACATGTTAATACCAGGTGTAGTTCACAAGTCTCACAAGCTTTTTTTTTATTCTTCATTTATTTTAAACACAGAAGACCTAAAAGGACTAAAATTGATATTACACCCAGGCAGTGGCAAAGAGAGCATTAAGAAAACCCCTAGCGCCTCTGTCAATGGTGATTTCATTGAATTTAATTGCACAACATGATGCGTCTTTGGTCGCTAATCTTTGGTAAGACATTACAAACACCAAATAGAGGTTTAAACTGTTGTCATCGTTCTTCTTCACAATCAAAAGACGCAAAAAAAGTGTACTTTGGTCATCGTGGTCAAACATTACAATCCAAAATTCAGTGTTTGGGATTAACAACCGTATTTACGAACAAGTGTGACTCAAGTTTTCTTGTACCTACAACAGCAGAGGAGTAGTAAGTCCCTGAAGTTAGTTTCCAACCTATTTCCTACACACTTTCTGTCCCGATAAAAGCCACCGTTTTATATAACCTGAGAGGTCGACAACCTGAAGCACACGCCTCACGCTGAACCCATTTCAGTGATTTGATAGACAACAAGTTGAGCATTTGTTTTGTTCCTACAGCACTCTCAAAATCAAGTGGTGTCTGCAGCATGTTTAAGAGTTAACCATTACAGAGAGCAGTTGTCACTCATTCATCATCGATCGAGCATGAACAGAACCTTATTTAGCACTCAAAACAGGACCGACAAATGTATTCTGCCGTTGTGTGAATGTAGATCTCTGCCACTTTATTAAAGATTCAAAAAAATCCTATATTGTCTGCATGCATAATCTGTATAATCACACAAAGATGTTCAAGGCATTACAAGACAAACTATAGAATACTAAATCACATCTTTCCTTGGAAAAACTACTGCAAAATACTCTTGAAGATCGTTTATTTTTAGCATGGAAGTGAAAACTGTTACGTCCGTTGGTGTATTCGAACCATTTAGAAATAAAAACACTTGTTTCAAAGGCAGTGGAATTTTGCGAGGGCGAAACGGTTATGAGGAAGCATGAACGTTATGAGATTAAAAACTACAAACCTGTTTGGCAATGGCAATTATTCACAATGACAAACTACTTTTTAAAAGATACTTTGGTCCTAATCTAGGCGAGGTTCTCTCTAGTTAATGTTATCGCTAATCTAATTACCTGCTGCAGATAAATGAGGAACATAACCTTAAGAGAAATCCAGTGCATAAATAATGAAAGATGTTTAGCTTTATCCTCTTAAAAATGCATTCAAACGATAATGCAATTATAGCTGCCTCTGTTCAAAGAGGTTTGTACTGAGACAGTGAGAGACAGTCAGTTTCTGCGTTTCATAGCCCTATTCCCACATTTCAGAAACAAGATCAGGAGAGGAAACGAAAAAGAAAAGAAAATCAGATCCACTGGAACCTTCACAACTCTTCACATCTTTCCTATATACCTCCGTAACCCAATATAATTGGGGATCCAATCTTGGGGTTTAAGTGGCTGTTTCAGGTATTGCAGACTGTATTGTAGGAGGAAATGATCCCAGTGAGCTGTAACGAAAAACAACAACAAAAGAAAGGCTGCTACAAAAGGTGCAAGGCATCCAAGTTAGCTTGAGAGTATAACTTCTGCTACGTAACATTTATTGCAACGTTATTGTGAGAACTGATAAAAAAAAGGTCAAATAAATAACTGTAAAACCATTTACTTGTGTTTGTGTGTGTGTGTGTGTGTGTGTGTGTGTGACCCAAGTATAAATTTGAGTTCTGCTGGCCTTAAACTCCTGAGTCTGAACAAGAGCTTAACGCACTCAAACCGGTTAACTGAGATTACTCAAACCAGGGCCCGTCTGAGACTTACACTGCTGAGAAACCGCTAAAGAGAGGTATCCTTCACCTGTCACAGCAAAGAGTGTTTGTGTGGTTTTCATAAAGGCGTAATTGCAAAAAAAATGGCTTTTCTAAGTACCCCGTTTGTTTCCCTCACTAGATGGAAAGTATGTCGTCTGTAATTTCAAGAATCCACTGACTTGATTTTAAGATGGGATCCACAGGAAGAGAAGAGGGATGGATGAACCACATACTGATTAAAACACATCACAAATTTTTAAGCGGTAGTTAACTGAAACATCGAAGTTTACATCCGTGTCCTCGAGCCGACTGCATTTTTATCCAATCGAGTTGCACTGTTGCCATTCCCAAATGCCGAGATGTGGTCTGAAGGGGTGTTTGTGGATTAGTTGTCAATGTACCTTTCCTTTGTAAATCCCGTGCCTCGCTTGATAGACACTTGCGGTAAAACTGAATTTTTGGAAGGGGTAAAGAGAAGTGACCGGTACTGCTTCAAAAATTCCCTAATTCAAACAGTCTATGGTGCCATGAAAGCCCTGAGCCGTCTCAAGCGAAATTACTCTTGAGGAAGACCAGTTTGTTCATCTCCTCCACAGTGACCTGCTGCTTCCTCTTCATGGCTAAGGTCTGCTCGCAGATGCTCAAACACTCTCCGTGCACAGCCACCGCAGGCACAGCTAACAACCACAGCGCTAACCGCGACAGCCGCGGGTACCTGTCAATGACCGAGCTCCAGTACTGCAGCAGATCACCTGTGCCGCTGAAGAGCGGTTCCCCGAGGTACTGGAACAGCTCCTTTCGTACCTGCGGTTCTTCGGCGTCACACGATGGCCTGTCCATCCCGCAGTCCAGACGGCCACGTTTGGGTGCCGATGGCCCCTCACCATCCCGCTCGTCCACAGACGCTCCTGCAGAGCTGCCGCTTCCCAGATCCCTCATACTAGCAGCCATATCACACACCCGTGAGATAATCTCCTCGTGCTGGTACGCCGGAACAGGGCGCAGCTTCAGCTGGGGGTCCAGAATCATCGCCACCTGATGGACGCGCTCCACCTTGAAGTTCTCCTTTAGGGCTTCCAGGAAGTAGTGGCAGAGCTTGCTGCCCGCACCCGCTTCGCCGGCTTTGGAGGTGAACAGTTTTTCGAGACGGAGGTAGACGGGAAGGACGTGCTGGAGTGTGGGGCAGCGTTCCACACTCAGCTCCAGCGCTGCCTGTCTCAGCGGCGCCAGCAAACAGGCCAGCGTGCCCAGCAGATGCTTGTTCAGACCCTGCAGAAGAGGAACGGTGCTCTTCGAGCGGCCATATGCTTCACAGGTGGCTTCGAAGTTTTCGTGAACCTTCAACAAGGCCTCGGCAACTGTATCCCAGCATGTCGGAGCGGCAGGATCTTCTGCAGTTTTTCCTTCATGACTGAAGCTGGTCGTCGCTGCAATGTCGCGGCATGTAGCCAGAAGCTCCCCTAACTCATGAAGGCCTCGTGCTTGCAGGCTGCGCCGGCCGAGAACAGCTTGAACCGTTGCTGTAAGAGAGCAACCTGCGCAGCGGAGGCAGATTCCTGTGCGCCCGCAGAAGGTGAGTGAAGACAAGCGTGGCTCTGTGACGTAGACGGTGCGGATTTCTGACATGACGAACTCTGAGAGAACATTCTGGACCCAGTGGTGAATCTGCTCAGGACTCTCCCTTAATGAGGCCTCCTTGAGTCCTAGCACGTAGCGACGGAGTCGCACACCCTCGACCTGATAGGCTGTTAGCAAATAGCAGGAGTCTGGTCCAACAGTCTGCGAGTGGCAGGTCACCGCAATGCCCAGGGAGGAGTTGGAGCCCAGGGCGCAGGTGACCTTCACTTTGACCTGATTGTACATGCGAGGGAGCTGTTTTAATGCCAGAGAGCTCATGTCTCCCAGAGCTTCCCGTATGGAGTAGGCTCCATTGCGGGATCCCGTGTCCACCAGCGTCTGCGCCAGCTTTAGGAAGTCTTTGCTGCTGAGAACGCCGAGAAGGCCGAGGTCGACGCACATTACCCGCAGCAAACGCTCTGCCACTTGTTGCCTCTCCTTTTCTGGGAGCAATCGGTTCTCTGCAAAAGTGGAAGCAGGCAAGTTAATTTGGTTACATGTTTTCTATGTTTTAAGGCTTGCATTTCATAATACCATCAAGAAAATGGCCATACATATTCTCTTTAAATGCCTTGTGTATACGCTGAACGCACACGTATAGGTGTACCTCGACAGGACACAAATGGCAATTTTGATTATGATCAAATGTGCAATTCTTAACATTTCACTACAGAAGTCAGCCATGACTCCCAAATAATAAAAGGGTCATATGATGGTACTTTTTTAACTATATGCAATTTAAGTCTCTGGTGCCCCTAGAATGTCTCTCTAAGGTTTCAGCTCCAAATACCTTCCAGATCATTTTTAATTAATCTTATTATTATTATTATTATTATCATTATTTTATATGTATAATTTTGGCATGTGTGCCTTTAAATGCAAATGAGCTGCTGCTCCTCCTTTCAGAAGATGAAAGAGCCTTTAGTGATCACTCTTTAAATAGTCAAGGATCAAAACACTGAACATTCTCCTGCTGACAAACTGTCTGATACTGTGGGTATAGAGTATTTAAGTCTTCAATTTTCAAATACCTGACCATATTACACATAATAAATGTGCATTTATGAATAATGCAGATGGTGAGCATTTGCCTGATATAACAAAGTAAATGATAAACCGTTTTTAGACTAACTGGATTTTGGTAGTGCTGGTAAGAAATAACTCACGGAAAGATGGCATGTGGTTCCTCTGTTGTGCCGGCGGTGGAGATTTCCACAACTGCTCCTGCGTGGCCACCGGCGCTGGGCACGGTTTGGGAGAGTCATCTTTAACATGGTTCTCGTTATCAGCTAAAAGGAGATTAAGACAGAAAGAAAGAATGACAACACATTAAGTTTTGGGGGCAAAGAAAGCGAAGGTATTCAATGAAAACCAATGAGACAAATGCAGATGTGAAAACAACTTAAAATTGACAAGGATCTATTATGGTAACACTTCACAATAATGGTCCACTAGTCAATGTATTTTCTAACATTAAGTTTGAATAATCTTGTAAAGCATTTATTAATCGTAGTTCAACATTAACTAATGCATTATTAAAATCCAAAGATGTGCTTGTTAACATGAACTAACGTTATTTAACTTTAATAACATTAACAAAGATGAATAAATACCATAATAAACGTATTACTAATTGTTTGTTCATGTTAGTACATACATTAACATTAACTAATGGACCATTATTTTAAAGTGTTACCAGTTCTACAAAAAAAAAAAGTACAAAATCCATATTATTTTGTACTGTAAAGCCCAATAATTAAATAAAGATAGCATGAGATTGGTCCACATAGACTTACTAGACTTCCAAAGTGACTGACAGAATGTTGAAATGGTCATTTAAACCTTTAAATCACTCTCAAATCAATTAAATAATGCATGCATAAAGAATGCATTAAAAATAACAAAACAAATGGTGTAATCTCTCTATAGTGTATAATATCTATATTCTAATATAAGAGTATATTAAATAAAAGCTTGCTGTGAGTAAATGGTGAGTAAATGGTGAGTTATAAATTTTCAGTCAACTATTCCTTGCAGATTTTTGATAACAGTGGGAATCCTGTCAAACAAAAGAAGGGGTAAAATGTCAACATCGTGAACAAAGTGAATGACAGGTAGTAAAGTTTGCTGGAGTTTTGATGAAACTGTGGAGGCGTCGATTTCATGCACGTCTATGACTAAGTGATGAGTAAAAACGTTTCAGACGAAGCGAAAAAATAAAGCATAAGATGGAAAATAACTACAATATGCAGCGCTCACATGATGTGGTCTGTAGAAAACAAAAAAGTGCCGTTTGCATTAAACTGTAACCCAAGTGGTGATGCACAGAATTAATGCAAGCAAAACAGAGCGAGTCCGACTTTTGGATGAGCTCACGGCTGAAAATGTCGTCATTTTCTGGGCTCACTCACCAGCATGGGACTGCATGTGCTCCAGGAGGTTGTTGTAGAACTGGAACTGAATTCCACAGGCTCCACACGTGTAGGTTTCTGGAACAAAACGTCCAGTTTCTCTCAGAACACAGCAATGTTCTTATAACAGAGCGAAACCGGCTATAGCCTCACATCAGAGCACTACATACAGCTAGCTAATCTGGGTCAGCGTCACACATTCAGGCTTTTTTTTTTTTTACGTATTTTAAATTTTTTTTTTTTGCAAGGTTTGAAAGCCATGCAAATGGCACAAAAAAATGGGCATGAGTGGAGTAACTCATAATTTACAGAATAAAAAAAAGAAAAAGCTAAATAAAAAAGATGGAGTATATGGAATGTGATATCAAGTGAAAATGAAAAGGTGTATGTGGTTTTCACTATACATACTCTGAGGGCTGGGGAGGGAGGTGTAAGTCCGGCTGTTTGGAGTATCTGAAAGACAAATTATTCATTTTTAATGATAAGTGGTGTTCCATTCACATGCACAGCACTTTGGAGGAAAATTCTGAAATTAGTACAATGCCCTAAATGTGGGCCATTTATGTTGCACTCCACCCCATATCATATTTCATACACAAATGTAGGCCTCAGTTATTAAAACTAAATGATAACTTAATGATAAACTAAAAAAAGCAATGCTCTAATTATTTAATTATTTATTAATTAATTATTATTATTTTCTCAAATTGTGGGTTAAGTGCCTTGTAGTTTTGGAAATCTCTATTTTTAGTTGTATTCCAAGAAGAAAAAAAAAAAGCAATGCACTTCTTCACTTTCGTCTGCGACACCAAACCCCCACCACCCTGCTCTTCACTTTCGTCTGCGACACCAAACCCCCACCACCCTGCTCTTCACTTTCATCCTTGACACCAAACCCCCACCCCCATGCTCTTCACTTTAGTCTGCGACACCAAAGCCCACCCCAGGCTCCTTACTTTCAAACGTGACACTCCCTCGCCATCCACCCTGGTCATCACTTCCGTCCGCGACACCAATACCACCCGCGCATCCCTGGTCTTCACCTTCGTCCGCTAGCCCCCCCCCAGCAAATTGGCAGTTTTCCATATTTTGTGATTCCTGTTTATATTTTTCCCTGTTTATTTATGCTTTTGAATTGCATTATGGGATCTTGATCTTCCAACAAATTTTAACCTTGAAAAGTAAAAAAAAAACAAAAGTGACTTATGAACGTTGAATAGTTTGCAGTGCTATATTGTCTGGGCTGGTGTTGTATATTACGCTACAAACACCTTGTGATAAACTGCCAGTACACTTTCTGTTATTTTACAGACTTATTTCTCCATATATGATTATTTCTTATACAATTATATTATTTCAAACTACTAAAATGTCACTAAAAGTCCCTTTGTTAAACTGTAGAGTTGAATTTTCAACATCAAAAGTCGACAGAGCAGAGATCAACGTCCCATAATGCAATTCACAACCGCAAATAAATGGAAAACACAAAATACGGAAACTGTTCATTAACAGATATTTTTACAGTGTATTAGAATTTGCTGCCGATCACACCAAATTGTGTTTTTGAATGGTTTTCTAATGGTCGTGAGCGATAATCTTCTGGAAACCAAAAATGTAATAGTTTTGCCTATAAATGGTGATTTTTAGAGGGCATTCTGAGAGAGAGATGTTGCAGACCTTTGATTATGACAGTAAAATATCACCGGGAGTAAAGGGCAAAGACTTAACCAGAGTCAAATATTAAAGGTAAAAGATCTGAGAGATTTCCATGTCACTCACCGCTGGAGTTGTGGGAATTGTTGATGTCTACACGGCTGGACTGGCCTGACTGACCAGACAGTTTCCCTTCCAATTTAAGGCCAAAACTTCCCTCTGCAATGCAAAAAACCCAATCAAAACCATTTAAATAATACACATCAGTCAATGTCCAGAAATAACAATGAATATATATACAGTTGAAGTCAAAATTATTAGCTCTCCTGTGAATTTTGTTTCTTTTTTAAATATTTCCCAAATTATGTTGAACAGATTCAGGAATTTTTCACAG
This sequence comes from Danio jaintianensis, assembly GCA_903798115.1. NCBI lineage: Eukaryota > Metazoa > Chordata > Actinopteri > Cypriniformes > Danionidae > Danio > Danio jaintianensis. The sequence goes on from CAIGQV010018170.1 coordinate 2,279,907, forward strand.
TATTTCCTATAATATTTTTTCTTCTGGAGAAAGTCTTGCTTATTTTATTTCGGCTAGAATTAAAGCAGTTCTTAATTTTTTTTAAACACATTTTAAGGTCAATATTATTAGCCCCCTTAAGCAATATTTGTTTATCGATTGTCTCCAGAACATAGCACTGTTATACAATGACTTGCCTAATTACCCTAACTTAACCTAATTACCCTAGTTAAGCCTTTAAATGTCACTTTAAGCTGAATACTAGTATCCTGAAAAATATCTAGTCAAATATTATGTGCTGTCATCATGGCAAAGAGAAAATAAATCAGTTATTAGAAATGAGTTATTAAAACTATTACATTTAGAAATGTGTTGAAAAAAAATCTTCTCTACGTTAAACAGAAATTGGGGAAAACAAATATTCAGGAGGGCTCATAATTCTGACTTCAACTGTACATGCTTGTAAATGCATACACAAAGCATCACTAAACATAGATCAGGCAGTTTCCATGAATAGGGAACAAACTGATTTTCTTTGTTTTTGATTAATGCGAATTGCAAATTGATCAAAAACTCAATTTTTTGGCAAGCAAAATGCAAAAGAAATCAAAAGATTTAATTAAAAGATGTTCAATGAGATGTTATACCAGTGCTTGATTTATGGAGGCATTGTAGAAAAACTCCTTATTTGTTCTCTTGTCTACTGACTTTAATATTATTTTCTTTTAACGTTTTGCGACAGTGTTCATGTGGTGCCATCAGTCTGTCATTTTACTTCATCTCGACCAACATGATAAAATACCATAATAATTTATAGCAAATGCTACAGCACTTTTGAACATTACTATAGTAAAGTACTTTATTTGAAGAATTTATCTGTTTTAATGTGCTTTAATCAGAATTAATCTGTTGAGGTGATTCTATAGATGCTTTGGTAACACAACAACTACGGTAATATAAACCAATGACCCAATACTGTAGTTCTCTACAACTATAGTAGGGGTGTGAACCTACACTGGTCTCACGGTTCAGTTTGGTTACGATTATCATGAGAGAAAGAGAGAGAGTACAGCTTTAATGTTTTTCCTAGCTGGGTTCTAATGTACTTCCCTGTCAGTGAAAGACTGTCCAGCAAACTCACAAGCAGTGAATTGTGCAGTTATCTGCTTTTTAAGTAGTTGGATCGTTTTAAATACTCGCAGTCTCCTCCCTCACCATAGTAAGCTACCGCCATATAACGCATATGTGATAAATGACGTCAGTACATAACCGGTTATGATTTTTACTGAACCGATACCAAATTGTTCGCATCTGCATTGCATCGAAGAAACAATTCATTTTGACACCCCTAAACTATAGGGCACAGGTGTCAAAGACAGTTCCTGGAGGGCCGGAGCTCTGCACAGTCTACTTCCAACCCTAATTAAACACACCTGATCAAACTAATCCGCTTGTTAAGTGTGACATCACGCGAAGCGGCTTCCGGGTCCAAGCGCTCTATCAAACTGTATGGGGAGACTCATCAAATGGTAATAATAAACGTTTACAAAGCGATGTATTACTTTCGAAAATCGCGATCGCAATATATATACCCATGCCTAATATCAGATGGCCAGAAAGAGATACATTTTTTATAAATTGTTAAAATTTTGGTATTTGTGATGCAGCAATCCCAGAAACTGATGTGTACACCATTTATTATGAAATTCACTTTAATGTGTGATATGACTAAAAAGTGGTCATAAACAAATATTTTCTTAATTCAAATGAGTAGCGGCTTGGACCCGGAAACAGTATTCCATACGTCACCGATACATCACAACTTAACAAGCGGATTGAGTGCTTTAGGCTTGTTTGATACCTACAGATAGGCGTGTTGAAGCAGGGCTGGAACTAAACTCTGCAGGGCTCCGGCCCTCCAAGAATTGACTTTGACACCCCTGCTATACACTGAAAACCCTAAGAAGTTGATTGAACTAAATTGAGTAAACTCGTTGCCTCAATTTAATTGAGTAATGGAGTCTCCCAAAACTTGCATATTTAGGTTTATTTAACTTGCCGGTTTTGTAGATTATACTTAAATTGTTCAGTTCACCAAACTTAGTACTTAATTTAGTTCAGTCAACTTATTAGGGTTTTCAGTGTAGGGTATATTATACCACATTTGACTGTAGTAAATACTAAAAGTATACAACAGTAGCATTCAAAGTGTTGTAATTACTATAAAAGCGCATGTGTTTGGACTGTGGGGGAAACCGGAGCACCCGGTGGAAACCGGAGCACCCGGTGAAAACCCACGCCAACACGGGAAGAACATGCAAACTCCACACAGAAATGCCAATTGACCTTGAACCAGCGACCTTCTTGCTGTGAGGCGACAGCGCTACCCACTGCGCCGCCCATATTTTAGATAATTATAGATATTTTGCAGACAAATAATGACAAGGATAGTGGCAAAAGTATAAAATGACAATGTTTTAGTATTGCGGGGCAGCACTGTGATCTTTAAATAGAGACTTTTAATATGTCATCAAAAGATTTGATTTAAATATGACTAGTAAGATTATATTTTTGGCACTGTAAACATTTATTTCTTTTTCTCTAAATGACTGTAAAACACAGTAAAATATATGACTTGCTTTTGGTTTTGGATTATTTTGATCCTTGAAAGCTCATTTTTGTCTTTGACCCATGCACAAAATATAATCTAAAATAAATTGTAATAAAAGCCAAGAAAATCTATATCAAATCTGACACTGAAGCTGTTGCTAAGTAAGTGCATCAGAGAATGTATATTCTTAGGAAACCGAGCTCTTTCTGCATAGAAAAAAATACACTGAGAACTTTATATACTACCTATATTGAGAGTATATTAAGTCTTTTTATGCTGGTTCTCCTCACTTTCCGTTCGAGACAAAAATCGCCTTCAAAACTTAGTCAAGACTTGCTCCAAGATTATTGGTTTGCCTCTGCGGAGTCTAGCAGAGTTACATGAACAGCAAATGCTAAGGAAAACTCAAAGTGTAATAGGAGATGATTCCCATCCTCTGAAGCCTTTTTTTGTTCTGTTGCCCTCTGGAAGAAGGTTTAGAAGCATCAAATGCTCTTGTAACAGATATAAATTCACCTTTGTTCCTGAGGCAATAAGGCTTTACAACCTTACATTTCAGCAAGTTTAAAAAGTTTAATATATGGGTCCTTTCTATGTTTTTTTTAGTACTATTTATGAAGTTATTACGAAGCATGCTGGATTGTGTTTTTTTTAATATTGTTTGTAAGTGATTTGTCTCTTTACGTGTCTGTTGTATCATGAAATGCTACTGCTCTAATTTAATTGCCCCTGGTGCGATTAATAAAGTTGTTAAACTTAAATCATGGATTCCTCATTTTTTAAGGCCAATATTATTCTTTTGTGGAGAGGGTCAAAATGATATTTTTCACATAATATTTGAAGTCAAATTACAGAGCGGTAAAAATGACAGTGTTATTATTACACAGATTAGAAAGTCTATCAGTGATATCTCTTGAGTTTACCAATCTGTCGCATTGCATACCAACAATGACAGTTTAACAATGGGGAAAAAGCACTTTGTGTGTGTGTGTCTGTACATGTTTTTGTGACTTATCAGACACAAATCTGTATAATGACAGGTATTACAAGAAGGTGGTGAAATATGCTGACGTCCTCATTTCTCAAAAAGCTTATAAGTCCCACAGAATGAGTTTTTTTCAGAAAGTAAAACTGTACAGTTTCCTGTGAGGGTTAGGTTTAGGGGTAGGGTGGGGTTAGGGCAGTACAAAATACAGTTTGAACAGTAAATAAACAATGGAAACCTATGTAAAGTCCCCACAAATCACAAAAACAAACATGCATGTGTGTATGTGTGTGTGTCCCTGTGTGCAAGTCTGTAGCTCAAGATGTATCTTAATCCTGTTAAATCGTGTTAAACTATTTTCTTTCTTTATATGCCTGTATGGATGATTAACAGAGATACTGGGATCTCAGTGAGCAAACTGATCACTTCCACACATTTTCAAATGTGGCTCACTTTGCATACAGCTGATACTTTTTTCTCTTTTAAAGCGCAATGTCTGAAAAACATTGAGAACGTTGAGACAAGAAATTGCATCTCATTTCCATATTTTTCCCTGCGTTCCATAGAAAGTGCCAAAAATTTTTCCAAAGTTTGCAAACCTGTGACTGTGGAAGTATTTTAGATTCCCTAATTTCCTTTCAGATTCCCCATTCTTAAGCTTTTTTGATTTGTAATCTTACTTTGTAAGGTCTTAAATTAAAATTTTTAATGGTCTAAATAGGCGATGCGGTGGCACAGTGGGTAGCACAATCGCCTCACAGCAAGAAGGTCGCTGGTTCGAGCCTCGGCTGGATCAGTTGGCATTTCTGTGTGGAGTTTGCATGTTCTCCCCGTGTTCGCGTGGGTTTCCTCCGGGTGCTCCGGTTTCCCCCACAAGTCCAAAGACATGCACTATAGACCATTTTGATGGATGTAAACAATAACAATGGTCCTTACGTATTTCCTGTTTTACGTTTTTAATTTCTATAGCTTCTGAGAATGCAAAAAGAGCCACATATTGATAAATAATGTTATGATCGCTGTTTTAACGTGAAGGTATGATTAAATTGCCTCTTGTTACAGTTCTGAAATAGTTTGACAACAGGCAGGAAATGTTCATGGGCCAATGACATCACCACATTGAAATGGTCTATAGGTGAATTGGGTAAGCTAAATTGTCCGTAGTGTGTGTGTGTGGATGTTTCCCAGTGATGGGTTGCGGCTGGAAGGGCATCCGCTGCGTAAAACATATGCTGGATAAGTTGGCGGTTCTTTCCGCTGTGGCGACCCCAGATTAATAAAGGGACTAAGCCGAAAAGAAAATGAATGAATGAATGGTCTAAATAAATAAATAAATAAATATATAAATACATAAATAAATACACAAATACATAAATAAATACATAAATAAATAAAAATAAAAAAAATAAATAAATAAATACATACATAAAAAAATAAATACATAAATAAATAAATAAATACATAAATAAATACATTAATAAACGCATAAATAAAAATAAATACATAAATAAATACATAAATTATAATTGCATAAATAAATACTTAATTAAATAAATAAATACAAAAACAAATATAAATAAATAAATAAATAAATAAATACATAAATAAATACATAAATACATAAGTAAATAAATAAAACACTCAACACTGCTTTGAAAAATTGCAATTATCTCTTTCTTTTAATAATTATCTGCATTCAAGTGGTGATAAAACATGAACAGAATAAAATGTGTGTGTTTTTTTTGTTTGTTTGTTTAAAAAGTAGAGTTTTTTATATTATATATATATATATATATATATATATATATTATGCTAACATATTCAAAGCAGAAAATATTCTGAGGCCCATCAAATTCAAGTAAAAATAATCAAAAATGCTGGCAGTAGCTGGCAACTCCCCTCAAAAAAATTATTAAATAATGGGGATGGGGAAAGAGTTAAATATTTGTAAAAAGTTACAAACTTAGTTTTTACACCTTAATGCTTTAAACGTGGTGATGTTTACACAGTAACCGGCCTTATAAACGTTCACTTTATCATTACACTTTGTAGTTAATCCTCAAATCCCATGCTTTGTTGTACATTTATACAAAGAAAAATATAATATAGTGCAATATACAGTTGAAGTCAAAGGTATTCGCTCTCCTGTGTATTTGTTTTCAAATATTTCCCAAATGATGTTTAACAGAGCAATGAATTTTTCACAGTATTTCCTATAATATTTTTTCTTCTGGAGAAAGTCTTATTTGTTTTATTTCAGCTAGAATAAAAGCAATTCTTAATTTTTTTAAACCCATTTTAAGGTCAATATTATTAGCCTCCTTAAGCAATATTTGTTTTGGATTGTCTACAGAACAAACCACTGTTATACAATGGCTTGCCTAATTACCCTAATATTACCCAAATTAACCTAGTTAAGCCTTTAAATGTGGAGTTTGCATATCTCCCAGTGTTGGCGTGGGTTTCCTCCGGGTGCTCTAGTTTTCCCCACAGTACAAAGACATGCGCTATAGGTGAATTGGGTAAGCTAAATTGTTCGTAGTGTATGTGTGTGAATGAGAGTGTGTGGGTGTTTCCCAGTGATGGGTTGCAGCTGGAAGGGCATCCACTGCATAAAAAGATATGCTGGATAAGTTGGCGGTTCATTCCACTGTTTGGGCCCCTAGATTAATAAAGGGACTAAGCCGAAAAGAAAATGAATGAATGAATGAAGCCTTTAAATGTCACTTTAAGCTGAATACTTTATTATTATTTATAGTTAACAATATTTAATATAATATTAATATAATATATTGTGATAGAAATATCACAAACACACATGATAAACATCCACATTCCTATATTCCCAGCAGTACACCAATATTAGAGATTTAAAAGTCAACGTCTGAAATATGTCCTATACACATAAGATTAATTACTCAACATGTCAACGTCAAAAGCATCCACAATTAATAATAATAATAATAATAATATTTTTTGTACTGTGCTTCTAATCTACAGTGCTTCAAAATCATAGAACAGGAAGAGCTAGATAAACTTATAAATGCTTCTAAACCAGCTACATGTATGTTAGACCCAATTCCAGCTAAATTACTGAAAGAATTGCCACCTGTAATAGGAGAACCTCTTCTTAACCCCATCAACTCTTCTCTATCTTTAGGCCATGTTCCAAATCCTTTCAAGCTGGCTGTTATTAAGCCTATTATTAAGAAACCACAACTGGACCCCAGTAACTTAGCTAATAATAGGCCTATTTCAAATCTTCCATTTAATACTAGAATTAATACTAATACTAATATTCAATACTAGAAAAAGTTGTTTCTGCCCAATTATGCTCCTTTCTGCAGATGAACAATGTTTTTGAAGTGTTTCAGTCAGGTTTCAGGCCTCATCACAGTACTGAAACCGCATTAGTGAAAATAACCAACGATTTACTCTTAGCTGCTGACCAAGGGTGCATCTCGTTATTAGTTTTACTTGATCTCAGTGCTGCATTTGACACCATCGACCACAATATCCTCATAGATCGCTTAAATTCTACAGGTGTCCGGGGACAGGCTCTACAATGGTTTAAGTCATACTTAACTGACCGTTACCAGTTTGTGAATATAAATGGACAGCTTTCACAGGTCAGGCCAGTACAGTATGGGGTGCCTCAAGGATCAGTTTTAGGCCCTTTGCTGTTCACAATATACATGCTACCCCTGGGAGACATTATAAGAAGACACGGGATCAGCTTTCACTGCTATGCAGATGATACTCAATTATATATTTCAACAAAACCTGATGAGACGTCTGAACAGTCTAACCTAATTGAATGTATTAAAGATGTTAAAGACTGGATGACCAACAAGTTCCTTCTCTTAAATTCAGACAAAACAGAATTATTACTTATTGGGCCTAAATCCTGTACACAGCAGATCCCACAACTCGACGGGACACAAAGTTAGCATTAGCTCTACTGTAAAAGATCTGGGTGTTACACTAGACAGCAACTTCACTTCTGAAAATCATATCTCCCATGTCACAAAAACCGCCTTCTTTCATCTGAGAAATATCGCTAAGTTACGAAGTATGCTATCCATCTCAGATGCAGAAAAGCTAGTTCATGTTTTCATGACTTCTAGGCTGGATTACTGTAATGCTCTGTTCGCTGGTTGCCCAGCATCCTCTATTAATAAACTTCAGCTAGTACAAAATGCAGCTGCCAGAGTTCTTACCAGGTCATATCATATATCAAATATGATCATATCACCCCAATTTTATCCTCCTTACACTGGCTGCCTGTTAAGTTTCGTATTGATTATAAAATATTGCTTCTTACCTATAAAGCTTTAAATAATCGAGCTCCTGTTTATCTAACCAACCTTCTGTCTCGCTACAATCCAACCCGCTCTTTAAGATTTCAAAACTCAGGGCTGCTGGTAGTACCTAGAATAGCAAAGTCGAGTAAAGGAGGTCGAGCCTTCTCATTTATGGCTTCTAAACTCTGGAATAGCCTTCCTGATAATGTCCGAGGCTCAGACACACTCTCTCAGTTCAAAACTAGATTAAAGACCTATCTTTTTAGTAAAGCATACACTTAATGCATCACATAACAGTATGATGCATGAATGTGCTCCACGCAGGTGAGCTGGCTCGACATCACCTGTAGGACACACTCCTCAATACACCAGACATTGTGTTAGAAACTCTCATATGCTTTACATGTTTGTTTCTATGTTTGTTTATTTAACTGCTATTTTCATCTATAACACTCCATTTGTGCATCTCGTTTAAATACACTATGAACAGCAGCTATGCTAATTATTTTCTTTATTCTTTATTTCCACCTGGGGATACTCATTGCGAGGTCCCTAGAGACTATGCAGCGCCATTGATGCAATCCAAGACCTGTGAAGAGATGATCCCAAGGTGTCCATAATCCTGGACCAGGTTGTATCCCGAGCTGATGCTGTGGTCGTCATGTAGAAATGGAGTGCATGAGACTGATTCCTGAATGACCACTGTGATAAACGAGTCCCCACATTGATCCCACGGGCCAACCTGACTGCCCGCCGGTGCCCTACTCACACCTGTAGCTTCTCCACGATGGACGTCCAGCTTCTTCAGCCTCCAGCACCTAGACTGCAGCTCTGAACAGGAAGTTTGGCCAGATGAAAAATGGTCGTGCCCAACAGAGCCTAGTTTCTCTCTAGGTTTTTTTTTTCCCTTCACTTCGTCAATTGGTGACCTCGCCACTGTCGCCACTGGCTTGCTCGGATCGGGACTTGTGGAGCTGTGCTTCGGTGGATTTGCTCTACAGTGTTTGAACTTTCAGCAGTGAAATTTAGACCACACTGAACTAAACTACACTGAACTTCAACTCTGAAATCTGGACTTTACTAGAACTATGTTAAGCTGCTTTGACACAATCTATATTGTGAAAAGCGCTATATAAATAAACATGAATTGAACAGAATTAAATTGATTTAATAATAAAAAACACTATGCATTCATTAGCAGTCATATCTCCCAGCGAAGCCACGAATCTCACAAACTCCTCATTTAGAATAATCAGTCATTTTGAAGCAAATTGAAATTTAATTCTGCTCGCATCGCCACAGTCTCTCTGACCCATTTCTATATTTTCACCACACTTTAAATAGCATTCAATGTCAAACTCCTCTGCATATCCTCAACGCAGGACTAAGAGATAAATGAGAGGAGAGACGAAGGACGAAGATAATAGGAGAGACTTTTTTTTTACGCCCAACACCTCAGCAGACTGCAATAACAACCTGACACGCTTTATTGCAGACAGATTGGCTAGTTTTACAACACAAACTATGATCTCGGGAAATTAAGTTCACTAGTGGTTTTCTTGAACAAGCTTCTGTGTTCTGCATATGAAGTAGGCCTGCGTTATATAACGTTTCAGCAACTGTATTGCAATATCTGCTATGCCAATTTAGGATTATACACTGTAAAATTATCAGTAAATTAGCAGTTTTCTGTATTTTTTGTGATTCAAGTTTTTATACTTTGTTTATTTATGTTAATGTATTAAAGATGTTAAAGACTGGATGACCAACAATTTCCTTCTCTTAAATTGAGAGAAAACTTATTTTCTTATTATTATTACTTATTGGGCCTAAATCCTGTACACATCAGATCTCTCACAACTCGACCTGCAATGAGACTGATTCCTGAATGACCACTGTGATAAACGAGTCCCCACATTGATCCTGCGGGCCAACCTGACCGCCTGCCGGTGCCCTACTCACACCTGCAGCTTCTTCACGATGGACGTCCAGCTTCTTCAGCCTCCAGCGTGCCTAGACTGCAGCTCTGAACAGGAAGTTTGGCCAGATGAAAAATGGTCATGCCTAACAGAGCCTGGTTTCTCTCAAGGTTTTTTTTTCCCTTTACTTCGTCAATTGGTGAAGTTTTTTTTTCCTCGCCACTGCCACTGTCGCCACTGGCTTGCTCGGATCAGGACTTGTGGAGCTGTGCTTCGGTGGATTTGCTCTGCGGTGTTTGAACTTTCAGCAGTGAGGTTTAAACCAAACTGAACTAAACTAAACTGAACTTCAACTCTGAAATCTGGACTTTACTAGAACTATGTTAAGCTGCTTTGACACAATCTACATTGTGAAAAGTGCCATATAAATAAACTTGACTTGACTTTATGCTTTTGAATTGCATTATGGGACCTTGATGTATCTTCCAACAACTTTTAATCTTTAAAAAGCACCTATTTTACCCCTTTTTCAAGCCTTTTGTGTCTCCAGAATGTGTCTGTAAAGTTACAGCTCAAAACACCCATCAGATTATTTATTATACCTTTTATAATGTTGGAATTTTCTGCTTTGAACACTATGTAGCTGTTTTTAGCCCCTTTCACACAGTGATACCAGTAAATATCCGGAAAATTTCTGGAACAACTTTACCGGTAAATTCTAAAAAGGGGCTGTTCACACAGGCAAGGACGTTCCGGAAAAGACCATTCACACATCCATTCCAAAATACCGGTAAATTCTGACATCATTGACCAGAAATGAGCTCTAAACGGCTGCGCTGGTATTTGGGGGTCAGGCTTTTGTTGATGGTTTCACTTTTATTTAAAGCTTTAGCATTCATGCAGCTGCTTTTGTCCAAGATACATCCAAAGGCAGAAGCGCAAACCGCAGCTAAATGTTTACACATTTGACTACATTACAAATTCTGTGGATGGTTAAGTATTGTGAACAACTTCGTTGAAAACATGGAGGAATACTTCCGCATGTCGAGATGTACATAATATGTGTGTGTGCTGGCGCTCACCGGAGCACTCCTGCACTTCACGTGCACACGCGTCAAGCAACTGAAGCAGAGCTTGAAGGTAAACAAACAGCGGTTTATCATAAGCATTTTATCGATGATTTTTTACGCAGTTGGCATTAAGAAGGAACATAGAAACGTTATCTGACTAACATCTAGCAGCTAAATGTGTCTGGAAAAATATTCAAAGGCTTTTATTTTCATAAACAGTGTGGATGTGAATGCGTCTGAATGTTCTGATTGGCTGGAGTAGACGTCTCACGTCTCTTTCCGGCAATTTTCCTTCTGCGTTCACAGCGCAGCATTCCGGCAAATTACCAGTAATGTTACAACTTCTCTTGTAACAACTTGTTACAACTTTTAACCATTGTTCAATTAAATTTGTCTTTTGAGAGCTAAAGTGGCAGCGTGCTGATTGTTTGACCTTTTCTATTATGCTATTCCCATATAACAACCGCTAAATGACACAAGCTCATCCGGGAACTTTGAATCACCACAAATATTTTTTTTCTAACTCTCTGAAACTGACCCTTTTAGGCTTTGAGCCAAATGGTGCCATTTTGGTGATTGTCGCTTTAAATTCAAATGAGACTGTGCTCTTTTCAAAAAGAGGGCGGAGCTACAAACGCCTGTGTGTCAGCATAGTGGCAGATTCAAAACAGGACTAACGCTATCTGTGTGACAAACTGAAAATGCGAACAGAAATGTCACAGATGAATGTCTCCGCTGTTCATTTGTGCTAAAACTCCACATTTATAATCCAAATGCAGAGTTCAGACTGCAGGTAGAGTAAGTAGTCACGTCACGGATGTTTTCACACTGCATGACTATTTGGGGTAGCGTTTCGTCGCTTCTGTGTTTACACTGCAAGATGGATCAGGACGGGGGGTTTCACACTGCATGACTTTACAATAGGAAGAATCGCCGACAACTTTGTCTCGGTCCACAAACTACGTCTCACAACCAAACACACATGAGAAGTGACATGGAAACACCGCGAGGTCACGTAGTATATCTTTTGTTATTAACTACATAATGAGAAAGAAGCCTTTAGTGGGGTAGAAAATGTACTTAAAGCTGGTTTATACCTCTGCGTCAAGAGCACGCATATGGTCCGGTGCAGCCTGTGCGTGGTCGCATAGCCCTCGCCGTGGCCGTCACCGACGCTGACGCGCACTTCTCAAAAAATGTAACTACACGTCGCAACGACGCGTAGCGCAAGCTCTGTGATTGGTCGGCTTGGTATCGCTGACGAGTGTGGGCGGGGGTGTGAGCCGCGCAAGCCCGATGGAGCGAGTGTTTACAAGTGTCGAGTCCCATAAAGGTGGAGACTTTTGTTTTGGGTTTGCCTTATGATTAAAGTTGTTGCACGTCCACCCGTTCCCGCTTCTGAATGAGTGAGTTTGAGCTACTTGTACATTAAGAGAGCGTTCAGAAAAAACAAAACACCCACGAAGAAATACAACACAGAGGAACATAAAAACCTACTGCCAGCTAGCGTTTCGGAAGTGTTATTGCAGAGCAACACAAACAGCAAGCAGAAGTATAAATGCACAGCAACGCGCAAGGCAGGCACCATGGGTCACGGCGATCACTCGACGCAGAAGTATAAACCAGGCTTTATTTTGCTCACCGGCTTTTGAAGGGAATTAGCAATTTCTCCTCAACTTTTTTTCTTTTTCAAGCCAGCTGTGGTATTGCTCAGATGACACGTCAAACAGACACGGGTGCTCGTGTCAAATTTCCACTAGTTTTTCCTTTATTTCTTAGGTCCAAAAAGACCGAAAAGAAGCACTTTTAACTTCTCCCTCAACCTCCCGCTGGCCTGCAGATACCCATACTAGTGGATGCTGCTCTCTTATTGGCTGTAGGTGATCTCCGATGTAACTTTCATTGACAGCTCCAGATATTTAGCATGCCAAATATCTGATGGGTGGCGGCGACTCATCAGCGATTCTCTCAGATCGCGTCTTTGATAGATCAC
>CAIGQV010018170.1:2297767-2300172 GCA_903798115.1 Danio jaintianensis
TAAACACCGCTGATTTGTCATAGTGGTCACGTGTTCAACAGAAATGACTGTGATTGGCCGTGAAGGTCAAGTGTCAAGCTCCAGTGTCCCTGTATCTGTGGTTACACTCAGTAAACAGCGGTGAGTTCGGTGAACTGATGACCTTCACGGCCAATCACAGTCATTTCTGTTGAACACGTGAACACAACAGCGCTCAAATGGTAGTGGGAAATGGATGTTTATAAAATTTCAGTACCGATTGGTACCGAATTCCAGTATCGTGACAACACTAATGCATACTATAAATTTGCAATTGTGCAGAACAATATCAAAACATTTTAATACAGCATCACTTAATCTAATTATGTAATCCCTACCATGCAATATTTTATTTAGTAGTAGGTTAGTAGGTTTCATATCAAATTATAAAATTAGACCAATTTGTATACTGTTTGTAGAAAACTCTTTAAACACTGATTTAAATTAAAGGCTTTTCTTGTATAAAGTTATTTTGATTTAATTATTATTCATTATTTTTAACTGACAGGTCGGGTTTAAGTCTTAGTCTGGATATAGAGGTCAAATTATTTAATTTAATCAACTGAAGACATTTCAGCGACAGCAAACAATGTACTTCAGTCATAAACCTCAGAAATCAATCATACTTGAATCACGAATGAAAACTGGGAAATCCACTGCTCACCATCAACGGCATGGAGGTCTCGGTGCTCCTGAAAACAGCTGTAATACTTGTATTTCTTCCCACAAACATCACATGTATAACGGAAAGCGCCTGCAATCAAAAACAAAGGCTTCTATGAATATAACCATTTATAATTTCCATGTTCTCATTCACTAATTATTCCTGCTTTATTTAGAAAATCACCAAACAATTAAATAAAAATAATCTCAGAAATGTTGAGCCACTCACTATTGATTCCCAGAGATGCTCCTTCTCCAGTAACAGTACCTTCAGCCTCTAAACAGCAAAAAGAAAAACAAAATATAGATAAATGTGTATACTTTTGAACATCACCACTGAGAATTTGATGACTTCTTGGATTTATTTTTTTATTCTTCGGATTTTATAAATAAACTTTATAAATAAATAATTAAAAATAAATATTTAAAAATAAATATAAATATATAAAAACAAATAAATAAATTTATATAAATATATAAAAACTAATAAATAAATGTATAAAAATATATAAAAACAAATAAATAATTATAAATAAATGTATAAAAACTAATAAATAAATATAAATAAATATTTTAAAAAATAAAATAAATATATAAAAATAAAAAAATTCATATAAAAATAAATAATAAATATACAAAATTAAATAAATGTATAAAAATAAATAAACAAAAACAAATAAATATATAAAAATAAATAAAATACATATCTAAAATAAATATATACAAATAAATAAATATATAAAATTTATAAATAAATGAATATATAAAAAATTAATTTATAAAAAATAAATAAATATATAAAAGTAAATAAATATATAAAAACAAATAAATACATACATACATACATACATACATACATACATACATAAATAAATATTGAAGTGATTTTTGCAAAATAGGTCACCTTTGCAGCTCAGTAGTTGAAGAACAGGCCTTTACCTGAGTGAGCTCGGACGTGCGTCTGAAAGCAGTTGTAGTATTTGTACTTTTTGCCACACACTCCACAAATGTATGAGCCTGTAAGAGAGAAAGGAAAACATCAGATAAATGTGTTCAGGTGTTAGCAAGGTGCATTGTGTAATTACACCTCCAGGCAGGAAACACGGTTTACAGGTTAACAGTTTAACAGCAACCCGTCTGTTCAAGGTGCTGTACCTGCGAGAGAAAGAATTAAACAGACACAGATTTATGCACACACACCTACCTTCAGATATTTATACAAATCTCCATTTATGAATTGTAAATTAGTTACTATATCCAGTCATGGTAACTAGTGGTCGTCACTCTGCAAAGGCCAATATTTGGCATTTTTAATTAACATTCATTCATATCAACCAATATACTTTCCTATTCGGCCAATTAATGTTTAAAGTCTCTATTTTGACAGCATTTAGTAATTAATTCGCTTTAATAAAAAATGCATTAAATCGCATCCAAAATAAAAGTTTGTTTTGCCATAATATATATGTGTGTGTGTGTGTGTGTGTGTACACTTTGTACATTATTTATTATGTGTATATAAATGCACACATGCATGCATATATTTCAGAAAATGTTTATTTATAATATGGACCAAAATCTCTGAGGAATATTTCCAGTACCTTGTTGAATCTATGCCACGAAGGATTAAGGCAGGTCTGAAGTCAAAAGGGGGTCCAAACTGGTACTAGTAAGGTATACCTAATAAAGTGGCCAGTGAGTGTGTATATATATATATATATATA
>CAIGQV010018170.1:2320000-2338043 GCA_903798115.1 Danio jaintianensis
CGTATTTTTCTCATATTTATTTTGTGTTGTCACTTGTCACTTTATGTACACTGGAAGCTTCTGTAGCCAAAACAAATTCCTTGTGTGTGTAAGCACACTTGGCAATAAAACCGATTCTGATAACACAAGGAGAAAGCGCTGAACTACTTAAATCTATTTATGCATTGCTCAGGTGTGAGTTTCTCACAGACTTCAACAGAGTGTAAAAATCTTGATGGTTCTGTGGGTCTCGTCTATTAAATCTGAGCTTTATTTTGTATTTTCTATTGGATTCGAGTCAGGTGGCTGGACCATTCTATACAGCTTGATTTTCTTTCTCTGAAAGCATCTGAGAGTTTCCTTGGCTGTGTTTTGGATCATTGTCTTGCTGAAATGTCCACCCTGGATTCATCTTCATCCTCCTACTGAGAGGTTTCAGCTGCTGTCTGGGCTTTCACTGCCAGAATACACCTCCCTTTCTTCATGTGTTCAATACTTTTTCCCTACGTCATTTCATTTTATTACACAGAACTTAATTTGTAAGCTAATTAAATTTGTTTTCTTTGCATATATGGATTTATTTGGTTGCCATCAACATCTGGGGAAAATTTCAAGTCAACGGCACCTTTAGAAATATGTTTTTTGACAAGAAATGGTGACGTGTTCAATACTTATTTTCCTCGCTGTAAATATAATAGTGAAGAATATGAATATATTGTATTATGAATATACAGCAGTGATGGTGCAGTAAAATGTTAATCAATACAATCAAGATAAGGCTTGATATGTGCAATGCATGCTTCATTCAAATTACCGGTGGCAAATAGAAAATAACAAACAAGTCAAGAGAATGTCAGACAGCTCCAATTACTTAATAATCATTTATAATATTATCTGACATGTTTGTAAACTTGTATTTCTGTCATGAAACATTAATTAATCGCATTTACAGAGCACTTCATATCGTCAGAGAACTGAATCCTATGTGCCAGCAGAAAATGTTCTGTCACGTTCGCTTCATAAAATCTCCCTTTCCATCAAAGCGGGATGTTTATCCGAGCTTGGCTCAGATTAATTATTTTTCTTTTTTTAACAGCACCACAATTGGGTGGGTGATTATTTTGATGCTTTCTGTGTGATTAGTTTGATTTACAGATGGATTTCATATCCCTTACAGGGATTTTTGAGCTAAATATAGACTGAAATGTTTAAATGCTATAAAAGGATTTGTACATTTTGCAGTTTGAGGTCACATCCGTGTATGAGTTTAGCAATGTAGAATACAGAGGTTGAAAAACGTTCATTCTGGTTAAGTCTAAAGAGAATGATGTATGTTTCAATTCCTGATTCCATTCAAAATGCAATTGTACGACTTATGATTTAATATTACTCTAATGTTGTTGGCATGTTCATCTTCTTGCCTTTGTGTTCCTTATTGATTTCTATATTGTAATTGATGTTGTAGCATTTTTCTTCACCACAGAATTCTTAATTTAAAGAAATTAATGCAACTTGTGAGTTACAAGCAGTTTTTTAATTGAAAAAAAAAGGTTTCTATTATTTGTATTCTATATTTTCTTTGTGTGTGCGTGTGTGTGCATGTGTGTGTGTGTGTGTGTACTAAAACTACTAATTGATGCTAATTAAAAGGGGAAAACGCAAACAAATCTTGCTGTAAGGACTAGGTTTAGTGGTAGGTTTGGGTTCGAACTTTTGTTTGGTCAGATTAAAAACTATTGAAGCATATGGAAAGTCCCCACAAATCACAGAAACCTAATGTATGTGTGTGATTTCATGTTTTACATGCCATTAAGATGTAAAGAATGGGTTTTAACTACTACAGCGGTTCGAACTGTAGTTTTGCCGAATTACTTAAAAGTTATCAGTATGATGGTGAAAAACTACATTTAGTCAAACCATCCTTCTGCAATCTTATACCAAAAACGGAAATAAAGGTAGTTATAATAGCTAAAAATGAGGGACGGTATTGATATTATGTGATTGTATTGTATTACAATATGGAGCAATTAAGTATTGATGTTAAATTAAAAGTAATTCACAAAATACTTGATAATGAAATGATTTAATGACAATAACTCTCTATGGTTACAACTGAATTAGTTACAAGTAACTGTATAAAATGATAAAACATGAAATGATGAAAACATATGATTACCCAGCATAAATGTAAAATAAAGTTACCTGAGAGAGAGAGAGAGGGAGAGGGAGGGAGAGAGAGAGAGACAAAGAGAATAGGCCCCAAAGAGAGCCTGATAGCAGTAAAGTCAGAGAAGATAGACTCCAGAGCAGGAGAGGAGCAGAGCAGGAAAAGAGGCAGAGCAAAGTTTACCACCTATTTTATCTCTTTCTTGACCATGTGACCAAAGCCCAAATACTGAGACATACAACTGACCAATCAACACGTGACCACATCGTAAAACCCCCAAAGTCCACACACCAGGCCCTGATCTAATTAGTATCTACCTTTGGAGTCAGTAGGGACTTTCTTGGTGAAAAAGACATGTTTTGCCATATAAGCAAATGCATATGATAATTTTTCATTCCTACAGGACTTTCCATGGACATAATGATTTTCATATTTTAAAATCTTTATATATTATAACCTACCCAGAAACCCGGCCCTTACAGAAAACATTCTGCAGTTTTACATTTTCAAAATACTTCATTCTCTATGATCTATGACCAAATAAAATGTCCACGCAAGGTTAAAAATTACTGGTATAGCTATACTTGCGGGGACATTTGGTCTCCACAATGTGACTAATGCTAGAACCACACACTCTCAAACTTATACAGCTATCTTTATGGGGACTTTCCATGGACATAATGATTTTCATACTGTAAAATCTTTATATTTTATAACCTACCTTAAAACCCAGCCCTCGCGTGAAACATTCTGCACTTTTACATTTTCAAAATACTTCATTCTGTGTGCTTTATGAACAGTTTTCCCCCAAAAAAATTGTTCTCAAGTTCAAAATTTACTGGTATTGCTATTCTTGTAGGGAACATTTTGACATGAGGAACAGAAGGTGCACACAAACAAACGCACAGACACACATGCATGTTGGAATTGATGGTTAACAAGGACTCTCCATAGGAGTAATGCATTTTATAGAGTAAAAAAAAACACCTATTTTATGATCCTACCCCTAAACCCAAGTCTCACAGAAAACCTGTGGCGAAATTTGATTGTCAAAAGACCCCATTAAGTATGATTTTGCAGTGTTTTGATTTACTAGGACATCAGGCATGTCCTCATAAACCATAGCAATAGATTATAGCTATGTCATTATACAAAAAAACCTCAAGAATTGTTTCAGCTTATTTTAAAAAGTAGTTTGAACAAACGTCATTTTTTGAGTGCACATTGTAAAAAATGCTGGGTTCCACACAATTCATTCATATTGTCCCAACACAAATCGATTAAGTTAACTTCATTCATTCATTCATTCATTCATTCATTCATTCATTTTCCTTCATCTTAGGCCCTTATTTATCAGGGGTCACCACAGCAGAGTGAACCATCAATTATTCCAGCATATGTTTTACACAGCGGATGCCCTTCCAGCTGCAACCCAGTACTGGGAAACACCCATACACACTCATTCACACACACTCATACACTACGGCCAATTTTGTTTACCCAATTCACTTTTAGCGCATGTCTTTGGACTGTGGGGGAAACCAGAGCACCCGGAGGAAACCCACGCCAACACGGGGAGAACATACAAACTCCATACAGAAATGCCAAGTGACCCAGCCGGGACTCGAACCAGCGACCTACTTGCTGTGAGGCGACAGTGCTACCCACTGCGCCACCGTGCCACCCTCGTTAACTTAATTGTTTTTTACTAATTCAAGTGGATTCAACATTATCCCCCCCAAACAAATTGTGTTTCAACAAATTTTAAATAACAAAAATCTTTAGAGGGCAAAAGAAGAGCCATCTGTTTCATCATTAACATATTGGTTTTATTTTGTGCTAAGAACACCATGTATATCATCCTCTTACATATACTTTCATCTCCATTTAACACATTTCACACCATGTTAAACTCCATTCCCCAGTTTCCCCAACCCTCCATCTCTTATTCCTCAGCATGTGCCTGAATGAGACACAACACCACCAGACCTGCTGCCCTTGAAACGACACTTATGGACTGCAGAAAATGAGAGCAGATTCTCTGTGCTCCATCTCTCACCGGCTTCACCCGCAACCCCAAAAGCAAAAGCTCACCAGCGGGAGATAAAAATAGGCAGCGAGCATTGTGACTGCACTGCAGCGGAGCTTTATTTAGACGCAAGTACGGCAGAATCAGATCTTAGAAAGATAAATGAAGGTGCGCTCCATCAGACAGGTTAGTGGAGACCAGTGTTATTCATCTTCTGTGATTTAACAGGTGGAAAAGCATCGAGGACGTGCTGGAAGTGTGTTTCACAGTGTTTGAGCTTAAAGGTGACCTATTATGCAAAAATCACTTTTATAAGGGGTTTAAACACAGTGGTGTGGAAACGGTGTGTGATTATAACCAGTTATTAATGGTAACAATTTATTAATTCTATTTTTTATAATCACACTTGATATAAACAGTCTGCCGAAGCACTTTGATTGACATTCTCCCGTTGTACGTGTCATCAGAGGGGGAAAGCCCCCCCCCACTAGTGACCATCTCTCCCTCATTAGCATAGGACGTTAGTCTTGTTTTTGAATCTGTCACTATGCTGACACACAAGCATTTGTAGCTCCGCCCTCTTTCAAAAAAGAGCACAATCTCATTTGAATTTAAAGCGACAGTCACCAAAATGCCACAATTAGGATGAAAGCCTAAAAGGGGCAGTTTCAAAGAGTTGAAACTGCACATAGTAATTCCTGTTTATAGCAAACAACAACCTGTATATTATGCTCATATCTATTTGCATACCCCTAATTATTAATAGCAACCTGTACAGCATGTTCATCTATTCGTAAATCTCGGATTCTAGTTAATACGACTTGTATATTATGTTCATAGTACACCCATCTGTAAATATTACCCATAGTTTTCTATAATTGCACTTATAACTTATACCTATATCCTGCAGTTGTTGCTATTGCACTCCTGATTAGACCTAAACTGCATCTTGTTGTCTTGTACATCTGTAATGACAATAAAGTTGAATCTAAATGTAATTTAATACACACTCTAGGGACATCAGAGACTTTGTTTTTTTACATCTTGTAAAAAGATGGAGTTTAAAGAGCTCCAAGTTTGCTATTTTTACAAAAATGTATCTGTGAAGTTTCAGGTCAAATTATCCATCTCCATACCCTAAAATACACACCTGTAAATTTATTATACACCTGTCATTTATTATACCCTGTTGAAAATGTGCCTTTAAATGCAAATAAGCTCTCCCCGCCCAATCTCGGGACATATTATCCATTTTGATTAGAAATGCAGAATAAGATCATACTTTATAAGTGCTAATAAACGGTTAATATCTTAATAATAGGCAGGTAATAAGCTAGTAGTAAATTGTGTGAATTGTTGTAATGTAAGGTGTATTTATATAGCGCATTTATCGCGTATGGCCATACACCCAAAGCACTTCACAATCATGAGGGGAGAGGGGGCGGTGGGTCTCTCCACACCACCACCAGTGTGCAGCATCCACTTGGATGATGCGACGGCAGCCACAGGACAACAGCGCCAGTGCGCTTACCACACACCAGCTATAGGTGGAGTGGAGAGACAGTGATAGAGCCAATTCGGTGGATGGGGATGACCATGGTGGGTAAGGGCCGATGGAGGGAATTTGGCCAGGACACTGGGGATTAATGACCACAGAAAGTCAGGACCTCGGTTTAACGTCGCATCCGAACGACGGTGCTCACTGACAGTATAGTGTCCCCATCACTATACTGGGGCATTAGGACTCACACAGACCACAGGTTGAGCGCCACCTGCTGACCTCACTAACACCACTTCTAACAGCAACCTTGTTTTCCCATGTGGTCTTCCATCCAGGTACTGACGAGGCTCAGCCCTGCTTAGCTTCAGTAAGTAACAGGTCTTGGGCTGCAGGGTGATATGGCTGTGGCCGCTGTGGTTTGTTATCTAAACTAAAGTGTTGCTGTTTCTGTAAAACGTTTTTGCTTTTTTGACACTTTGAACCAACAAAAAAAAAATTACTGTCATTTGTTACAGCTAAATTTATAACATAGCCTCAAATTCTAAGTTTTAATTGAAAATGAAAAAGGGCGTCACGGTGGCGCAGTGAGTGGCACAATCGCCTCACAGCAAGAAGGTCGCTGGTTCGAGCCTCGGCTGGGTCAGTTGTCATTTCTGTGTGGAGTTTGCATGTTTTCCCCGTGTTGGCGTGGGTTTCCTCTGGGTGCTCCGGTTTCCCCCACAGTCCAAACACATGCGCTATAGAGGAATTGAATAAGCTAAATTGGCCGTAGTGTATGTGTGTGAATGCATATGCTGGATAAGTTGACGGTTCATTCCGCTGTGGCGACCCCTGATTAATAAAGGGATTAATTAATTAAGCCGAAAAGAAAAGGAATGAATGTGAATGAAAAATGTATTTTAATATTAATAAAATATTACAAATATTTTATAATACATTGACTCAAAGGTGAAATGTTGTTTATAGACAATAAATTGAATTACTTTGGTTCGACTTAAAAAACAACAAAAACAAAATCCAAGTAAAATTGTACCTTAAACTATAATAAATACATATAATGTTAGTCTACGCTATTGCTAGTTATTTTATTTTCAAGAACGAGGTAAATGATCTGCTGGTGCTTTCAGTATGGCTCTAATTGTCACGCAATATTTATAAAAAAATATATGTTTATTTTTCAGGACAACATCTTTCTTTGATACATTCACTGTGATGTAAAATTGATTTATAATAATACATGTCCTAAATAAAGTAATTTAGTAGATTATGGGTGTAAATGTGTGTGTGATTTTTTTATTGAAACAATTATTAAATGCACCACATTTCTTGATCATATGATTTTAGCATGAAACTAATATTTAGCCAGTTAAACATAATGAGTATTTTTCTATAAAGACTACAATCCCTTTTCTAGTCTCTCCCTGACAGCGTCGACCTAATACATATTGCACAGGGTAAATATTGATAATACCAGATGTTACACACCACATTACTAAAAACCCACATGTATGTTTCACAGTTCAACCACGTGTGACGTTGCTTCTATTTTTAGCTCCCTATAGCAGTCTTGTGGATTTTTATAGTCTGGTTTTGCAGATGTGCACATGTGCAGAATACCAAATGATTGTGATGAGTCATTGCACTGCAGATCTTCTGGGTCTGCAGGACTGGGTGTGGATGGAGACGTCTATGACAATACGCTATTTATACACAACGGGTGGAAATAATAAAAATTAAAAAAACACTAGGATGTTCTTTTTAATGAGTAATGAATGAATATTCAGTCATTTTTGCTTTTGCTTAGGCCATGTTAACATACACAGGTATTTTTATAAACAATTTTCACCACTTTTGTATTTAAAATTTCTGTACCAATAAAAATGCAAAAATAAAATAAAACTTTTCATCCAGACTGGCATTTTCAAGCATTTTTTCATGTCAATTTCTGAAACTAAGGAAAATGGTAGCCTTCTGAAAACCTGTAACCATTGACTTTCATTGTTTTTGTTTTTTCTACTACAGATGGTTACATGTTTACAATGGCTAAAAAAAAGTCCTTTCCATCCAGACTGGCATTTTCAAGCATTTTTTCCGGTCAATTTCTGAAACTAAGGAAAATGGTAACCTTCTGAAAACCTGTAACCATTGACTTCCATTGTATTTGTTTTTCCTACTATGGATGTCAATGGTTACCGGTTTACAAATGGTTACAAAATCCTTTCCATCCAGACTGGCATTTTCAAGCACTTTTTTACTGTCAGTTTCGGAAACAAAGGAAAATGTAACCTTCTGAAAACCTGTAACCATTGACATCCATAGTAGGAAAAACAAATACAATGGATGTCAATGGTTACAGGTTTTCAGAAGGTTACATTTTCCTTTGTTTCGGAAATTGACAGGAAAAAAAAAAGTGCTTTTTTTTAGTCTGGATGGAAAGGATTTTGTAACCATTGTAAACCGGTAACCATTGACATCCATAGTAAAAAAAAAAAAAAAATACAATGAAAGTCAATGGTTACAGGTTTTCAGAAGGGCGACCATTTTTTTTGTTTTGAAAATTGACAGAGAAAAAATGCTTGAAAATGTCAGTCTGGATGAAAAGGATTTTGTAACCATTGTAAACCGGTAACCATTGACATCCATTGTATTTGTTTTTCCTACTATGGAAGTCAATGGTTACCGGTTTACAATGGTTTCAAAATTCCTTCCATCCAGACTGACATTTTCAAGCATTTTTTTTTCCGTCGTTTTTCAAAATAAAGGAAAAATGGTAGCCCTTCTGAAAACCTGTAACCATTGACTTCCATTGTATTTGTTTTCCCTGCCATGGACGTCAATGGTTACCGGTTTTCGGCTTTCTTCAAAACATCTGCTTTTATGTTCAACAGAAGAAATAAACTTCAAACAGGTTCTGAACAAGTGAGTAAACGGTGAGTAAATTTGCATTTTTGAGGTTGAACTATCCCTTTAAAGCATGCATGAAAAGAAAAATGGCAACAGAGTGGTGGATAATATAATTACACATAAGACATTATTATTAGTGAAATTACTGATACGTATCTTTTTATGGGTTATTTTTGATTCGTTTTCAATCCAGGAAGAGTCATTTGTATTCAATAAAACACTCAGCACCATTTAAAAAAAAAAAAAAAACGAATCAAAGCAACGAGGCACTGAAATTTGTGAACTAAAAATAAGCCTCAATCCCTTATCTGGGTTGGTGTTGCTCAGAAGGGCACATTTTAATAACAGGCACGTGTGCATTGGTCTGTACTCTTTCTGAACAGGCCTTTAATCTAGAACGAGACCCAAACAGATGTGACCAAAAAAAACTGCAGCTAAATAAACCACAGCTAAACAAAAGCGGCCTTAGCACTAATATCCAAGCATTATCTTTTATAAATGCTACCCACGTTTCATATTCTAAAGCTGGTGTTTTTGGATGTTAACAATCAGCAACTGAGAAAAGAACATCACAGAAATGGAAATAATCAGGCGGTGTATTTAGGTTGTATTTATCTTTCCTGCAAGCTTGAGTCATTGTAAAATCTGTAATGCATGAGAGCTGAAAATGCCTCCAGAGCACACAAGTATTCTTCTTCTCACTGTGTATAAATCCCTGCATGCACTTTACAGGGTTTCTATTGATCCTTACATTATCAGAGGGATTTTCTTATCTGTACTGGACACCATGCTAACATTTTAAATGCCAATCTGCATCAGCCAATAGATGGAGTTACAAGTGGGATTTAGTAAGTCTTTGAAAGACCATGGAAATCTTCAGGCATTGGTCAAAATTGGGACATCACTGTAAAAGCTTTTTAATTTCACTTAATTATTTTTATTATTATTTTTTATATATATATATATATTATTTTTTTGTTTCATTTTTTATTTAATTTTATTTAATTTTTTATTTTATATTATTTTGTTTTATTAAATGTTTTATTTTATTTAATTTATTTAATTTTATATTATTTTGTTTTAATTTTATTGTTTTATTTTATTTATTCATCTTATTTATTTATTCATTCATTCATTCATTCATTTATATTTATTTCATTTCATTTTATTTTATTTTATTTATTTTTATTTACTTAATTTCATTTTATTTATTTATTTATTTATTTATTATTTAATTAATTAATTAATTTATTTCATTTCTTTCTTTCTTTCTTTCTTTCTTTCTTTCTTTCTTTCTTTCTTTCTTTCTTTCTTTCTTTCTTTCTTTCTTTCTTTCTTTCTTTCTTTTATTTTAGCTTTGTGTTCCCAAAACTACTTTTTTTAATAGCATTGATGAATTCTATGAAAAACCTTTAGCATCCATGAGTGAGTTCATTTACTAAATCAAAACACTACTTTACAAACAGATCCACTTTCCAAACCGGTTCAAAAAAAGTTTGTGCTTGAGGATTACGTACACTTCTAAATTCTGAGAAAACTGTGCAAAATGTCAGTGATTAGGTTTGGCTATGAATAGAAAAGCTGCGGTTTTTGCAGGGAGGAAACAAAGGAGCTCATTTTTTGTTTCGGTTACTGTGATGTCATTGAACTGCTGACAACAAGCGTCCGTCGGGAGCATACTAGACCACTGGTCATGAATGAGAGGCTAATTTTAGCTCTGACGTATATCTGATGGTTAGCTTTCTTTAAATGACCACACCACCGACTGGGCGCCGGTGGATCTCCAGGGATTAAGCTGTTTTAATGGGATGGATACAAAGAAAAGGGCACAATGGTCTAGATTAACCTGGACACCAAGAAAACAAGAGGATGGAAAGGAGAAGAGAATAAAAATAGACAACAATGTTATTTTGTCTATTTTTATTCTCTTCTCCATATCCGTTGTTTTCTTGGTGTCCAGGAGAATCATAACAGTGGTTTGTTCTGTAGACAATTGAAATACGTATATATTGCTTAAGGGGGCTAATAATATTGACCTTAAAATGTTTTTTAAAATTTTAAAAATGCTTTTATTCTAGTCGAAATAAAACAAATAAGACTTTCTCCAGAAGAAAAAATATTATAGGAAATACTGTAAAAAATTCCTGAATCTGTTAAACGTCATTTGGGAAACATTTTATTTTTTATTTTATTTTATTTTATTTTATTTTTATTTTTTTATTTTTTATTTTTTTTTATATTATTTTTTATTTAAAACTTCTGACAGATATACACCTACATCTTAAAAACTGCCCTTTCAGTTTAACTACTGGAATTAATAAGTGCATATATACCCTGTCAAAATACAGACATGTTGTCTTTCTCTGCTGTGAAGATAAAAAAATAAATATAAAAAAAAAAAAAACATTATTATCTTCACAGCAGAGAAAGACAACATGTGGATATAAAGAAGCATACATGTTACATGTATGTAGGAGACATATCTTGTATGTACATATAGGGCTTATATGTGGATAAAGAAGCAATGCAGGAGACCTATATGGCCTGTATATGCACATATATGCACCTCAATTTTACCTATATGTGGCATATATACGAATATATGCAGCGTATATATTATCATACAGTATATGTGCATATATACTGCATATAGGTTTCATATATGCGCATATATCCTCATACAGGTTCTTTCCATGTGGGTATTACTTGAATTGGGCCTTTCAAATGTAGAACGAACAGGATAGCTTATTGATTATAGACCTTTTATACTAATAAATAGGTTGCAAAAGCTCAAAAAACAAAACAAACAAACAAAAGAGTTCCAAGAAATTACATACAAGCTCAGATCAACACTCAAAGAAGTTGTCTAACTTTGGCTGGGATGATTAACATTACCACCAATGTGGGGAAAATGCGATCTAGCATGGCAGAAAGCATTACAGCAATTATTTGGATCCAGTTAATGTTGCTTAAACCTGTTATACAACTTAAAAGGACACTTAATGTTGTAAAACCGTCAATAAGATGCATCACTTTGGGTTTCCTGTCTATAAAGGTCACTTTTATTCATTCATATTTTTGGACGAGGATCTGATGACATTCATTTTAAAATGGAAGATCAGAGCGCGGCAAATTCTTATTAATGGCACTGCATGCATTTTTTTTCTCAGATTACACAACCAAATACGTAGAGATCACTAATTAGCATCTGAGTCAACAACTCTGAACAACAAATGTTTGCTGGAGCCGGAAACTCAGTGAATGTCTCCAGAGGCGCTACCTAAGAAACACTATCCTGTAGAGACATTCATGAATGAAGCAGAAAGCACCGCTCCATTTCTTTCTCGGTAATGGAAGTTTAGTTCCTAGGGCTGTTGGCTACTGACCCATTTACTCATTATGCAAGATTCTCCTTGTGTGAAAGTGACATCCAAACAACCCCTGATTCCCCAGCCGTACCTCTGCAGATGGAGGAGCTCTGGGATTATGCTTATAAAATAGGACCAACTTCCTATTAGGTGTATTTATGCGTATTTGAAGCATCTGCATGTACACTGTTGATCCATATGTCGAAATATGACAAAACCAACTGTAAAGCAACTGTAAAACAACTGCTGGCAGATATACATTGGTTCAACGTTGCTCAAAGGTTTTGCATGAAATAAACAGAGACAGAAGTTCAAAACAAGTTAATGACATTAGGAAATATGGTTCTATGAATCTATCTGTCCATCAATCCGTCTATCCATCCATCTGTCTATCCATCCGTCTATCTGTCCATCAATCAGTCTATCCATCTGTCTATCTGTCCATCTTTCCATCCGTCTATCTATCCATCTATCCATCCATCTATCCATCCGTCCATCCACGCATCTATCCATCTTTCCATCCATCCATCCACCCATCTATCTCTGTCCATCCGTCCATCCATCTATCTGTCCATCCATGCATCCATCCATCCATGCATCCGTCCATCCCCGCATCTATCCATCTTTCCTTCCATCCATCCATCCATCCACCTCTGTCCATCCATCTATCTGTCCATTCATGCATCCATCCATCCATCCATCCATCCATCCATCCATCCATCTGTCCATCCACACATCAATCCATCTACCCATCTGTCCATTCGTCCGTCCGTCCATCCGTCCATCCATCCATCTGTCTGTCCATCCATACATCCACCCACCCATCTATCTATCCATCTACCTGTCCAGCCACCTATCTATGTAGCTGTCTATCCATCCATCTGTCTGGCTATCTGTCTATCCATCCATCCATCCATCCATTTGTCCATCTATCCAACTGTCTATCCATCCACCCATCTATCTTTCCATCCACCCATCTATGTAGCTATCTATCCATCTATCTGTCCGTCTGTCCGTCCATCCATCCATCCATCCGACTATATCTATCCATCCATCTATTCATCCATCCGTCTATCTATCTATCTCTCCATGCAGTCATCCATCCATCTCTGTCCATTCATACATCCATCTATCCATCCTTCCATCCATCCATCCATCCATCTGTCCATCCATCCATTCGTCTGTCCATCTATCCATCCATCCATCTATCCACCCATCTATCCATCTTTCTATACGTCCGTCTGTCTGTCCATCTATCTGTCTATGTTCGTATATTCATCCATCCGTCTATCTGTCCATCCATCCATCCATCCGACTATATCTATCCATCTATTCATCCAACCGTCTATCTATCTATCTCTCCATGCAGTCATCCATCCATCTCTGTCCATTCATACATCCATCTATCCATCCTTCCATCCATCCATCTGTCCATCCATCCATCCGTCTGTCCATCTATCCATCCATCCACCCATCTATCCATATTTCTATACATCCGTCTGTCTGTCCATCTATCCATCCATCCATCTGTCTATGTTCGTATATCCATCCATCCGTCCATCCATCTGTCTATCCATCTATCTATTTGTCTGTCCATACATCCATTCATCTGTCCATCTACCCACCCATATATCTGTCCATCCGTCTGTCCATCCGTCCATCCATCTATCTGTCTATCTGTCCATCCATCCATTTATCTTTTTATCCATCTATCCGTTTGTCCATCCATCCATCCATCCATCTGTCTATCTGTCCTCCCACTCATCTATCTATCTTTCAATCCTTTGTGTGTTACAATCAAATTTCTAAATTGACATTTCCAGTAAACGCCCCACAAAAATCTCACAGAACATTTAATGCACACAGGCAGCATAAATGAGTTCACACTGAAACAATGATTGCATGACATAAATACAAATATGAAAACAGTGTATAGATCCAAATTGTTCTCTATGATGAATCTACCTTTTTTGTTTGTTTTTACTATCATTCCTTCAGGTCCTCTTATTTTGCTGTGTGAAGGGAAATGGAAAGAACAGGAAATTTCTCTGAGGGGTAACAGTGTTTGGGAACACAGCTGAGACTGAGTGGATAAGAAATGTGATACAGCATTATGTAAAGACTGTTTTCCCAACCCAAGAAAAGCGAAGGTAATGCCGGGAGCTCAGAGGAAGGAAATAACGCTTGCATTTTGTGCTTTCTGTTTTCTGCAGAGAGCGTCTGGTTTGGAACTCATTACTGTGTGGAGTTTGCATGTTCTCGCCGTGTTGGCGTGGGTTTCCTCAGGGTGCATATTTTTTGTTGTTTTGACATCAAGGTGCCCGCTGAGAAGAATTGACAGAATGGACAGTGTGTGGAAGCTATTAAAGGAGAGTTTGGAGAGGATTTCAATCTCAATTTCCGATTTGTTTGATGTTTTGCGTTGTATTGTGTACATACGTCTAGATTAGTTGATGCCAGTGTTACTCTGATTCATCTCAGAAGGCCAAACCAATGTAGTGAAGCAGCACTCCACACTAATGAAATCCACTGCTTATTCAGAGAGCATCCTCTCAATGAACATCCAGTAAACAGTCCACGGCTTCCATCATAAATTATTCAATAACATGCTCACAATATGCCCTTTATTTATGCTAAACTGGTTATGAAATGAAACATTGGCATGCAAGAGACTGTCGTACAATACAAAACTTCCTGTATGCTTTAGAATTCAAAACCTACTCAATTCAAAAACAACTTTTATTGAAGACAAGCTCCTAGAAATAGCTTGTTTTACATATTTTTCCCTCAGTATGACATAATACTTCTAGAAAAAGAAAAAGAAAAAAT
The DNA here is from genome assembly GCA_903798115.1 of Danio jaintianensis. NCBI lineage: Eukaryota > Metazoa > Chordata > Actinopteri > Cypriniformes > Danionidae > Danio > Danio jaintianensis. The sequence goes on from CAIGQV010018170.1 coordinate 2,334,778, forward strand.
CTATGCAAAAGATCAGATCCACCCACTGGCTCTCACATGTAGAGACTCAAAATAAAAGTAGATTAAAGATGATAAAAGGAAACTGCCCTCCTACAAAAACACAACCCAATAGGTCATTTGTGCAAGCAGACAAAACTACAGGTACATTTAAGCACCTTCTAGCTGATTTAAACGTAACATTTTACTATTTAAAATGCCAATTGAAGTGCAATGAGTTAGTTTTTCTTCTTTTCTTTCTTTTTTTTTTAAAGATCATTTAATCTGACTGGGGGCGACGCGGTGGCGCAGTGGGTAGCACGTTCGCCTCACAGCAAGAAGGTCGCTGGTTCGAGCCTCGGCTGGGACAGTTGGCATTTCTGTGTGGAGTTTGCATGTTCTCCCCGTGTTCGCGTGGGTTTCCTCCGGGTGCTCCGGTTTCCCCCACAAGTCCAAAGACATGCGGTATAGGTGAATTGGGTAAGCTAAAATTGTCCGTAGTGTATGTGTGTGAATGAGTCTGTATGAATGTTTCCCAGTGATGGGTTGCAGCTGGAAGGGCATCCGCTGCGTAAAACATATGCTGGATAAGTTGGCGGTTCGTCCCGCTGTGGCGACCCCGGATTAATAAAGGGACTAAGCCGAAAAGAAAATGAATGAATGAATAATCTGACTGGTTTAGTCAACACAGGCTCATGGAAAATACGTGCTTCAACCTACATTCTTCGAAACCACAAAAACACACTTAAACATACATTTGACTGCATTTTCTAGGTAAAATGAACACTAGGGGGCAGTATGAGACCAACAACTTTTGTTCCTTTTCACATGAATGATATTTACAAAGACATTATCAATCAATAAAGGGTTATTTTCATAAAAAATAGGCAAGTTAAAATGTATTTATTCCAGTAGGTTTATCATCATCATTATTATCATTATCATCATCATCATCATTATTATTATATTATATTATTATAAGTTCTATAAAACCATCATGTTAAAATTGTTAATTGTATATATACACACTTTTATAAAATGTTTAACTACTAAATTAAAACACTAAGATTTCAAGGTGCTTAAAATGTAAATCTACATATTTTCAAAATACGTTTGATCAAATTTCATAAATTGTGTTCAATGGCAGTTTTACAATTATATCTCTGAAATGTACAGTGCTTTTATTTTTACTGATCACGTAGTTTTGTGCAATGCCCATATGCGCAGGAACTGCTACCTCCGTAATAAACACGCAGAAGTTAGTCCCATCTGAATCCATACATTTACAAGAATTGTAACTCTAAGGGAACGTGTCCAATAGGGATGTCCCGATCAGGTTTTTTTGCCCTCCAGTCCAAGTCATTTGATTTTGAGTATCTGCCGATACCGAAACCCAATCCGATACTTCTATAATACATAAAACAGAATAAAGAACAGCGAAGAAACAGATCCAGGATGTTCCTTATTTTTTATTTAATTCACCTTATTTTAACATTTAACAACTCTGTTAACAAACAGAGCACTTCTGTGAGGTAGCTTGAACAATCACATAATAAATAACATCAATTCTTCACTTTTGGACACGGGAGATCGCAAGAACATTGAACGTAAGAGAAATGAGATGCAGTGTTCTTCCTGATGGTCACATCATTTTTAACTAAAATTATTTAAACATTACAGCATTCATACAACGATTTATTGTTGTCCCCCTTTTCAATATATATAACATGCACAAAAGCCTTACAAATATACTTTGCACAATACAAATAACACAGATTTTAATACAAACTTCGGCAAAAAAACACCCTTAATGTGTTTATGCATTTATTAAGATTTTCATTGTGAATGTTTACTTTCACCATCTCATATAGGGAAACTCCTAAATAAGTTATTATTTATTAAGACAAATAAGTTGTATCTCTGAACTTTAATATTAAACAGGTATAAAATGCTGCGCTTCCCACCTGCTTTTTTCAGAATCAGCCGCAATGACTTCTGGAACTTCTCGAGCGAGTTTTGCGCTCAAGTCTGCATCGACGCATCCTCGATAGCAAGAATGCATCTGGGTACTTTCACGTGTCCTCCATTCTTGCGGTCTTGAGTTTTAGAAATTTGGCGGTTGATGATGACGTTACACCAAGATCGCTGAAGAACACATATTGAGAAACAGCCATACTCGCACTTTCCGCTTCAAGCTGCTTCCGTGTTCTACTTTGCCGGCATTTAACCCATAGCGTCTCTGCAACAAAGTGATGTCATGCCGCAAACGTTGCTGTTTCTGTGTGAAGTCAAGAAAGAGGTCTAACTCTGTGCCACCGCATAACTATAGATGTGTTAAAAAAGAATGAAAAAATATATATACATATATACACATATATATTTGAGTCCTGATCAGCAGGTAACATCCGATTCCGATTGAGTCTGAAACCGCGTGATCGGGCCTGATTTCCAATCACGTGATCGGATATGGACATCCCTAGTGTCCACTGAAGCGTTTTTTGCACCGATGAGCATTTTTATTGTTTATTAAGCATATTTATTACATTGTTTTTTTTACTGTTGTCAATAGAAGCATTTCTGCAGTGCTAAAAAAAAAAAAAAAAAAAAAAACACTCCAGTGGACACACACGCTAACATAGTTTAGAAAACTAGTCTCAAGTAAAAGCTAAAGTAACATTTCAGATTCACAAAAAAGACAGCACCCTCAGACAACACAGTGGATTTGTCATCTGAAATGTGCAAAAATATGTACCCAGAGCAACGTACTTTACATTTTGCAAAAATGTATGCTGAGACATTTATTTCCAATGATCCTGGGTTTAGTCTAAATGCCAGTGTCCTTACATTTTATCCTACCCATCAGATTATGCTACTAACACTGTATTTGAATGGTTCTGAGGTTGGGGTCAGGGATTAGGTCGGTTAGGGCAATATTACAGCTTCATATCACACTACTCCACATTAAAATGTACACTGGTAGCAAAATCTGATGGGTAGCATATTGCGTCATCAAAATGTGCTACCTACTTTTTGAAAGGGAGGTAGGACAATCTGACAAGGTAGGACAAATCGACAGAACGCCGGTTCTGCAGTGACATTTAAAGACAAACACCCAATGCATCCGTGCAAACTGCTGTAGTGTAACTGGTTTATCTGTCACCTGACTTGTTTGTTAGCGATGACGTTTTACTTTCATAATGTGTCTATTTAAAACCAGCGCATGATAATAATAGCAATCTAATAACTGAGAAATGCATGCACTTTGGCCTTCTAGATGATTCCTGAATGAA
>CAIGQV010018170.1:2469870-2481012 GCA_903798115.1 Danio jaintianensis
AATGGTCTAATCCGATTCAATGATCTATGCTAAGCTAAGCTAAAAGTGCTCCGGAAGATTGGCTGAATGGGTTTAAAAATGGTAAAACTCAACTATTTAACTCTATGAGGGATATAAAAAAGTGGAGTGTTCCTTTAATTCCCAGCCTGCTTCACCCTGTATGTATGCATAGATAGCTTGCTAGTTTTGGAGCTGAGCTTTTGTGTATCCTTGGCAGTAATTTATGTAATCTGGTTTTTAGTCTTGTAAATTTCCTAAAACTACAAAAAAAAAAAAACTTTTCAATCCTTTGGGATCAAACAGGGGCAAAGCAGTTCTCAGAACAAGCAGAGCAGAACAGACTGCCAGAGTACTACAGATGGCAACCATAAACCTGGCAAATTTGCTGACAAGGAACATAGAATCCAATAACCGCATACTTCCCTGAAAACACAGCAGAGAAAAAAAAAAAAAAAAAAACCAAAAAAAAAAAAAAAAAAAAAAGAGCGGCAGCTGTGATATATCAGTGCACTAAAGGCTGACTGAACTGTAAAAAGAAGCCCATGAGAATGGAGCTGTTTATCGAACTATGCTTGGATGTTGAGGGTACATTACTGTCTCAGAACGCGATGAATAATTGATGCCGTCAAACACTCGTCTTACAAGATTACATTTATGACCGTCCATTAGTGTTAAAGATTGCTGCTTTTACCACTGAGCGATTAGCGCCTCATAATCTGCTACACTCGCAAATTGTTTCATGTTGAGAATGAATGAGGAAAGCAAACGTCAAGAGTGTTATCCATTCATCCAATCTGTCTATCCGTATACTATTCATCTATCTATCTATCTATTAATTAATCCTTCCAACCATCCATCCAACTGTCCACCCATCCATCCATTCATCTAATTATCCATCCATCCAACCATCCATCAATCTATCCATCCATCTATCTATTTATCTGTTCGTCCATCCATCCATACATCCATCTGTCTATCTGTCCATCCATCCCTTTATTCATCTATCTATACATCCATCCATACATCCATCTATCCACCCATCCATCCGTCCATCCATCTATTTGTCTATATATCCATCCGTCCATCCATCCATCTATTTATCTATATATCCATCCATCCATTTATTTATCTATATCCATCCATCCATCCATCTATCCACCCATCTATTTATCTATATATCCATCCATCCATCCATCTATCCACCCATCTATTTATCTATATATCCATCCATTTATCTATATATCCATCCATCTATATATCCATCCATCCATACATTTATTTATCTATATCAATCCATCCATCCATCTATATATCCATCCATCCATCCATCCATTTATCTATATCAATCTATCCATCCATCTGTATATCCATCCATCCATCCATCCATTCATTCATTTATCTACCCATCCATCTACTCATCCATCCATCTGTCGATCCATCCATCCATCCCTCTATTTATCTATCCGTCCATCCATCCATCTATCTATTTATCTATCCATTCATCCATCCATCTATCTATCCAACCATCCATTTATATATTCATCCATCGATTTATCCATGTATCCATCAATTTATCTATCCGTGTATCCATCCATCCATCATTCTTTTTATCCATTAGTCAGTCCATCTGTCTGTGTCTATACAACTTTATAAATCTATAAAACTATAAGAACTCTATATTGTCAATAATCTACATAGAACCCTCAGTTGATCATCTGCTCTGTATGTTTGAAAGAGCTGATCTTCTGTCACTCTACTCAATGTCATGCAATGTAATGATAGAGAACTTTCTGATTTCCAGACCCACTGCTTCACTCATCCTGCGCTCCAGCTCGGTCTTGTTTAAATGTAGGTTAGGACTCCTAGGCCTGATGCTAAAATAACCTGACTGCATGCTAGCATATGCGTAGGGGGCTGTGATTGTGACCAGATATGAGAGAAGCCCATCACATCCATTTATTACACAAATGCTTCTGGGCAAAGAGCAAAAGCACTGGAAGATGTTTAACCCTTAAATTGTTTTGCATCTCAACAATATAGACACAACGCAAAATATATATTATATATTATTAAATATAAATATTTATTTATTTATTATTATAAAAAATTGCCAATTACATAAAATGCTTTCTCTGAAGAAAATATTCTGAAAATAATATAAATATTTGCCCGATTAAGTAAAATAAACTTAATTCAAAGCATAAAATGTTTTTTAAATATTATATTTTATATACAGGAATATTTTTAACCCTGAAATAAATTTTGAATCAAGTAATATATACACAATATATATTTTTTTTAAAAAGTACTTAACATTTTTTACTTTATGTGAATGAATAAATAAATAAATAAATAAATATAAATAAAAAGATCCTAAATCTTTCTTAAATTCTTTAAAATAAAAATACCAAGGACATGACATTTTGTTTTCTGTAAAAATATCAAATGTCAAAATAATTGAATGACATTTAATGTAAAATATTCTGACAACAATATAAATATTTGAATTTTTAGTGAAGTAAAATAAACTTAATTCATAGGAGAACATAATTTGTATGGGATTTTGAAAACAGAAACTAAAAGTCTCAAGTCATTTTGCTTATATAGTGAATATATCTTGATTAATGAATATTACAATATTTGGCTGGAAAACACAGTAAGTAAGCCAATGCATTTAAGAGGCTGGAGGAAAAGGCAGCGATTGAGTGAGTTAAACAATAAAAAGTCAGTCATTTTAATATGCAGAATGCTGTGAGAAATTTGTTAACCATAAATTCTCCTTTTAAATTGTCCATGCAAACTATATAATCCTCCACTAACTAACTATATCCACTGCAAAAAACAAAACCACTTTTACTTGAGCAAACATTCCTTTAATCCACATTTTACCAATGCACAAATACAATCACTGTCAGTTTTTCTTTTTTTTTTACACAGAAATGCTCCAATTTCTGCACAATAAACTCTACTTCAACCAAATCAACCTGTACACTGCAAAAACAAAATGCTTTTCTTACATAGACTTTGTCTTGTTTCTAATGCAAATATCTAAAAATTCTTAAATCAAGACATTTTCTAGACAAGCAAAAAATATTGGTGTTTTTTTTTTTCAGAAATAATGAGTCAAAATTAAGTGGGTTTTTCCTTAAAACAAAGCAAAATAATTAGCCGATGCTGTAAGCAAAATAACAGTATTTCAAAGTGAAAACAAGTTTATTTCACTAACCCAATTGGCAGAATATTTAGCTTGTTTTAAAGAAAAAAACTCACTTAATTTTCTGAAAACAAGACAATATGTTTTGCTTGTCTAAACAAAGCTTCACTGAAAAAAATAATTCAGTGTATTTACTACATTTCTTTTAAGGTAAGTAGTTGCAAGCAATGTGTATGGGCTCAATTTAAACAAACAAATTAAATTGAGTAATGTTCAACTTGATTTGTTTGTTTAAATTCAGCCCATATTAATTGTTGGCAACTACTTAAACCTTAAAGAAATTGAATAAACCCAATGAATAATTTTCTCAGTGTTCTTGATTTAAGAGTTTAGATATTTAGAAACAAGACAAAAGCTCTAACACTGCATCCCAAATGGCACACTATGCACAATGTACTTACACACTCAAGTAGTAAGAAAAGCATGCTTTTTTTTTTTTTTGCAGCATACACAGTAACTGTCCCAACGATAAATCCACATTTTTCCCCCAGAACAGCACATCCTCTGTTCATGAAAGCCTTTAGGATGCGTCTTACCTCCCGCTGCGGATGATGCTCAGAGAAGCGCAGACTCCAGTGCTGGTGTTTTTCAGGACGAGTGTCCGTATTGAACACACAGCAGCATCTGAGAGTCGGAGGGGGGGGTCAGACGCTCCCACTCACCGCCTGTGTGAACACACTTTTTCCAGGCCTTGAGAGGCAAACGAGTCGCCCAGCTGATGTCAATCCTGGAGTAAATGTGTTTCCATTCAAAACATCTGCAGAGTCCGTGTCATCATTTTTTGATCTTGCGATCGCTGGGATTATGTAATGCATGTTAATCCATGGCAAAGTGTTTTGATATCACAGCCAGGGTTATTTTGGGGCTCTTACAGATGCAAAAGTACAGTCCTGTCTCGTACGGCAAAAACAAATGCTTTTTCTTATTTATACGCTGTTAATGATTTATGCAAATTAGTCACGGGTGCACCCATATTTAAACATACAAACATTTCATAGGAAACCAGGAGGTTGACAATACAAGACCAGACAAAGGTCAACCAAAACTACGGACTATAAATAGACAGGACATGACTAACTAAATGACAAACAGGTGGAACTAATGAACAAAGCAATCACATGATGATAACAGAAGCACATGGAACAACATAACATGGGAAAACACAGAACCTGACAATGACACAGTATTTGACTGTAATATGAGCTGTATTTTACTGCAGGACAGTTATGCAGTTTCTGTATTTTTTTTAAAGTTGCATTGTGAAAATTGCTGTATATTTTACAGTAAAGACGAATTAATTTGATATCAAAGCAGAAGCAAGATTATTTTCTTACCCCATTGGCGGATTATTTAGCTTGTTTTAAGGAAAAACTCACTTAATTTTGACTCGTTATTTCTGAAAACAAGACAATATTTTTTTGCATGTCTAGAAAACCCTTCTTGATTTAAGTATTTTTATATATTTGTACTAGAAACAAGACAAAAACTCAGAAAAGCATTTTGTGCAGTGAATAAGGTTGCATTTGTTGATGTTGGTGCATTTACTAATAATGAACAATACTTTAAAAATACAGCATTTACTTTAACATTTACTAATATTATTTTTCACTACTCTTTCCACCACTAATTCTGACCATCAGTAATGCCGGAAAAGAAGTAAAGAAGGGCATTACAGACTCAATATATGGATTATTGAAGGCCATTTTGAAAATAATAACTTGTGTAACACGTGGGAGCAGATAAAAGCCATGGTTTTCTAAAAAAAAAAGACTGTCCTACACAAATTATTAAAGGCTATTTTCTCCCTGATTCACTGAACCACTTTCCTCTAACTTCGAGGACCAGAATGGTGGAGTATACTGGTGAAAGTGTATATAGTGCTCAGTTGCATCATTGTGCAACATACCTTCAGTGGTTAAATATTAATATATATGTGAAAAAAGCTGCTACTCAATCATGACAACAAGAGAACGGCACAGAATGTGATGAGATAAAGATGCTGTAGTGGATGAGTGAGATGTTTACAGTCTAATACCTCTAATAATTACATACGCTATAATAATTTTAACAAGTTCCTAATTTCTAATTAATTTCTAAAATCGTTTAGTCTGTTTATCATTTGATTTATTCCTAGATCTGCATTTGCTGCTATTATTATTCACCTACCGCTAAATAATTTTATTTTTCTAAAAAACATTTATCGAGACAATTGCATATGCTTCAGAAAATTTGAGAAATTATAGTTCATGATAACATAAGGCATAAATTGAGAGAAACAGACTAGTTGTATATACACTCACCGGCCACTTTATTAGGTACACCTGTCCAACTGCTCGTTAACGCAAATTTCTAATCAGCCAATCACATGGCAGCAACTCAATGCATTTAGACATGTAGACAAGGTCAAGACGATCTGCTGAAGTTCAAAGCGAGCATCAGAATGGGGAAGAAAGGGGATTTAAGTGACTTTGAACGTGGCATGGTTGTTGGTGCCAGACGGGCTGGTCTGAGTATTTCTGATGCTGATCTACTGGGATTTTCATGCACAACCATCTCTAGGGTTTACAGAGAATGGCTGAAGAAGAGGAAATATCCAGTGAGCGGCAGTTCTGTGGGCGCAAATGCCTTGTTGATGCCAGAGGTCAGAGGAGAAAATGGCCAGACTGGTTCCAGCTGATAGAAAGGCAACAGTAACTCAAATAACCACTCGTTACAACCGAGGTCTGCAGAAGAGCATCTCTGAACACACAACACGTCCAACCTTGAGGCGGAGGGGCTACAGCAGCAGAAGACCACACCGGGTGCCACTCCTGTCAGCTAAGAACAGGAAACTGAGGCTACAATTCACACAGGCTCACCAAAATTGGACAATAGAAGATTGGAAAAACATTGCCTGGTCTGATGAGTCTCGATTTCTGCTGCCACATTCGGATGGTAGGGTGAGAATTTGGCGTCAATAACATGAAAGCATGGATCCATCCTGCCTTGTATCAACAGTTCAGGCTAGTGGTGGTGGTGTAATGGTGTGTGGGATATTTTCTTGGCACACTTTGGGCCCATTAGTATCAATTGAGCATCGTGTCAACGCCACAGCCTGCCTGAGTATTGTTGCTGACCATGTCCATCCCTTTATGACCACAGTGTACCCATCTTCTGATGGCTACTTCCAGCAGGATAACGCTCCATGTCATAAAGCGCGAATCATCTCAGACTGGTTTCTTGAACACGACAATGAGTTCACTGTACTCAAATGGCCTCCACAGTCACCAGATCTCAATCCAATAGAGCACCTTTGGGATGTGGTGGAACGGGAGATTCGCATCATGGATGTGCAGCCAACAAATCTGCAGCAACTGTGTGATGCTATCATGTCAATTTGGACCAAAATCTCTGAGGAATATTTCTAGTACCTTGTTGAATCTATGCCACAAAGGATTAACGCAGTTCTGAAGGCAAAAGCGGGTCCAACCCGGTACTAGTAAGATGTACCTAATAAAGCGGCCAGTGAGTGTATATATAATAAAGATATTATTTGTCCAATGACATGTACATGCTTAAAAACAGATAGAAACTAATAGACTAATGCGAACATTCTGAAACTTACAGTATGTTTTGTGTAATAATGTGCTCTTATATATTTTCTCATTTCTCAATAAAAAATTTTTATTAACTATCCAGTAGAGATTATTTTTTCTGCTTTTATTTTCTCATGTAAACATTGTGCACAGCCTCAATCTGATCATGCTTGTCAAAAGGCCAAGAGATGGCATATACTTGCACACGGAAGACGACAACCAGTGAAAAACACACAGACACATAAGATATTCCTCTAATGAGATTGTTTTTCTCTTAGTGGAGCGGGTTTATCTGTCTGTCTCTGCCCTGTGACATCTCCAGCTATTATTATGAGACGCGAGAGAAAGACGAATCAAATTAAAGTCTTGCATTATGTTACTCGCAGCATCCATCACACATCACAACAGATGCTCGCTCCCGATCGATCCAATAGATCAGAGCTTTTCAACCCTGTTCCTGGAATTTATGATCAACTGTGAGCTACTAATTACATCACTAGCAATCATGGACAATCAAATTAAGTCTCAAGGGATATTATGGTGTTTTCATATAGAGAGGTATAAATGTAAGAGTGTCACATTTTTATTGCATCGATTATATACAGTATACACAACTATACTGAAAAAGTGATTTAGTGCATAACATTTCTTCATGTTGTCAAGTTAACTTAATTGTTTTTACAAATTTAAGTAGATTGAACATGGAAAAATTAAGTTGTCCCAAAAAACCCTCAAGATAAGTGTTGACTCAGCTCATTTTATATAAGTAGTTTGAACAAGCATCAAAAATCATTTTACTGTATAAATATACTGTACTAAATATAAATTTATATCAGTGTTTTCCCTAGCATTATGTTGCAACCCAGATTTATTGGAGATATGTGCCCAGGGCTACATATTTGAGAACTGCTAAATATGTACCCTGGACTACATTTTCTTGCAGTTAGTGTTTTCAAAAGCAAACTAGAAGAGAAAAGCTGTCACATGCTTTTACCACGATTTCACACTACTTATTTTTTGTTTGTTTGTTTTGCTCAGGTTTACTTATAAAGAAATTTGGTGAACAAATGCAAAGGAATTATATTTCCCTAATAGTATAAGACTAGTTCAGACTAGAATGCATATAAATATGATTTAGTGTAGTAAATCTGTCAATAATCTGTCTTTAGAGACAGATATGTTGCAAATATAGCTGCAAGTTTTGAAAAAAAATGCATTTTAGGTAGCAAGAAGCCTATTTGAAGTAGCCCCCAAAACTGTATATCATCCCTCCCAATACAAACACTTAGGAAAATGACTGTCCCTGTAAATAATCACTGATTTAAAAGTATATACTTTATGGTCATATTAGAACATGTGCAATATCAATGTAATCTCAGCATAATACATTTGCCATGTTGTCAACCTGCTATTTTTTCCTACACTTCTTTTTTCACATTCGCTTTTTCACATACAAAATGTTAAAACCCATAAACAAAAGTGTTTTAATTAGCTGTCCATGTTTCTGGAACTCACCTCAGTCATGTGGATCAAGTAGAATCGAAGATCTTTACAGTGATCTGAGGAAAAGGAAAAAAAAACAGCATTTTCAGATTTTCAGCACTTACACGACAAAGATACACATGTTTTTCAGAATTACTAGGCCTATCCTACTATAGACAGGACAGTTTGATCTCTGTGTGCAAGGTTATGAACACCCTTTGCAATTCCACGTATTTCCAAAAAATGCACGTAACATTAACTTATGGTACTAATGAGTCGCTGTCCATTTGGAAAGGTCTGAAATATAACCTTATATGGAGCCGTATGCTGAATATTAAATAAGAAAGCAGTGGGCGTGGCTTGTTTTTTCTACTGCGAGCTGATTGGATGTAGTAAAGTAGGCGTTTCATTCAGAAAGATGGGGAAAAGGTTTTGGGGAGAGTTATTACAACCTAACAGACTCCTCCTCCTCACCATTTCTGTGTGTTGTCAAAACTGACAGCTGGAGGGGGTGTGGTTAAGTATGTTAGCCACGCCCAATACCTCAGACAGACCTAATCTGACAATTTAACTGAAAAAAATGTGCATTTTAATTTTCAGATTTTATTTAAAGATTACAAAAGCAAATGATTTTTTTGTTCTTAATGACATGCACAGATGAATTGTTCACCGCAAAATTTGCAATGTGAGCATTGTCAATATGCAAAGTCAATATGCTTAGATTTGATTTAATTTGTACTTTAAGGTTTATGCAAAAGAAATGCCCTATAATTGCATGGTTGATATCTGTGCACATCAGCAAGTCTTTTTTAAGTTTATCCCCATTTTTCCCAGTATTTGAAACATATTTTATTTATTTTTAGGAGGGCAAAATTATTAGCACCCCTGTGAAATTTAAATTTTATTTTAAATATTTCCAAAGTGTTGTTTAGCAGATCAAGGATAATTTCATAGTATTTCCTATAAGATTATTTCTTAAAGTGTACTTTAAGCTGAATACTTTAAATTCAACCCAGGCTCATTGCGGATACGTACCCAGGTCTACATTTCTGAGGAAAGTGGAATACGTAACCAGAGGTACGTCTGCTCCCAGTTTTTGTTTTTGCAAATCCACCAGAGGCCGCTGTGTACGCTTTTAGATGATCTCAAATTTCTCTCGTGCATCCTCTTCTCGCATAAATTCACCAGAGGGCGCAATATACACTTCAGCCGACCAGGCCAGCTTGCTGTCAACTGACTGACTGACTGCCCGACTGACACCCCCATCCCTAAACCCAACCGATAGTGTTTTCAAAAGCAATCTAGAAAAAGAAAAGCCATCACGGCCGTGTGATTTCACCACGTTTTCAGCCTGTTGTTTATTTATTTATTTTATTTTATTTTTTTGTTTTTGTTTTACCTGCTTTCTGAAGCCGTTCTTTGCCGGACTCGAACTCCGCTCCATGTACCAAGTCCACTGACGTACGCAGCGAGCTACTGGGCAAACTGGTAACACCGGAAGCGGTCAGCTGGTATCGTGAAAAGGAACAGATGCCGTCGACGGCGTCATAGATCATACCACCCCATAGCATTAATTTTAGAGATGAAACGCAACCATACGTACCTCTGGCTAAATAATTCGCGCTCTCCAGAAATGTAGACAGGGGTATGTATCCACAATAAGCCTGTGTTGTTTAAAATTGTTTTTAAAAACTCCTTTTATTCCAGCTAAACAAAAAGAAATATGACTTTCCTCAGAAGAAAAAATATTATAGGAAATACTGTGAAAAAAAATCTTTGGTCTGTTAAACGTCACTTAGGAAATATAAAAAAAAAGCAAGATTTTCACAGAAGGGCGAATAATTTTGATGCGCTGTTTGAAGTTAACAGCATATTCCCAGCCCTCACATATATCTAACACTGCTTTCACTCTTTGCCAGATTTGTGTTTGTCTGCCCGCCCTCTCTCAGGAGCTCTCTATCTCTCATTGGCTGTCAGCTAATGACAGTCCGATCTGATTGGTGGCTGATTGCTCTGTGGCTCAGACATGAGTGTTTAATGAAACACTCAGTCCTGAGGTTTTCTGAGAGCTCAGCGGGTTCAGTTTCAGAGTAAAGCTTTGATTAATGTCTCTTTCACACATACTCAAGTGCTTTATTGGACGTTCGCTAAACCCTGAGTGCGTGCAAATGAGCTACATTACTAACACTTCACTTTCCTTTAACTCCTTTTTATCAGGGGTCGCCACATGGACATACATGCACATAAACGTAGCATAAAGTAGAAAAACTGGGAATTTAATAGTAAAAAAGCAAAAATTATTACTTTTTTATATGAGTGAGAGAAAAATGCAGTTTCTCCACATTTAGAAACTACAATAAATTCTATATTTTTCCATAGAAGATGGAATATTTAAATAATTTAGGATTCTAACAGCAATAATAGAGTTGTAATGTATTATTAACGTATTAATAACGCATTTTTAATGTATTAACCTATTCGTGTATTAATAATAATATATTTTTCCACAGAAGACTGGATATTGAAATGATTTAGTATTCAAATACCAACAAAAGTGTATTAATGTATTATTAACTTATTATTAACGTATTAACATATTTTAATATAGTAACGCATTTGCAAAATAATAATAATATTTGTCCACAGAAGACTGGATATTGAAATTATTTATTATTCAAATGTCAATAATAGTGTATTAATGTATTATTAACATATTATTAACGTATTATTAACATATTTTTCATATATTAACGGATTCACGAATTAATAATAATATATTTTTCCACAGAAGACTGGATATTGGAATGATTTAGTATTCAAATGCCAATAATAGTGCATTAATGTATTATTAACGTATTAACGTATTAGTAA
>CAIGQV010018170.1:2561558-2577367 GCA_903798115.1 Danio jaintianensis
CTAAATGCATTGAGTTGCTGCCATGTGATTGGCTGATTAGAAATTTGCGTTAACGAGCAGTTGGACAGGTGTACCTAATAAAGTGGCCGGTGAGTGTATGTCCTATATCATGTGTTTGTGTGTGTTTTCAGATGCGTTTTTCTGAGCACAGATATGAGGCTGCTGTGTGTGTCAGATCGCTCTAATGGCCAGAATAAACAGGACTTTTGTGTTGACCCTCCTCATAGCAGTCAGTTCTGTGTTTCTGCTCTTCCAGCTCTACAACTACAGACTGTCCGCTGCAAAGGTGACAAAACAAAAGAGTAAACCTGCCACACTTCACTCCTCTGGGATAAATAACATTCATTCTTTTCATAAAAGGTTATTTCGACGTTCAGGATAGATATTTGTTCTCTAATGCACCAATATTGCTTCCATTGTGGGATCACATAAATTGCAATTTATAGTAAATATTAGGCTACAATGTTTTTAACCAGGGTGTGAATTACAGGGGTTTTTGGGGGATTGAATCTCTTAGTTCACGCTTTATTTCCCCTGAAGGACGTCAAAACAAGATGTAAAGGGGGTCAGCCCTTAAATGATGAGGAGTAGATTTCTTCTGATATGTCTTAAATAATAATATTAATAATTAAAATAATAGATAATATAAATATACATGTGTCCACCCCTATAACGGTTCATACCATTGTGAATGCATATTCGTGCCAATCAGTCTATGACTATGAGAGAAAAAACTCACTCAACAATCTGGAAATCTAGAGCACCGGTAGTGTTGGACTTCAAAGGGTCCAGAGCATGTTCAAAAATGGGTTCGGAGTCAAACAGTCAAAATTACAAGTTTTATTTCACTTAAGCAGAAAAGAAACCAAGAGTAATTTGTACAGCGCTGGGGAGGTTCAACTCTATCTTTCTTTCAGAGACCCTTCCTTTTATACCACAGTTGTTTACTATATCTAACCTTCCTTTTTCTTGCCTTCTGCAAATCTTCTTGACGGTCAACCTTCTAAGGCAGATGTTTCAGAGCACGTACACACAGCCCTTGACAGTTGACTCTCTAAATTCTCTGCACTTTCCATGAACCCATACCAGATAACAGGATGTGCTGCTCTCAGTACCTTGTATTTCACTATTCTATGCACAGCAGAACAGTTAACCCTTCATACAGTTTTACAGTTATTAACACTTCATAAGTTGATTATTATAGCCTTCTTATATATGGAAAACATGTAAAAGTTTTATTTTAACTAAAAAACACCACAGTAGACATCGTAAAGTGTTCAAAAGACACGTCTCTAATTAAATAGACATTTGTATCTAGGTATTAATCAAGGGTCACCGCAGCGGAATGAACCGCCAACTTATCCAGCATATGTTTTACGAAGCGGATGCCCTTCCATCTGCAACCCAGTACTGGGAAACACCCATACACACTCATACACTACGGACAATTTTAGCTTACCCAATTCACCTATAGAGCATGTGTTTGGACTGTGGGGGAAACCGGAGCACCCGGAGGAAACCCACGCCAACACGGGGAGAACATGCAAACTCCACACAGAAATGCCAACTGACCCAGCCGAGGCTCAAACCAGCGACCTTCTTGCTGTGAGGCGACAGCGCTACCCACTGCACCACCGCACCGCCATATGTTTTATTATTAGATACATCAATGTGACTCTCTGAAGCATGTTTTACACATTACTGAAAAGGTACACCCCCCGATAGTCGTTTTTATTTAACCATACTATAGTAAAGTATATTAATACTGTATATATCATAGTATTTACAACACCTTGGTAATGGATACTGTAGTATTAACTATAGTGAGCTGATAAACTGTAATACAGTAGTATACTTTAGTTTTTACTACAGTAAACTGTGGTGTATTGTAATATAATATACCCTATAGTTGTAGAAAACTACAGTATTGGGTCGTATGTTTATGTTACTATTATTGTGTTACAATAGCAACTAGAATTACCACAACAGATTAATTCAAGTACCTAACTAAAGCGTGATTCAAAAACACTAGTATTTACTTTGTGCATTTCTTTTTATTGTTTTATTATTTTCAATAAGTAGTTCTTGTTATATATTTTGGCATATTGCACTTGCATTGTTTGTATAAGTTCCATTAGTTTGTATTTCTCATTATTGCAATGCATTGATTACTGCTGCTCTTAAATAATGTTCTTTCTTCGACTGCAGAATGGCTTTAACGTCTTGAATAATAAAGGATATCTGTCTGGGAAAGAGGCACATTGGGTGAGTCAAAAGTGTATTTTAAAGGGGGCCTATTATGTAGAAATCACTTTTATAAGGAGTTTGAACACAATTGTGTGGCAACAGTGTATGAATATAGCCAGCCTCTAATGGTAAACATTAATTAATTCTATTTTTTATAATCACACTTGTTAAAAACAGTCTGCAGAAACATTTTGATTGGCATTCTCCCTTTGCATCAGAGAGGGAAAGCCCCGCCCACTAGTGCCCATCTCTCCCTCATTAGCATAAACAGTCCTGAGTGAGAAGCAGCCGTCTGCCGTTAGAGTTTTCACCTGCTTAAGATAATGTCAGCGAGTAAGTAAAGTACATAAATAATCAGATGTGTGTTTGTGTTTATTCCAGCATCTCCTCAAGAGGGTTCTGGGTCTGGTCCACAAGTTTAAGCTGCCGGTGTTTCTGGTGGACACCGTCTCCCTGGCTCTGCTGTCCCAGGATGCCGTTCTGTACCGGGACAGTCAGCTGAAGGATCCGCACTGCAGCTTCCTCTGCACACACAGAGACTTCACCAGCTTTGCCCTGCTCGGAAACCTCTGGAAATATGACGTGAGCAAATCAATACCGTCATTTTCTCTTGTATGAAGTAGGGCTGCACAATATATGGTTTCAGCATCGATATCGCAATGTGAACACATTGTCATGTTTTTTCCTGGGAATAATATTTCTAAAGGAGCTGTTGACATGGAGTTGAAGCAGATTTTGGTAAAAACCCAAACAATACAAACATAAAAACAAAACAAAACAAACCAAATCTGGAAAATGAGTTGTGTGTAATAACAATGAAATGACAGAAAGAGAAAGTACTGAATTAAATGTGTTTAATACTTTATATAAAAGGCTTTTTTGGTGCTGCAGCTTAAAGACGCCTCTCATATGGAGAATGAAGACACATGCATTGCTCAGGTGTGAGTTTCTCACAGACTTCAACAGAGTGTAAAAGTCTTGATGCTTCTGTGGGTCTCGTCTATCAAATCTGAGCTTTATTTTGTCTTTTCTATTGGAATCGGCTCAGGTGATTGGCTGGGCCGTTCTACAGCTTGATTTTCTTCCTCTGAAAGCATCTTAGAGTTTCCTCGGCTGTGTTTTGGGTCATTGTCTTGCTGAAATGTCCACCCTGGTTTCATCTTCATCCTCCTGCTAATGTAGATGTTGGACTGAAGCAGCTGATATTCATTTACAATGACGAAGGGCAGAGGGTTGCTGAAGAACTACTGGGAGATTTCAGCTGCTGTCTGGGCTTTCACTGCTGAACTACACCTCTCTTTCTTCATGTGTTCAATACTTTTTCCCTGCGTCATTTCATTTTATTTCACAGAACTTCATTTGTAAACTAATTAGATTTGATTTCTTTGCATATATGGATTTCTTTGGTTGCTATCAACATCCAGTGAAAATGTCAAGTCAACGACATCTTTAGAAGTATGTTTTCTTAGAAAAATAGTGACGTGTTCAATACTTATTTTTGCCGCTGTATATAAGAATATTAAGAATTTTTTCTACTGCGAGCTGATTGGATGTAGTAAAGTAGGCGTTTCAATCAGAAAGATGGGGAAAATGGTTTGGCGAGAGTTATTACAACCAAACAGACTCCTCCTCCTCACCATTTCTGTTTGTTGTCAAAACTGACAGCTGGAGGGGCGTGGTTAAATATGTCAACCCCGCCCACTACCTCAAACAGACCTAATCTGAGAATTTAACTGAAAACAAACAGGAAGTGCATTTTCAGATTGCAATTAAAATCATCTTTGTGTATCTCTATATTAATTCTCTAACACACTGATAGATGGTTGGTGTTTGTGTGCAGGCGGCTCTCCTGGACGCAGCCTCTGAGCGCGGTCTGGAGCTGCTGGAGATTCATGGGAAAGACCCTCGGCTGATCAGCACGGATGATCTGACGGCTAAAGAAATCCCGCTGCACTTTCTGTTCCGCTTTAACGGGCGTGTGGTGCATGTGGTTGTGCTGTACGAGCGCAGCGGGAAGTATCTCTGGCACGGCCCGCTCAGACTTACCGCCAGTTTGGACAGGACTTTCGCACCCTTCGGGAAACTGGATTATGGTCATCACGCTGGGGCTTATGACAGGTAACGACATCAATCTTTAAAGCACACACAGATGTAAAGAAATGTAAAAGTTCAAAAGCATGTTATCCATCTCTGTTCCAAGTAAAATTTGTCATGAAAGTGACAATTGATAAAAATAAAGCTGATTTTAATAATAGTAGAATTTAAACCTCAGACTGGAGTAATGATGCTGAAAATTCAGCTTTAAATCACAGGTATATTCATTCATTCATTTTCCTTCGGCTTAGTCTCTTTATTCATCAGGGGTCACCACAGTGGAATGAACTGCCAACTATTCCAGCATATGTTTTACACAGCAGATGCCCTTCCAGCCACAACCCAGTACTGGGAAACACCCATACACACTCATTCACTCATACACTACGGCCAATTTAGTTCATTCAATTCACCTATAGCGCATGTGTTTGGACTGTGGGGGAAACCGGAGCACCCGGAGGAAACCCACGCCAACACGGGGAGAACATGCAAACTCCACACAGTAATGCCAACTGACCCAGCCAGCACTTGAACCAGCGACCTTCTTGCTGTGAGGCCACAGTGCTAACCTCTAAGCCACAGTGCCGTCCAGAAATGTGTCATTTATTAGGAAATATTTGAATAATAATGATGTCAATAATTGTATTTATTTTTGTTTATAATGTGTGTTTATTTTCATGTCTTCTCCAGGCCAGAGCTCATCCTGACCACTCTTGATGGACTTGATGTAAGAATTCCCAAAAACTTCTCCGATTTCCTCCATGAATATTCCAGCAGTCGCTTTCTGGAGTGTCGCAGCAGAGAAGCAAAGGCTTTCTTCCAGGTACTGCTGTGTGACAGTCCCGTGAAGTGCTTTGAAATTTTTATTCGATGTTTGGCGTAATTTCCACCAAAACATGAAGAGAGGGCGGGACATAGAGTAGCTCTTCCCCTTTTTTAAAAAACAACCAATAGTGTTTAGCTTTTCTCACAGCTCTGCCAGTGAGAGTGGTTGAGCTCAAGAGCATCAAATGAAAAGCAAATGAAGGGGGCGGGGCATGTTAGATACTAGAGAGCATTTGATTGGTCAGAAGATGTGATGAGAAACTGAAGTATGAGGTGATGTGAATAAAACAGTTGATCCATTTAGGCGGAAGTGACAAACTGCAAGCTTTACATGTTTATATCAGTTTTATATTTTCTAAATGTGAATTTTGTCACTGTTTTAGAGCGCACCAGCTAATAGATATCCTAAAACCTAACAATGCTGATACTAACATCTAAAAAAACTTCCTTTCCATTTCATGGGACCTTTAAACACCTTAATCTGCCTGCTTTTTCCTTATTTACGCATGTCTATTAAGTTGTGTTTGTGAATATAATGTTGTGCAGCTGTATCCAGAAGACACCTCTCCGGAGGCCGTGGACTTCAGGATGAGGGCCAAAAGTCTGCTTCATCTCGCGTCCAGAGTCCTCTTCACGCTCAGAGTGCCTTTTTGGCTCAGCAGTGGAACCTGTCTGGGTGAGAAACTCTCAAAAAATCGTTTGTTCTGTCAAATACCTTTTTTTTTTCTCTTGGAAATGGCCTCATTTTACAGCTTCCATAGAGCTGTAATGCACTTCAGGATACAATACTATGAAATCTCTTAAAACAAGAGAGACTGTCCCTATGAATCAAACCAGTGACTTTGGTTGGTGTTGCTAAAGCCGTGCTCTACTGTTTCAGATGCTGGAATATTTGATCATGGTGTTGAATGAAGCTGAAGAGAGAGTTAGTAAGTAACAAATGTTGATTATTGTTACACGTTAAGTACCTTCATATGGACAAGTTAAAAGAACACTCCATATTTGTTCATTTTACAGAGTTAAACAGGTGAATTTTACCATTTTTAAATCTATTCAGCCGATCTCTGGGTCTAGTGGGAGCACTTTTAGCTTAGCTTAGCATAAATCATTGAATCGGATTAGACCATTAGCATCTCGCTCAAAAATGTAAAAAAAAACAAAAAGTGTTTCCTATTCAAATCTTGATACTTCTGTAGTTACATTGTGAACTAAAACTGAAAACAATGAAAAGTTGATATTTTCCAGGCCTAGTCACTTGGCTGGGACTACTTTCAGGTGCTGTGTAACTACATTGCGCCTACATGCATGGGTACAGCAGCAAAGTTCCTTGATTATTACTGAGAGCATTTTACAGAGTTAAACAGCTTAGTTTTACCATTTTTAAATCCATTTATCTGATATCTGAGTCTAGTGGGAACACTTTTAGCTTAGCTAAGCATAGATCATTGAATCGGATTAGACCGTTAGCATCTGGCTCAAACATGACCAAAGAGTTTCAATAGTTTCCTTATTTAAAACTTGACTCCTCTGTAGTTAAATTGTGTACCAAGACTGATGGAAAATGAAAAGCCGCTAATTTCTAGGCTGATGTGGCTAAGAACTATTCTCTCAGTAATAATCAAGGAACTTTGCTGCTGTACCCATGTAGGCACAATGTAGCATGCATGTAGGTGCAATGTAGGTACACAGCACCTAAAAATAGTCCTCAGCTAGGTGACTAGGCCTGGAAAATATCAACTTTTCATCAGTTTTAGTTCACGATGTAACTACAGATGTGTCAAGCTTTAAATAGGAAACATTTTTTGACATTTTTAACAAGATGCTAATGGTCTAATCCGATTCAGTGATTTATGCTAAGCTAAGCTAAAAGTGCTCCCACTAGACCCAGAGATCGGCTGAATAGATTTAAAAATGGTAAAATTCACCTGTTTAACTCTGTAAAATGAACATATTTCCAAAAAAATATGGAGTGTTCTTTTAACTTGTCCATATGAAGGTACTTAACGTGTAACAATAATCAACATTTGTTACTTACTAACTCTCTCTTCAGCTTCATTCAACACCATGATCAAATATTCCAGCATCTGAAACAGTAGAGCACGGCTTTAGCAACACCAACCAAACTCACTGGTTTGATTCATAGAGACAGTCTCTCTTGTTTTGAGAGATTTTTATAGTATTGACCTTATTCTAGGACGGCTCAGTGGTTAGCACTGTCGCCTCACAGCAAGAAGGTCTCTGGTTCGAGTCCCAGCTGGGTCAGTTGGCATTTCTGTGTGGAGTTTGCATGTTCTCCCCGTGTTGGCGTGGGTTTCCTCCAGGTGCTCCAATTTCCCCCACAGCCCAAACATGCGCTATAGGTGAATTGAATAAACTAAATTGGCCGTAGTGAATGTGTGTATGGGTGTTTCCCAGTACTGGGTTGCAGCTAGAAGGGTGTCCACTGCATAAAACATATGCTGGAATAGTTGGCGGTTCATTCCGCTGTGGCAACCCCTGATAATTAAGGGACTAAGCTGAAGGAAACTGCGTGCATGTTTTTTATTGTTGGCAACTGATTAAATTGAGTAACTCTCTTTTTTTTTTCTCCTCATTCTCCTCGTCCACAGGTTGGTACAGGCAATGCAATATCATTCCCTACAGTAAAGACGTTGATGTGGGCATTTGGATTAAAGATTACAGGCCTGACATCATTCCGGCGTTTCAGAAGGCTGGTCTCCCACTCAAACACAAGTTCGGGAAGGTAAAGTTCATTTAGTAGTGATGTTTGTTTTTTTATCTGTCTATACACCGATCTATATTTGCTTAAATTTCAGGTAGAGGACAGTCTGGAGCTCTCCTTTCAAGGGAATGATGTGAAACTGGACATCTTCTTCTTTTATGATGAAGGTGACGTGGTCTGGAATGGAGGCACGCAGGCAAAGAGTGGCAGAAAGTTCAAGTGAGTATTAAAGTACACATGAAACCAAAGCTAAGCATATTGATTTTGTTCGCTCACATTGCTAGTTTTGTGGTGAACAATTCATCTGTGCATGTCATTAAGAAGAAAAAAACAGTTTGCCCTTGTAATCTTTAATTGAAATATGACTTCCTGTTTGTTTTCAGTTAAATTGTAAGATTACATATATCTGAGGTAGTGGGCGGGGCTAACATATTTAACCACGCCCCTCCAGCTGTCAGTTTTGACAACACACAGAAATGGTGAGGAGGAGGAGTCTGTTTGGTTGTAATAACTCTCCCCAAACCCTTTTCCCCATCTTTCTGAAAGAAACGCCTACTTTATTACATCCAATCAGCTTGCAGTAGAAAAAACAAGCCACGCCCACTGCTTTCTCATTTAATATTCTGTTTCTTTAGGAACTGCGTCACAATACGAAACAAAAATAATAATAAATGGTCGCAGCTTCCAGTTCATGTGGACTTTAAAGCTTGCACACACCAGGAATGATGATTTTTGATCGCATTTATCGTCAGTGTTTTTATATACATACAGTGCCTATTGAAAATCATCATACACCTTTGAAATAACTTGACTTTATTTGTCATAGAGCCTGAAATCAAATCACATTACAAATAACTTTTGTTTTCAAATCTGCCGCTATGCTGACACACAGGCGTTTGTAGCTCCGCCCTCTTCTGAAAAGAGCACAATGTCATTTGAATTTAAAGCGACAGTCACCAAAACACCACAATTTGGATCAAAGCCTATAAGCAGGGTGTCCGCGGGGTCTTAAAAAAGTCTTCAAATTTCAAATATGGTGTTGTAGGTCGTAAATCATTTTAAATCGGTCTTAATTTTCCTTTGTCCATGTAAAGCTACTCAACTGGTACCAACAATCCATCAAAAAAAAAAAAAAAAAGTTTAACAAGTGACATTTATTAACTCTATTTACCAATTTGGTTTAATTATCTTTGTTTATCTTTGTTTAACATTTGTTTAAGTATGTGTTTGAAAAATATGTTTGAATTTTAATGGGGCAAGTAAAAATATTTTCGACAACACCCATACACCCTCACATTCACACACACACACACACACCGGCCAATGTAGTTTATTCAATTCCCCTATAGCGCATGTGTTTGGACTGTGGGGGAAACCGGAGCACCCGGAGGAAACCCACGCCAACACGGGGAGAACATGCAAACTGGCACAGCTTGTACTCGAACCAGCGACCTTCTTGTTGTGAGGCCACAGTGCTAATCATTGAGCCACCATGACGCCCAGCGTTTTGCCCTATAAGTTTGAAATTTCATTCATAATGGTCTTAAAAAGTCTTGGTGACTTGGTGAAACCCACAGAAACCCTGTAAAAGGGTCAGTTTCAAAGAGTTATAAAGCATTATTTGTGGTATTTTGAGCTAAAACTTGTATTTACATCTTGTAAAAAGGGGCATAATAGGTCTCCTTTACACGGTTGCTCAGTGGTTAGCACTGTGGCTTCACAGCAAGAAGGTCGCTGGTTCGAGTATCGTCTGTGCCAGTTGGCATTTCTGTGTGGAGTTTGCATGTTCTCCCTGTGTTGGCGTGGGTTTCCTCCGGGTGCTCCGGTTTCCCCCACAGTCCAAACACATGCGCTATAGGTGAATTGGGTAAACTAAATTGACTGTATGAGTGTGTGTGAGAATGTAAGTGTGTATGGGTGTTTCCCAGTACTGGGTTGCTGCTGATAGGGCATCCACTGCGTAAAACATATGCTGGATAAGTTGGCGGTTAATTTCACTGTGGCGACCCGTGATAAATAAGGGACTAAGCCTAAGGATTCATATTATCTGGCACTGTAGCTCACTTAGTAACCTGTTTTTGTGTGTTTCTTCATTAAATTACTTCTCCGCTTTCTGCTTCTTTCCTGACAGATATGTGTTTCCACGGTTTAGCCTGTGCTGGACGGAGTTTATGGAGCTGAAGGTTCTGGTTCCCTGTGAGACGGAGGATTATGTGATGGCAAACTACGGACCCGACTGGAACATTCCTGTCAAAACCTGGGACTGGAAAACCTCTCCGTTTAATGTCCAGGAGAACGGCGTCTGGCCCGTGAGGGAATGGGACGATGTCATTCAAGTTTACTGAAGCATCATGGGAGTTGTAGTGTTTTAGTAGCACACATTAAAGGGATAGTTCACCCAAAAAATGGGAATGTACTCATTTTTTACTTCACCCTCAAGTGGTTCTAAACCTTGAGATTCTTTCTTCTGTTGAACAAAAGATGATATTTTGAAGAATGTTGAAAACAGGTAACCATTGACATCTGGCCTGTGAGGGAATGGGACGATGTCATTCAAGTTTACTGAAGCATCATGGGAGTTGTTGTGTTTTAGTAGCGCACATTAAAGGGATAATTAACTCAAATATGAACATTTACTCGCTATTTACTTCACCTTCAAGTGGTTATAAACCTTTATGAGAGTCATTCTTCTGTTGAACACAAAAGAAGATATTTTGAAGAATGTTGAAAACCGGTAACCATTGACTTTTTTCTAGTATAGTAGGGAACAACAAATGCTATGGAAGTCGATGGTTACAGGTTTCCGACATTTTACAAAGTATATTCTTTTGTGTTCAGCAGAACAAAAAAACGCATAAAGGTTTGAAACAAGTAAATAATGACAGCATTTTAATTTTTGGGTGAACGATCCCTTTTTTTTTTTTTTTTTTTTTTAGATAAACCACTTCAATGCAGGTTATAGAGTAAAAATAAACCTATCTGGAGATTTTTTTTATGTCCTTGAAAGTCTGCAGACCCTGACTGATGAGAGAACAAAAAACTGATAAGACTGATTATTATTTATGAGGTATTTTTCATTTGTAATGACTGTGAATAATGCTAGTCATGCTAACAATAAACAGATGTGATGTAAGCTTGAGTTCATAATGTGTAAATAAATAGTTGATGAGTACTGTTGCTACTGATATTTAAGTTTGTATTTAATATTAAACAAATCTGTGAACTTTGGCTGCCTGCTCTACCAAATGGTTGACCATATTTTGACTGTTTTAAATAATGACTGTTAAATGAGCAATATCACACGAGTAGCAGTATGATATGGCTGTATATCGGCACTGGTGGGAGGCGTGCGTTGGCTCGAGGCCGCAGGCTGAGTGCCTCAGTGTCCCACCAGTGACGATATACAGCCATATTGCATTTATACAACAGTTCGACGGCATAATCGTGTATATAATAAAGAAAATCAAACACGGAGTCTAAAAACCCTTTTGTAAGAGGAACTACTTTCTTCCATCATTCCTTCACATCTGCAGCTGACGTCAGAACAGCAGAAATCGTTGCTCATTCACCAACGTCACTGTAGAGCTAGTGTTTGAATGATTCTCTAGCGTAATGTCTAAAGTGAAGACAAAACAGCTGATTTTGCTCACATTTTAAGATTATAAGGCTGAACTGCATGAAATGCCATCAGTCTACAGAGATTTCCCAGTATTTCTCTGTTGCATTTGGGAGATCACAATATTACTGTGGTATATATACAGCACTACAACATACAAAAGAGAGAGATTGACTTAGAAAGTCATTTACCGGTTTAATAATGATTTGATCAGCTGTAGTTTGAAATTACGCTGGTTTTCTCTTAGGGCTTATGCAGTCTCTGTCGCCATCTTGTGGATGAACATCATCAACCGTCTTTGCTCAAAGACAGGCTAATGGCCGCCGACGCGCTGTTTCTCAGAAAGTATAAATATTTAAAATAGGCACTGTCCTTATAAATAAACTGCATAGTTGCAATCTAAACAACTACATTCTCAACTAAAAAAAGCCTCAAAAGTACATTATGTTGCCCAACAGCAGCAATATTTGTCAAAATAGTCCTCTGGTTTACACACACAGCATTTTTGGTTCACAAAAAAAAACAATCCTGTTGCACTACTACACTTGATTTTGGTTTTATTGTAAAACATTTATTATAAAACATCTTAAATGAGAATCTGAAATACTTGATTTAGTATTCAAAAATGTTTTATTTTGAATACATTTTTAAATAAATTGGTCTTACACTTCACATTTTCTGACTTTTCATAGTATATGTATTCCGGTTACTTTTACAATAAACCGATATATCTAGCATACACTCAATGCATCACATAACGGTATGATGCATGAATGTGCTCCACGCAGGTGAGCTGGCTCGACATCACCTGTAGGACACACTCCTCAATACACCAGACATTGTGTTCGAAACTCATATGCTTTACATGTTTGTTTCTATGTTTGTTTATTTAACTGCTATTTTCATCTATAACACTCCATTTGTGCATCTCGTTTAAATACACTATGAACAGCAGCTACGCTAATTATTTTCTTTATTCTTTATTTCCACCTGGGGATACTCATTGCGAGGTCCCTAGAGACTATGCAGCGCCATTGATGCGATTCAAGACCTGTGAAGAGATGATCCCAAGGTGTCCATAATCCTGGACCAGGTCGTATCCCGAGCTGATGCTGTGGTCGTCATGGAGTGCATGAGACTGATTCCTGAATGACCACCGCGACAACGAGTCCCCGCACTGATCCTGCGGGCCAACCTGACCTCCTGCCCTACTCACACCTGCAGCTTCTCCACGATGAACGTCCAGCTTCTTCAGCCTCCAGCGCCCAGACTGCAGTTTCATACAGGAAGTTTGGCCAGATGAAAAATGGTCGTGCCCAACAGAGCCTGGTTTCTCTCGAGGTTTTTTTTTTTCCCTTCACTTCGTCAATTGGTGAAGTTTTTTTTCTCTCCACTGTCGCCACTGGCTTGCTTGAATCGAGACTTGTGGAGCTGTGCTTCGGTGGATTTGCTCTACAGTGTTTGAACTTTCAGCAGTGAAATTTAAACCACACTGAACTAAACTACACTGAACTTCAACTCTGAAATCTGGACTTTACTAGAACTATGTTAAGCTGCTTTGACACAATCTACATGTATATAAATAAACATGAATTGAATTTACCATTTGGTAGAGGTTGATATTTTAGAAATTATGGGACGTGTTGAAAAAAAAATGCATTGAGCGTGTTAACTGGCGGCATTAGGAGTTAGGAAATCCAATCCAATTTTTTTCTTGCTGGGGCAGTTAAAGGGTTAAGGCTTTTTTATAGTATTTTTTAAATTGCAATTTGTATAACAGTGAACACACTAAGGCAATGGCTGAAAAGGAGTAGAATAACAAAAAGAAAAAATAATAACTATTAAAATACATACAGTTGAAGTCAGAATTATTCAGTTTTGGACTGTCTACAGAACAAACCATCGTTATACAATGACTTGTCTAATTAACCTAGTTAAGCCTTTAAATGTCACTTTAAGCTGAATACTAGTGACTTAAAAAATATCTAGTCAAATATTAGTAGTATGGATATCTGCAGCCTGGAGCATTGGGTGTGGCTAAAAGTAGGGGCGTGGCAAAAGTTTCCTTCATTGGTTAAGTTTTTTTTCGGTAGGGGTGTGGCAAAAGGGTTTTCACACCAGAAGTGCGATATGCACATCAATATAGCAGCATTTGTTATGACACTGTATAACAATAATTAATATTTTTACGGTACTGTGACGGTTGGGTTTAGGGTTGGGGTGGGGGTAGACGTTAGAAAATACAATTTATTTGGTAATTTAATAGACTCGCTTGTTTAGTGTAAAGGTGGACTGGTGTTTAGAATAAAGACGCCCCTTACCTTTTGGCACCCCTCCCTTTTGCCTATTACTCCAGACTGCAGTTACCTCCTTCTCCAATATTATGTGCTGTCATCATGGCAAAGATAAAAGAAATCAGTTATTAGAAATGAGTTATTAAAACTATTATGTTTAGAAATGTGT
Source organism: Danio jaintianensis (assembly GCA_903798115.1). NCBI lineage: Eukaryota > Metazoa > Chordata > Actinopteri > Cypriniformes > Danionidae > Danio > Danio jaintianensis. The sequence continues at coordinate 2,575,526 of CAIGQV010018170.1, forward strand.
TGAAAAAAAAATCTACTTTCCTTTAAACAGAGATTGGGACTTTAACTGTATTCAGTACTTCATATATGATTTAAATACAATGCTATTTTTTGGGCTGTAAATGCTCTAGTCACAAAAACAAAACACAAGCAATTCACTTTCTTTTATTTTTCTGTTTTGTACAAAACGTATCCACATAGTATCCAACAGATACTCGACAACAAACGGCCAAAGTAACCTTCATGACATTTAATTCTTTCACAGGACAGAAGAAGCAGGAGGTGTGGGAATATCTTACTCCATATCCCACCCAAAAAAACAAGCCCAGCTTCAGACAAAGCTAAAGAAACATACTTGATACAAGAGTCATATTTAGCAGTGCCTAAAATGCCGGCAGCTATGACCTCACTTAAATGTACAACAGAAATCACAAAGACAGGAGCAGAGTTAGCGGACACCTAAAATCTGCAACAGCCACGTGAGGAACAGTCTGTTTATGGGAGAGAGAAACAAACAGGATAAAGCAGCTCTCAATGCTGAACTACACAGAACCAATGGTTAAAATAGGAAATAAAAAGAGGGTAAAAATGATTTTTGGTTTCACAGTTATTAAATTTGAACGCACTGCATGCATGATGCTAACAACGGCATTGGATTGAGAAAACATAAAAATAAAAAAAATGCCCAGAAATGTTTAGTTCAGCGTACTCATAAGCATTAAAGGGGTTTGTTCACGCAAAAATGAATATTTACTCATTATTTACTTTCCCTCAAGTGGTTACACTGCAAAAACTGCTTTATCTTTTGCCTTGTTTCTAGTCCAAATATCTAAATATTCTTAAATCAAGAAGAATTTTCTAGACGAGCAAAAAATATTGTCTTGTTTTAAGAAATATGCCAAATTTAAATGAGTTTTTTCCTTAAAACAAGCTAAATAATCAGACAATGGGGAAGAGAAATGATCCTATTCTTCGTTTGGAGATCAGATTATTTTGTTTACCCCATTGGTAGATTATTTAGCCTGTTTTAAGGAAAAACTCACTTAATATTTCTTAAAACGACAATTTTTTGCTTGTATAGAAAATGCTTCTAGATTTAATTTGTAGATATTTGGACTAGAAACGACTAAAAACCTAAGAAAAGCATTTTTTTTGCACCTTTACTTCTGTTAAACACAAAAAATGATATTTTATAAGCTGAAAACCAGTAACCATTGACTTTCACAGTATTAGCTTTTCCTACAATGGAAGTCAATGGTTACCGATTTTCATCATTCTTCAAAATATCTTTCACAGAAGAAAGTTTAAGGTTTGAAACGAGTAAACAGTTTTTTTGGGGCGAACTATCCCTTTAACTTTATTTATAAAAAAATAATAATAAATGAAATAAACACTATCTACAAAATGAATAATAAAAAAGGGAATAAGAGTGAAGTGTTTCCCCCTATCTCCGGTATCGGCCCCTCTCCTTTTCCCTCTCACGGTCTCGAATTCTCTCTCTCTCACGGTCCCGCTCCCGTCCGCGCTCTCGCTCTCGGTCTCTCCGTCCATCTCGGGGCCGGTCCCGCTCTCTCTGACGGTCCCGTTCCCGTGGTCTGCTTCTGCGTCCGCTCACTACTGCCTGCGTTCGCCTCAGAAAATCATCCACACGCATGTCGTAATCATGCTAGAAAAAAATTAATGTAAAAGAATGAGCATGCAAAACATCAACACCAAACACATCATTCAGTTTCTGAATATAGTAGCAGCTAAATAAATGAGTGAAATACACTCGCTGGTCACTTTATTAGGTACACCTGTCCAACTGCTCATTAACCCAAATTTCTAATCAGCCAATCACATGGCAGCAACTCAATGCATTTAG
>CAIGQV010018170.1:2577767-2597532 GCA_903798115.1 Danio jaintianensis
AAAAAAAAACTACTTATTTTGTGTACATCAGAAGAAAGGAACTCATAAAGGTTTGTAACAAGTGAAGAGTGAGTAAATAATGACAAATTTTCATTTTTGGGTGAACTATCCCTTTAAATAGTTAACTAACATTTTAAAATGTGGAGATTGCTGACATATTGGACTCTACAACAAAAATTTATAATGAATTGCCACATGATAAGTACAAAGTGAGGTCTTGTTTATGAATAATTATATAAATGAAACATTTTCCAAAATTACTGAATATATAAAATGTATAATTCACTATTTTTTACTATAATATTAATATTTCTTAATGTAACGCATACATTACTTTAATCTTATAATATAAAAACTATAATATGTAGCAGTCAGAAGGTAGAACAATTCATATTAGATATTATTATAGACTTTTTATTGAGGTCATTACTTTTGACTAACGTATTTATAAACAAAAATAAATTAATTTAAATAACAAAAGGCTAAACACTGAAAGATAATGCTAAAATAAGTTTAAAGCATCATCAAGCATATCAGAGGCAGTTGTGCAACTGATGTGCAGCACAGTTTGCAGCTTTATATCATCAGCAATAACATCACTCATTTTATGTATTGCAGGCAGTATCTGTGTGTATTTTAAGAGGCAAAACATTACCAAACTGGAGGCGAAAGAGCGGACGACCCTCTTTTCCCTGAAGCGGGCATCATGGGGCATGGGGTGGTGTCCAGAGTAAGGCGGGTGGGCCTGGGGTGGAGGAGGGTGGTGCTGGTAATATGGGTGCTGAGGAGGATGCTCCATACCAGGGTACGGGGCCTTCAGATGAAACATATTAGTGTGTTACAATAAGGGCTGCATGTTATTGGATAAACCAAAACCAATATATTCACTGTCTGCTTAATGTAGACTGAAGTGAAATACACATTTGTGGAAGAATTTTTGAAATGACAAACGCCAAAATTAATACGCTGTCATTATTACCATTAATCAAAGACAAAAGATTACATTAAAAGTCTGAAATGACAATACACAGGCTTGAAAATAACTTTTTTAAATACTGTAAATGGTAGTTTATATGCTGATGCATGGTATTTCTAAATGGAATTTAAGTGTTATAATAGGGATTTCTTTTTTTTTTTAAACCCAAATCATAATCACAACTGAACCGAAATGCACATCAAATTTTGTTTTATTTAATATAACTCAGTCAATCCTACCATTCCTTGCCATGGTGGTGGAGGCCCAATGTTGTGATGGAATTCTCTCATATAGTCGTTGTAGGACTAAAATTAAGAAAACAATGTCAAGTATGTATATCAACTTCATTACATGGTTTTTTGATACATGCAACTTTTTACAAAACCACCAAATCAGTCATAAAGGTCCATTTTCATGAACAGATTAATACAGCATCTGAAAACTGAATAATTAATAAGCTTTCCAGTGATGTATGATTTGTTAAGATAATTAGAACAATCTGTTATCTGAGGGTTAAAAACACAAAATATTAAGAAAATCATCTTTAAAGTTGTTTAAATTATGAAAAAAATAATAATAAAAACAAATAAAATTATAAATGAATAAAGAAAATTAATTATTATAAATATATATATATATATATATATATATATATATATATATATGTAGAGAGAGAGAGACAACATTTAAATTATAAAAAAAAAAATTATAAATGAAAAAAAAAGAAAAATAAATAAAATTAAAATAAATACATAATTGAAATAAATAATAATAAAAAAACAATAATAATAACACCATAAAATAAAATGAATAAAAATAAAAAACAATGTAAAATAAAAAATAAAAGATATTAAAAATTAATAAAATAAAAATAAATAAGGAATATATATATATTAAAAAATCTATAAATAAAAATCAATAAATAAATAAATATAGACACTTATGGAGGGAAATTTACAAAAATGTCTTCAACAAACATACTTAATACTCTAACGATTTTTGTCAAAGGAAAAAAGAAAATTACAATATTTAACACTGATCAACAAAACTTTAAGTATCTATTCCAAGCTGTTGGTGTTTGCTTTAGTGACTTATTGATTAGACGGCACAGTTGCAATGGCTAAACAATCAAAACAGCTATATCTTATTCCTTTTTTTTTCCAGCTGGAACAGTTAAAAAATACTTCATTTAATAGATGAAAAAGATTCAGGCAATAAAATTACCAACAAATGCCATTTCACATCCATAAAAAATAAAATAAATAATTAATAAACTAATTAATAAAAATAAACTTACTCCATTAAGAAACACATCTCTCCTAACACCAGAGAAGCGCCTGTAAAGAAACAATGTTATTATAACTTGCCATAAAGTTATGATACAAGTCCCATTTTTAAGTGAAAGACAAGACAACCAACCTGTCCACAGGTGGATTGCGGGGATCTTGCATAAAACCTGAACACACAGTAAATATGAGATTTTACCAATGACAAAAAGCATAACAGACAACATGACCCAATTTTAAAACATTAATGCTAACACTTACAAACAACCAAATATGCCATCTTTAACCCTTCACAGAGCACTCATTGAAATACTCATTGGAGAGTTATGCTAAGACTTTTAAGACTTAAAATAAATATATTATAATCCACGTCACTGTAGTTACCATATATGTATCTCGCCCGAAAAAGAGTTAAAACACACGTAATTAATCTTAAATCATTTTTGGTGTCCTTCATTCAGAAAGCAAAGGATTGCGTATATTGACCTGGTCTCTGAGGGAATTCTGGGGTGTAATCAATCCTGGGCCGCTTCCGGTTGTGCATGTCATATTCCTCCGGACGACGCCTACGTAAATCAGGTACATTAATGTGAAAGACGGCAAAAAGAGGAGAATAAAGCAGACATGAACCATAAAACAACCATACAAACAGTAACACTCGTCATCAGTGTGTATGTGGGTACAGGATTACATATTTTAGCAGATTTCTCTCTCACCTCATAATTTCACATATTTCAGTTTGGATGAAATACTTTGAGTTTAATTAATAACATTGCCTAGTGATTACTTAAATGCCCGAATTGCACGATACACACATTAAGTGAAACGTTTCTATGCAAGTGCTGCACATTCACACAAATCTACCCTAGTGTTTTTGTATTAGATCCTATTTTTCAGCATAAAAAGTAATCTAGTGATGACATTTGAGGCATAGTGTTGATTAGAGCTGGGTCACAATTGATTCAATTATTAACTTTTTTTAATTTTGTCATGTAAATGATCTGGTTTAAAAACAAATGGATAAAATGTACATATTTAAATGCCGTTTAGAGTGTAAAATCATACGAGAACAACACTAAGCTTACTGAATGGATATTTACGGGACTTACAACTGTAAAGATTTTACCTTGACATCATAAAGCATGCAGAGCAGATATTTTTAAAGCAGATAGGCATGCAAAAAATGGTCACAATTCATGCTATTAAATACTGTCTTATTAACTGCCTATTATTAAGATGTTCATTAGTAGTTATAAAGTATGATCTTATTCTACATCCCTAATCCTACACAAAATCTAAACCCAACTTCTACCTTACTAAGTATTAATAAACAGCTAATTAGTCGTTTATTAAGCTAGTAGTATTAGTTAATGGTTGCTAATATCATGAATTGTAACCTAAAGTGTTACGGAAAATCAACAATGCCACAAATAGTGTTGCTAGAGCTTATTTTATACTGAAGCCAGAACAGGCTTTATTTGTTGTTTTTCCTCAGTTCTCAATCCTCAGCAGGGCTCTACAGTTCAACATTTCAATGCATTCAAATGTAAAAACTGATCCGCACACCTGTGCAGGAGAAACGTGACCCCTATAAGCCACTAACCTGATCATTTGGCTGATTTTTGCTCTCTTCCAAGTTAACAGAGAAATGACAAAACATTGCTAACCTGCAAGAATGCACTTTATATAATGCATTATATACACGTCAGGGCCTGGATAGATTTTCAAGATCACCAAAATGTGTCTCCAAAACCTTTTGTTTGTTTGTGTTCAATGCCATTTCAGCTTCTATAAAAGCTTGTAAAACCTTAAAATAATTCAAGAGTTCACACTTGGCTGATGATTGATAATAAAGCTTGTTTGGCATGTTGTTCCGGGAGAGAGCCCCATTTGCTCCTGGGCTCGTTCCTGTTAGTAGTGCAAGAGGAGAGTTTGAGCTCAGGTAGATCTTGATGAACTCCCCCAACTTGTTAATGGCTAATGACAGATTATAGGGATAGCTATACTGCTTACTAAGAGCTGGTCTATAGTGCCAATTTTGTATGGTCAAATTACTTATATCTCGTGTCTTTGGACTGTGGGAGGAAACCAGGAAACCCTATGTTAGCACGGGGAGAACGAGCAAACTCCACACAGAAATGTCGACTGGTCCAGTAAGGACTTTTAACCAGTGACATTCTTGGGGTGGGATTCTTCAAGACGAAGATACTGAGGTAAGAAACTCTGGTTATTTATAATGAGTTAGGAATCGTCTGATTGGCAAACCATGTGTTAGCTAATGCGGGACCAGCCGTGGTCAATCATAAGCACGTGATCCTCTCGAAATTAGTTTATAAATAAACTTCACTTAAATAAAATTATATGCAATATGCATTTTTTTTTACCATGAAAATAGCCATATTGCAGATATAAATTATTTTAAGGTTTTACAATTTATTTGCACCAAATACTCAAAAACTGTATTTGAATTAAATGTTTAAAAAAATTAAATAAAATTAAAAAAAAATCACTTCCAGAGATATCAGTTTCATTTACTTACCATTATAGTTCATGAATCATTTACTTTTATACTTTTAATAATGTGATTTAGTCATTTTCAATACTGTAATATACTATTTTACATTAATTGTATTGCCTCTGTTTGTTTTCATCTTACATTTATATTTTATTTTAGCTTTCCTATAAAATGTGTACGTTTAAGTTAATGTCAATGTGAACGCATTTCTCTGTTGACCTTGAAAAATACAATAAAACAGACAATCTATTATGAATGTCTTTAAAAGTTTGAGTAAAGCACTTTCATATATCCAAATGATTAATTAATAACAAGCATTGTAATGTGTAATTATTATTACAAAATATGCTTATATATATATATATATATATATACACATGTCAAAGCTGCTACTACTTCATGAAGACTATAGAGTATGTTTGCATGCATGCTCTCACACACACAACCATAGATCCCTGCTCAGAATTGGATAATAACTGTCTAGCATTTCTTGTATTCTGAACTAATAAATAAATAAATACCCCTCAATTGTGTCATGATGGACACTTCTGATGTGTCTTGCAATACTACACTAAAATAAATCACACATATATCAAATTAATAGGTGCCCTTAGTGAAAATGTCATTCTAAACCAAAGGTAAGAAACCCAATGTGTGAAGAAAAACAAAACAGTATCTACAGTGGAGAACAGTAAGATCTGGTTGAGAGTGTGACATACCGCATTCTTGTAGTTTTGTGACTGCTAACGTTGGCAAATACTTTAAAGAGTAAAAGTTCATATAAAAGTCCATCTTATGCTTTTTAACACTTTTTTTTTTTAAATGGGTGAGCTCGGTAAAGCAGAAGAAGGGGGGAGTGATAAGGAGTGGTTCAGTCCATTGCAAAGCAAACCAAAACGGACCAAGAGAAGATCCAGACCTCTGGAAATAACCCTTCTCTTGGGGTACTCAGTCCATGGAGGGCTCAGAGAAACACAGAAGAAGGGAAGGGTGGAGGCATCATTTTACACCAGCTTTAGTCCAAACCGCCTACCTACCACCAGCAGGAGCATCCCAGCGATTGAGAAAGGGGCTTTTTCGTAAGATAGAGGGTGGGGAAAGGGAAGGGACGTGTAAACACTGTAATGCATCCCAATTAGAGTCCATCAGTTGGGGTAATGCAAAAAAAAAAAAAAAAAAAAAAAAAACACACAAGGATGAGTCCTTTTTTGGGGGCCAACAACAGAGTTCATGTAAAGCAGTGCTCTATAGGGACAGTCCCTGGTGTGATTTGAGTCCATTAGCACTGCAAACAGGACGGCTAACCCCTGCGGCAGCACTGCAGAAGAATTTATTTTCCTCCTTCCCTCCCTGTCTTTCCCTCTCTGTTTTCATGCTGTTTGACGCTACACCCCAATTACTATCTACATCCTCAAGCACATTTTTTTTTCCTGCAAAGAAGTCCCAAAACACGCTCCTCTTGAACGCTCTTTTTAAACCAACGACTGCTTTCTGCCCCTCAAAATCGATGTGCCATCATCTTCTGTTTAATTATAAAGGCTCCTTTTAAAAAGAGTCCCAAATTTGACTGGCTCTATCCCCCATGGACACTCCTGCAAGAAAAGGCTTTGGGAACAAATTTAAACAGTCTCATCTATGGAAAGACTACACAACCATTTCTGAGGCTTAAGTTGTTAGCATTTAACATGTATATATATCAAATTACACCATTTCAACTCCCATTATTATCAACCATGAATATTATTAGCAACGGATGATTTACGCAGTGACTTTTTTCCCCCACAAAAAATGCGCTGCAGCCGGTCCCGGTCTGCTCTGGTGGGCTTGGCTCGAGGTTCTCTTCTCTGACCCTCTCTGATGAAGGCGAAGGTGGAAAAATAACCGAAAACACACACTTGCTCCCTTGGCATCAGGTGACAGGGACACAAGTGCGCACTAGCAGTCCAAAGAACATTTCTAACCTTCCCATGTCCCGAGGGACGGGCTCTCTGTGGGGCAGTCGGCCCCGAGATCGAGGCTCTGAGTGCATCCTCCTCTTGTGGCGCATTTTGTGAATGACCTGATACAAATCAATGCTCTCATCGTGGGGGAAGAGCATGCAGAGCTCCGTCCCGCACTCTGGTTCAATCTCCTGCAGACGGCCATTCGCAGAGGTCCCAAACATCACATGGCACAGAGAAGAAGACAAAGAGATAATTAGCATTCGTTGATCTAAAGGATTTGACCAATCAATATGACTGCATTTGGATTGGGGATGCACTAATATATATATATATATATATATATATATATATATATATATATATTTATGGTTTCTGCATTGATATCGAATCTGCAACAGTCACTTTGCAGGATTTAACACGACCTCATCTAAAAGTGTAAGATTTTCATACTGATGTGTTTTAAGGGCCGTGACTAAGATTTCAAGCTACTTTAAACCATTTGGGAACAAGAAATTATAAAAGCTTGTCACTTAAAGATGAATTGTTTAATTATGTTTACAATTAGGACTAATTGGTGCTAATTTACATTTGATTATTGCATTTCTGAACCTCAATGCTATTATAATTCACATAAATTATATTTTATGCACATGCACTCCCCTACAAAATCTTCCCAATCAATGTAAAATTATGAATTCTTTCCAAATAGAGTTACTCAAGTCATCTTGTGAAATTATATTCATATCACAAAATATGATCGCAGAAAAACTAAAAATCACAACATCAGTTTTTTCCAATATCGTGCAGCCCTAATTCAGATTTCCTTTCTGTTTTTCATCTATGAGGCTAAATTCAATTCATCTTTATTTTTTTATATTTATTTTAATTTTTTTATTTTGTGCGTCAAGAGAGTCCACAGGTTATAATACAGAATTATGTATGTATTACATAATTATACATGACAGAAATTTGTTCATCTGACTTCCTAAACATTTCAAGAATCAATTCTGTAACTTAATACCTGAGAGCTTACAATACCATTTAAGGAGAAAAAAACAATTGAACAAAAACAGCAGGGTAAAGAACAAAGTAAGGGTGGTCTTACATGGCTACATTCACAATACTGTATCTCTATACTTTATCTCTATTGCGCTTTTTACAATGTAGATTGAGCCAAAGCAGCTTAGCATAGATGATGAAAACCTTGGGACTACTAAATTAGATTTACAGCCAACTCTGGAACATGTCATGTAGTATATTGCCCCTGTACAAATAAATGAAACAAACAAAACAAAGAAGAGAGAATAAAAAGACGTAACAATATTCTAATAAACTATATAGAGAAAAACGGGATAGTGGGATGTCAACATGAAACCAAAATTGACAAAAGTCTTATTTATTTATTTAAAAAATCAGATATTTATATTGCAGCCTTTATAATTAGACCCACCATCGCCCCAATTTTTTTATTACAGATCTGCAAGATTCATGTGAATGCCTTATTTCTTGCCTTGTTTTAATTTTTGGCTGAAATGTGACACACTGAAGAGTTAGCACCTCTGTAGTCTAATCTTCATGGCATAATTGGAGCTTTCGCAACGAGAGCGCGATCTGGCCTTCGGTTTATTTATTTATTTATTACTGATCACACAACCATGCTTCCCTGACAAGATGTGCATGACAATCACAACTTTGCTCATTTACAATGTAATTTTGATTAAGTTGCCCTAATTGCCCTGCTGAAATGTGAAATTTACACCCCTGGGATTTGGAAGGAGTTTAAACAGCTAACCTGTCCATCACGTCCGATCTTCACAGGCTTGTGCTCATTCCACGGGTTAGAAAGGTGAGACGTTTTGGTGAAAGGTAATTCCCGCCTTCAAGCAGAATGAAAACAAACCTTAATAAATCAATAATAGTAAACAACAAACAAAAGCCAGATGTGAACGTGTTCGTCTTGGTTTTATACCTGCAAATCCAATCAATTTTAAAGACTCCTCCAAGCATCTTGGCATTCATGCCTGCAGGCAAAACCCAGTGTATGGGAGATCCTCCATGATGAGACTCTGAGGACAGTCGTGCAAAACCTGAAATATAAACACAAATCAGTACGTGAACATAAATCAAGCCATGTAAAAATTAATTCACATTTGTTCAGTGAAAAGGATAAGTATTTTTTTTTAATAACTAAAAATGTAGACTTGAATTCAACTTTGGCAGAAGATTCTTAATTAAATCAATGTACTGTAAAATGGCAAAGTCATTAAAGTCTAAACTTAAAGGCTCAATATGCAAGATGTTATCATTAAAATATGCCAAAACCACTAAAACAGTGTTACATATTTTGCTGACTAATGTACTTTATCGAGTCCCGATGATGATAAAGACCTCAATTCAGATTATTCCACATCCAGTAATGACATCAAACTACACCTTTGTTTGTTGTGAACACATGCCTTCTAGTGGTGAAAATGACATACTCTGCCTTTAAGTGCACAACAATACATCTGGTGCATGGTTTTTTTTTTTTATGTACCTTGAAATTTTCCACTCTCCCTAACTGAGAAAATGAGCACAACACTTCGAGCCGCGCGAAAAGCAGCATTGAGTTTTTTCTCGTTGACAGGCAGAGTGGACCACACGCCCTGTGGAGAGATAAATATGTCATATTAATTGAGTAAAGCATCCATTAAATGCAAGTTTGTTCAAACTCTACACACCTTTGCTTTAGCGAGGGAAACGTTCTCATGATTGTTGCTCTTGATGAGAAAAAACCTGGCCTCTCTCAAGATGTGCTTCAGCTTGTTGACCCGATCTTTATAAACAAAGGAGGAAAAAGACATTATAAAAACAATGCATTTCAAAACTGAATAAGATTTGATCTAATCAGTTTGTTTTGCTCATTTCCAAATTATATCTTCCAATTCATATCATCTTGGGGCTGGTTTACATATTTTACTCAATTCTGAGGCCAGCGATGTTAAATGTTGAAATGCAGCATGAAAAAAAAAAAAAACATGCAGTATTTTCAAAGGGTTCATAATTTGGAAACATAGATATTTACATTAGATGTCGCCTACGCTGTGGTTGTCTATTGGAAGGAATGCGTCAATAGAGCCGCCATTTTAGTACAGGGTAGCGCTCATAAAATCATGAAATGAATGTGGGACCACGGTGCAGTGGAGGACTGGCCATCCGGAGCCATAGATATATACACATATATACATGATCGGGAGATTTCCCGGTGGTCAGTACGCAAATATTTTTTTAAATTATGAAAATTATAATTTTACATCACTTTTCTACATAGATGGATAAAAGATCGCACGGACATTGCCGACAAAGAGCATGTGTTTGTGTGCATGGAAATATATTATCCTGAAACACCCTCTCATTTCACTTCACATTCTAACGGAGGGAGCGATTCGTTTGTGAATGAATCGATGTTATGAACGACTCGTTCACTTAGCCGACGACAATAATACAAGTTTTTAGCACCGCAGCGTCTCGTTGTCATATTTCATTTACATTGTTTGCTGATTTTATTCAACAAAACTAGTATAAGCCTAGTATTTAGTGCGAGTTGGTGCTACTTTGCCTTATGGTCAGTGCACTAAGTGACTGTATTATCATCAATACTTGTTGAGCACAAAAGTTCGTAACATACAAAATCGTAAAAAACTAAATCTTACCTATGAAATATTCTGGCTTTATGCTGTTTTCTTTGTTTGTTCGTTACTACACCCGTACACAGCGCTTAAGTCCAGCATCTTCACATTGGCTTTAGTCTTTACTAGTGCGGTTCAATGACATTTGTCCTGGGAGCACTCTATTAATGTGGTGGCGGTATTGACGCATGCTCAGGATCCATATGCGATATCTAGTGTATATATATATATATCTATGAATTGGAAAGAAGAAATACACCGTTCCCAATTGGGCTGCACAATATATTGTTTCAGCATCAATATCGCAATGTGATCTTTCACAAGTCATATAGCAGATCATGCAATGACATGCAAAATTTACATGGGTTTTTGAGGTCTGTGACTGTACAATGATTTTTTTAAAGAATTCAGGCATAAGAAATAGTAAGTACAAATAGTTTGTAACTTTAATAACGATTATTGAATTATTGTTATTATTCTATTACTGTTACTGAATACAGTTAGACTCGAAAAAGTAAAAAACTGTTTATTTCAATTGTGTTTTTTTTCTTTACTGTATTTATCTACGTTTGTAGATTGTTTATAAGATTTTATGCAGATGCACTTCCCCTCAGAATCATCACAATCAATCTAAAATGGTATATTTTTTTCCAAACAGAGATATTCAATTCATCTGGTGAAACTGTAGTCATATCACAAAATATATTGTATAACTAAATATCGCAATGTTAGATTTTTCCAACCCCGTGCAGCCTTAGTTCCCAACAAATTATCCTAAAGTTTGTTTAGTAAAAAAAATTTGTCATCACAAAAGTCCAACCCTAAAGGCATGACTGGAAATTATAATAGACATTTATAACAAGGAGAACATTTTAGTTTAGTTTTTTTGTTGTTATTTGTCTCTTTTTCTTTTAGTTTTTTTCTCCATTCTTAGGTACACAACATATGCCTGTTTGTGAACATTTAGCAATGTATATGATGTATGAGTGCTAATACATATGAGTGTATTCAGATGTGAGTGTGAAGTTCTTACCCTTCCTCACATCTCGGACAGAAGAGGACAGTTTCTCATGTTTCTTTTCAGAACCTAAAAGTCAGAAACACACCACACTTTGACATTCAAAATACAGATAGAAGTGTTTAAGGGGATGTTCACATATTGCGTCTTTTGAGCGTGCAATGGGACAATAAGCGGTTTCTAAGCAGACTCTTAGTTAGCTCATACCTGACGCATCTGACCCTGATGCTGAATGCACAGACTCTCCATCTGAGAACGACACCGACTCGGAGCGGGAGTCACTGGCCTCACTGCGAGTATCATAGTCATTCTGTTCATTTCCCTCACGAGCGTCCTCTTCCTCCAGCACATACTCTTCCTCTTCATCATCGTCGTCATCTCCCTCTTCTTCTTCCTCTTCCTCCTCTCCTTCCTTCTCTTCTCCTTCCTCCGGCATGGCTCCTTCCTCTTCAACGTCTGAGCAGTTTCCTTCAGATGAAGCCACGGAGCTTCCGGTGGCATATTCTTCTGAATGAGCCTCTTCTTCTCTGGAGGATCGACTTGCTCTGCCTGTACTCTCCTCACTGGTTCTCCGCATCTTCTGGAAAATAAAAAGAAAAAGTGCATGCATTACACTGCATACTTGATGAGTAGCGTACATGTTTAAAGGTCCCGTGAAGTGCTTTGAAATGTGCATTTTTTTTATTCGATGTTTGATGTAATCTCAACTGAAACATGAAGAGTGGGCGGGACACACAAAACCAGCCAATAGTGTTTTGGTTTTTCACAGCTCTGCCAGTGAGAGTGGTTGAGCTCAAGCGCATCAAATGAAAAGCCAATAAGAAGGGGCATGTCAGACACTAGAGAGCAATTGATTGGTCAGAAGATTTGATGAGAATTTAAGTATGAGGTGACGTGAAAAAAAATTGGTGATCGATTTAAGCGGAAGTGGCAAACTGCAAGCTTTAGATGTTTATATCAGTTTTATATTTTGTCACTGTTTTGGAGCACACTTGCTTATAGATATCCTTAAAACTAACAGACTGAAACATCCAAAAAATTTACTTCAATTTTACGGGACTTTTAATTGTTTCAAATATGCTTTTTAAAAGGTGTGAACTAACCAGTTCAAACACAAACATGAAAATTAATTTATTCTTCCTAATTTCTTTTAAACTTTAATTAATTAATTTTTTTGTTAAACACAAAAGAAGATATTTTAAAGAATGCTGGTTGCTGGGACCTATCGGCTTCCATAGCAGAAAAAAAAATTCTGTGGAAGTCAATGGGTGTCAGCAGTTTTCAAAATATCTTCTTCTGTGTTAAACAGAGGAAATAAAACAGGTTTTAAACAAGCGAAGGGTTTTAATTTATGGGTGAACTATTGAAGTGTTTCCGAGTACTGGGTTGCGGTTGGAAGTGCATCTGCTGCGTAAAACATATGCTGGAATAGTTGGTGGTTGATTCCGCTGTGGCAACCCCTGATAAATAAGGGACTAAGCCGAAGAAAAATGAATGAATGGGTGAACTATCCCTTTAATGTCACTTTTCTTGAACAACTACAGTAAACAAGGCTGTAAAAATAAACTACACAAAGATTCTAAGTTTAAAAGCACACAATGGTTCACCAAAAAACTTGAATACAATACCGTGGTGTAAAATATTCTAGCAAAAACTGTGCTTAATGGATTAGAAACAGGAGCTCGGATTCATGTTCATGGATTCATGTCAAGTAAAAAAATAAATACTTTTATGATATATGCAAACTTTTATCAGCTAAAATATGATTCTGACACAAAAATTTGGTACATATGTGTTATAAATATAAAGTGGCACCGGGTTTCAGTATTCAACCTTAAAACTTTACACAACCACATAATCAAAAACAATATATCAATGCAAAGTACTTTTGTGTCAATTCCATGTTTTTTTTCTCTTGGACTACAAAATTTGTCCCGAGTAAATAAGCTGGTACTGGCAACCCTTACAAATGACATGGATTTTGTTTGCATCCATTCTGAACTGCAAAATATTTCCAAACAGCTTGCTAGAGTATAAATCTTTTTTGGCATTAGAAATTGCACAATCCATCTGCATCCGTAATAGTCATTCTACTGGTTGTTTGCATTAGAAATCATGAAAAGGATCTTTAATTTGCACAGTCAGTAGATTACTGGCAACTTCACACTCACATCTGTGCTTTAATGAGATTGCACTCTCTAATTTGCCCTATTTAGTAAATCTGGGTCAAACTTTCCATGTTTGCTTATAGCTACCACTGCACTGCTAATGCATCGCAATCTGTATCACAAGAAGATAGTATTGTGAGTAAACAAGAAACGTGTGTTGGCTGAAATGCGCAGACTTGCATGAAGATGTACATCAAAATAAAGGTACCTATGAAACATTTATATGGAGATACTGATGATTTATGTTATCAATAAACTATATTTGTATAATTTGTCATTAGATTCATGCATCAATCCATATTAATGTATCATTACAACCCTACAATTAACTTGATGGTAAAACCAAATGACATTAGTTAATTTGGGGGGTTTTAGAATAGTTAAGGGGTAGTTCACCCAAAAATGAACATTTACTCACCGGCTGTTAACTAAATGGTGAGTAAACCATTAAACCCTCAAGTGGTTCCAAACCTTAATGAGTTTAATTTTCCTTTTTTTTTAACACAAAAGATGATATTTTGAAGAATGAATAAAGCCATTGACAATCAATAGTAGGAATAAAAACACTATGAAAGTCAATGGTTGCTGCTTCCCATCATTTTTCAAAATATCTCATTTTGTCTTCAACAGACAAAATAAACTCAAACAATTCTGAAACAAGTAGAGGATGAGTAATTTTATTCATGGATGCACTATCCCTTTAATGCAATACCCATGGTCTTACCTCTGTCAGCTCGGGCATCAGCGGTTTGATCCGTCTCTGTGAGTCTCTGCTGCTGGACAGGCCTTTTTCACCATATCCTTTTGACAGATCAGCCCGAGACGCACCTCCTCTTCCAGAATGGTTCTTTCTGTCATCATAGAGGTCTTCTGGTGCGTGTCTTCCTCTGGGATTGCTGGTCTTCTTACCGTTTGACCCAGAAGAAGGAGCAGCTCTTTTCATTGGTTGTCTGGTGTTGTGTCCTGAAGCTCGCGGGCGCTTTGCATCCTGACCATTCCCTCGTTCATGCTTCCTTTTAGACCCTGAGGTGTTAAGTAAACAACCGGTTAATGTGGAAACACTTTTCACCTGAAAATGGAATTATACCCGCCACTGAAATATCCTTAAAGGAACACTCCACTAATTTGGAAAAAAGCTAATTTTACAAGTCACCTAGAAATAAACAGCTGTCTTTTATAAGTTTTGAATCCATTCAGCTGATCGCCAGGTCTGGCTGGAGCATTTTTAGCTTAGCATAGATCATTGAATCGGATTAGACCATTAGCATCTTACTCACTCAAAAAAAAAGTTCAGATAATTTTCTTATTTAAAGCTTGACTCTTCTGTAGTTAAATTGTGCACTAAGACTGACGGTAAATGAAAAGTCGCTATTTTCTAGGCTGATATGGCTAGGAACTATACTTACATTCTGGCGTAATAATCAAGGAACTGCTGCTGTACCATGGCTGCAGCAGGAGCAATGATATTACACAGAGCCTGATTTTTTCAAAATATGCATATTTAGTTTTTATTTTAGCTGTGTCATCAGACAATATAATAATACATGCATCAATGAGCTGAAATAAGTTTCAAGTTGATTATAAATACATTTGTTTTTTTCTGTAAAAAAAATTAATATATATAAAGGCAATTGTGAGTGCATTTTATCAGCAAAGCCGGTTCTGTAATCAGCAGTAAGTCTCAAGCATGTGCTTTCAGATATGCAAAATCACAGTCATAAATCGCAGGTGATTTAATTGGGTCATTTATATGATCAAAGAAGCTAACATTCTGTGAATGACAGCTGTTTGCATTGCTTCTCAATGATCTACAGCTCTAAGTTGCTGCTACATATAGAAATACCACATTTATTAACATGTTTTTACTCTAAACTCACTTCATAACTTCAGTCAAGTTTTTGGAATAAACCTTTTCGTTAGACGATTCGGTAGTAGTGAGATAGATTAGTCACGTTGAATCAACAAAACCAGTTAAATCTTGTGTTTAATCAAGTCAAGCTGTCAAATGTGCACTTCTAAGAAAAAAAAAAAACATGTATTATTATTAAAATTAGGTGTGCGTTGCTACCAAATCAGGTGCAACCATTGGTAGAACTTGCAAGCAAACTGTCCTACTGCACACAAATGTTAGTCTGGAGCTGTTTTATTAGTCAACCATTAAAATAATTGTAACTTGTTATTAAATTATAAATCACCTTTTGAAAAATGTCAAGCCCAAGTTTAATCTTAAACGGTGTTTAACAATTATTTCAGCAAAATCAATACTGTTTACCTACACATTAGGGTTGCACAATGTATCGTTTGAGCATCGATAATCGCAATTTGTGTATTCACAACAGTCACATCGCAGGATTACATTAATTATTAAATATTAAAAGATAACAATATTATTAAATATTATTATTTTAAAGTTGTTTATACAAGGACGACTGTTATTTTATGTTTGATTGTTAAATTTCTGTACCTGAATACTGTTAGACTCTAGAAAACCATAAAGCGCTGTTTATTTCACTTTTATCTTTGCTCTGTTTTATTTCTATATGCTTGTAATTTATTATTATTTATGCAAATGCAATGCATAGAAAAAGACTTGATCATTCCAAATCTATCTAAATGAAATCTTTTCAGACATATTTAAAGTCTGTTCAAGTCCACCATTCCAAGTCTATACAAAATTAAGCATTTTAACACATAGGCCTAATATTATTATTGTCGTTTTACCATATGTTTGAGAAATAACAATATTAATAGCCTACTATTACCTTAAAACAGTATACAATGCAATACTTTCTCCTACGCATTTGTACACAGCACCTTATAACAGTATACAATGCAATACTTTCTCCATACGCATTTGTACACAGCACCTTATAACTTGTAAAACTTATATATTTATAACAAATCTGTACAACAATTCATCATCCAGAGCTCTATTGTCTAACTGCATCTCTGTTTAATGTTGGGTCGTATTTTAATTTTATTCCTCATATTTATTTTGTGTTGTCACTTGTCACTTTATGTACACTGGAAGCTTCTGTAACCAAAACAAATTCCTTGTGTGTGTAAGCACACTTGGCAATAAAACCGATTCTGATTCTGATTCTACTCATATTAACCTTTATTTATTAAGGTAAAGTTGGTTTTACATTCGCACATTTGTTCAGTGACAACTTGTGACATGCTCCCTGTATTGTTTACCATGGTACTTTGGAGTATTTTGGCCTGAAATCACATGCAAGTATGACTTCAAAACATTTGTTTGACTGTGAACAATGTTGCCCTTTTGATAGTCATTGGCTGCTTATATGATTTCACTATTTAGTATTTGCAAACGATACTTTTCTGACAATATAAAAGTGAAAATCCGAATGTGTGAATATAGAGCATTTCAATGTGGTCATGTCTTTGGCCCATGAACATTTCCTGCTTGTTATCAAACTATTTCATAACTGTAACAAGAGGCAATTCAATCATAACTTAATGTTAAAACAGCTCTTATAACATTATTTATCAATATGTGGCTCTGTTTGGATTATCAGAAGCTACAGAAATTAAAAATGTAAAACAGGAAATACATTGGGACCATTGTTTTTGTTTACATCCCTCAAAATGGTCTATAAAAACAACTTTACCTCAATCCTTTATTTTACATCTACAGAATCGTGATCTTGATTTTAAGCCAAATAAATCGTGATTCAAATTTTAGCCAGAATCGTGCAGCCCTAATGAATAGTTTATCGAAACTTGATGCAGTAAAGAAAACCTGGTCTGGCAATGGTTTAAAGTGCTTTACCTTTTTTCTCGTTAACATCATGTTCACTTTCAGGGTTGTAGAGCTCATCGTCCTGGTCAGGAGCATCAGTCAAAATGTCTTCCAGCACATTGAGCTCCCCGTCTGGAGATGGAAGCACACCAAAATACTCCATTTTAGATACTGACACAATACACAGCAGGATATACTGTGTTTTTACACAAGTGCTGTTTATTATAAAACTTTTCGCGTAAACACATCGATGTAAACAACACGCAAATTCTGTAATTCTTCTCTAGCAGAAAATCATCCATTGTTATACTTCAGATCCTGGTGGTTACATAATGTGTTCTATATACGATCTAAACGTGAAAACACATCATTTACACAAATAAAATAATGAGAAACATCATTTGGCATGTATGAAAACAAAATAATGACATTTCTCACATAAATAGATTAATATAAACAAATAACCTCAATGAAAACATGCGTTAGCATCATGCTAAGCTAACTACTTATCTATGTTATGTAAAACACACCCACAATACATATTTGTAAAAATAATGTTAACGACTTTTTGAAAGCTTGGTTAACGAGAAATGTCGAATTGTTTCTTATATAACCAAACAAAACCCTTTGTTGGTGAATCTGTGGACACAAATATTATCGTTTACCTTTCTCGTCTCTCCTGTCGACGGACATCTTGAGCCCCGCGTGGATTTAACACACTTTAAAGGCCCTCCTCTCTCTTTCTCTCTCTCACTTTGTTCTTAATAACACTATTAATTAGTAGTTATTTCTGAAAATCTTACAGAGCACTAAATGTTTTGTGGTCACGGTGTATTCGTCTGCTTCAAAATGGCGGATAGTCTTTCTCCCGCATGAGGGTTGCCAAATACTCAGAGGAAATCACACGCCTTTGTTATTGACCAGACGCTTCGGACGAACAGTTTTCGTCATTTATTGTAACTACTTGTCAAATGTAAATAAACATAGACTTCTTAAAAATATCCTTCTAGATCCTTAGATAATCGTTTGTACGTATACAATTTCAATTTAAATACGTGAAACTTATAATATCACCATATCCAATCGCAGCCTGTCCCGTTCGTGACGTCATTTATCACAATAACTTTTAAGGACAGTTTTTAATGCATTTATTATATTTAACAAAAGCACAGCAACGTGATGTAATGTGTGACTTAGTTGGCCACATCCAAATCACTGTTTTCCCACCACGCATTTTTGTTGTGGTGCTTTGTAAAAATATAGATTTAAAATAAGAGATGGGTTTTAATGGTCACTTTTGATCAATATGTTTAACCAACGTTTGGAACGACGTTTTCCCAACCAAAACTATTTCAAAATAATGATAACTATATTCAGAATATTGGTCTTTCGCTGTATTTTTGAGTGCATACGTTATCTACCACTGCTTGATATCATTAAAATTCTAGAAATAATATATAGAAATAGAAATATTAATAAAACAAATGCTTTATTTTACAATTAAAAGGTTACATTTTATTAGCACTATATAGTTCAGATCATGTGGATAATAAAGCATTATAAAATGAATAGTCCTGGTCATTGATTCTGATTGGTTGAGCCTTGTTCCAAGCTGTTGTAAAATACTCTACAAACATACAGCTGTTACTTGGCAACCATTTTCATTTTGATTTTCATTTGCTTTATTTTGTAAAACATTGCTCCATATATGTAAGCCTGTCACAATAATCAATATATCGACTTATGCAATACTTGAGACCTCAATAATTTTTGCTGTTGCAATATATATTTACAAATTCACAAATAACGTTAAAGCCATTTTACAATGATATTTACGTTCTACCTCAAAGTTTATAATTGGACATTTACCCAATAGGACATTTAATAGTATATATAATAGGACATTTAGCTTTTTAACATCAAACAATCAAACCTTAATAATGAGTATTTTAAAGTGTTTATGGCTATTTGCATTATTATGCTGTTATATAATCATTATATAATCACTGGCAAAAAATGATCTCAAAATGACAATAATATCGCTTATCGCAAGCGATAATTTCTGTGACAGTATATCGCACAACAAAATTTCCTTATCGTGAGAGGCCTACATTCATTCCCTCATTTTCCTTCGGCTTAGTCCCTTATATATCAGGGGTCACCAAAGGGGAATGAACCGCCAACTTATCAAGCATATGTTTTATGCAGCGGATGCCCTTCCAGCTGCAACCCAGTACTGGGAAACACCCAAACACACTCATACACAGCGGCCAATTTAGTTCATCCAATTCACCTATAGCGCATGTGTTTGGACTGTGGGGGAAACCGGAGCACCCAGAGGAAACCCACGCCAACACGGGGAGAACATGTAAACTCCACACAGAAAGTGAAGTGAAGTGAAGTGAAGTGTAGTGTGGCCAAGTATGGT
>CAIGQV010018170.1:2602532-2636744 GCA_903798115.1 Danio jaintianensis
TGTAATTATATTTCAGTACATCACAGAAACAACTGAAACAAAGATCTAAAAGCAGTTTAGCAGCAAACTCTGTGAAAACTAATATTTGTGTCATTCTCAAAACTTTTGGCCACGACTGTACAATGGTCCCTCGATATAATGCGGTTCACCTTTCATGGTCTCACAGTTTCGCGGATTTTTTTTTGTGCCATTTCACATGCTTTTTTTTTTTTTTTACAGCGCATTGTGTTCTGCGTCCTGATTGGCTGTAGACCATTGTCAATCAATCTCCTCCGTGTCTCATGTACAGTACAGAATGCGTTCAGCTTGCCAAATTAACATAAATCTTCGATCGCTAGCAGTGTGAGTTTCAACAAGGATGCAAAAAGGGTTGCAACTGTCCACGGCAAGACTAAGGTAAAGGGGGTCGCACACCAGATGCGCCGCGCTACGACGCGACACGCAGTGCCATGCAAACATAGGTTTATATCAGGGTACCTACACCGGCGCCGCAAGTCGGCAGCTGTCTGCGCTGCCCAGCTACGACTTACGACAGTGATCATATTTCTGCCGCACCACAGAGCGCCATCTGAGTAATTTCATTTTAAATAACATGCGAATGTGCGCGTCCGGTGTGTGTTACTTCCAACTGTCATGTGCGCGCTGCATCCGGGGTCCGGAGTCTGCTTTAGCTTTGTGGATCAGTGACTGCAGGATAAAGAACATTACGCTGGATGCCAACATTATCCGCACAAAAGCTAAAAAGCTTTATGAACCTTTTGCTGACAGCGATGAATGTTTTCGCCTGACAGCAGGTTTTGATCTTTGGTTTCATTCTATAATACTGGACTTATTTTTCTACGAAGGTTTGAACTTTGAGAGTGTTTAAACAAGAGAGAAATGTGTGAAAATGTTAATGCCTGTCTGAGAAAAGTGTATAAAGTGTGCAGTGAGGGGTTTTACAGCCTTAAAACATCTATAATAACTGTAAAAAATAAAGCTGACTACTTTACAGAGATCGCCCATTGCGGGTTATTTTTAGAACGTAACTCCAGCGAATAGCGAGGGACCACTGTACACGGAATTAATCCTACCCATATGAGCATAAAAAAAATCTTAAAATAATACATTTGAACAAAAAATCTTAAAGGCACAACATGTAAGTTTTTTTCTTCATTAAAATATCCTAAAACCACTGGAACATTTTGCTGATCTCAAAAGTTTAAAGAATGTGTAAATCCAGAGAGAATATAAATTTTAACTAGTTTAGATGGAGCATGTGGTGTTATTAGCAATGCTAATGATGGCTTCCACATCTTTCAGTCTTACTCTGCTTCATACTACCATGATAATAAGTGTTGAATACTTTAATCATCCATTAACACGCTTTCTGCAGGAGTCCTGTGGGATGATGAAGACCACAACTCCCCTGATTCCACACTCTATGCCTTGTTTGTTGTGAATACACTCCCTCTAGTGGTGAAAGCTACATGTTGTGCCTTTAAACATCCTCATTCATACTGATTACTTTTATAATGAACTTAAATTCGAAGGCCAGTAATTCTCATTTTTGATTAACTATTTGTAATCCACAATAATAACTACCCAAATGCCTCAATAAAAGACATTAATTACATTTTTAGTGTTTGGGATTGAAATCTCTACAGATGAAATTAACTGGAAAAGTATTTCCAGAGCTGAAACAGCTGATAAAATTAGGTTTTATTGCTATACAAAGGAAGTTACACACCTTTTGTGGGATCTGACCCAGAGCAGCAGCAATAGTGTTGGCTCTTTCTGATGTCAGGTTTTTGATCATGGAGCCCAATGAGAAAACAACAATGCCATGATCTCCTGAGCTCTGAACAAACTCCTCCAGTTCCTTAAAGACACACAAATGCACACATACTGACTCACAAAAAATGAAAACAAAAATTGAAGCAGCATATAATTTACTTAATAGTGATATTTATTGATATAAATGTCATGACATCATGGGCCAAAATATTTCTCTCTCAAAACATGACAAGAATTTAAAATATTTTATTTAATATTACAATTATGATGGCAAAATGTGCCACATAAAGTAAAAAAAAAAATGCAAATCCACTGAAATCAACAAGAGTCAAATGGGATCCCTTTCCATACACATACTGTATCCTCTGTCATGAAGTTAAAATGTTACTCTGACTGGTCATTAAGGATTGCTTAAAGGGGTCACTGAGAAACCAAAATTCCCTTGATATTTTGATATATGAGGACTCATCGTACTATAAAAACATCCTGTAAGTTTCAGAACCCAAAACCTTGTGGTTCCTCCAAAAACAGCTTATATTGAAAAAAGTCTGACAAAACCGCAGATTATGAAATGCTCTACTCTAAGATGTAAAAGGGAGGATAAGCTCCACCTCCACAGAAGATCCACACCCACTTTTACTTTACTGCCTGTTTAGCCTTGTATATATGCAAAACTGTCATCAGATCAGTGGGTGTTTACAGCTGAGCTTACAATAGGCCACGCCCATTCAAACAGAGCATTCTGATGAGGGTCTAAAACAGGACAGATAACATTCATTCATTCATTCATTTTCCTTCGGATTAGTCTCTGATTTATCAGGGGTCGCCACAGCGGAATGAACCGCCAACTATTCCAGCATATGTTTTACGCAGCGGATGCCCTTCCAGCCACAACCCAGTACTGGGAAAACCCCATACACACTCATTCACACACACACACTCATACACTACGGCCAATTTAGTTCATACAATTCACCTATAGCGCATGTGTTTGGACTGTGGGGGAAACCGGTGCACCCGGAGGAAACCCACGCCATCAATCAAGTAAAGGATTTTCCAGTACTGGGTTGCGGCTAGAAGGTCATCCACTGTGTAAAACATATGTTGTAATAGTTGCCGGTTCATTCCACTGCGGCGACCCCTAATAAATAAGAGACTAAGCCAAAAGAAAATGAATGAATGAATGAAAACAAGTAAAGGAATCAAGAATATTTCAGAAAAGCATCCATTACATAACAAAACATGGCATATATGTGTCACTACCTTTGACAGTGGCTTGGCAGGTTTGCAGTGCAGTCCTCCGACGAATTTAAAATTAGGCGGGAATGGACGCGGATACTCGAAATCCCAGTATGTTCTTATTAAACAGATGTCCACTTTTCCCATGGTCTCACACATAGTTGTGGGTTTACCTGTGACACACAAAACAAAAACAATGCAACTCAAGTTAATGTAGACTTTAATGTTAATGTGTTCAAACATCTGGCTTTCTTATGCATTACATATATGCATTATATAGTGCCTTCTTGAATGCAGCAGCATGCTGGATATTCACCACTTGATCTGTATTCATCTTATTTATTCATTAATTCATTTTCCTTCGGCTTAGTCCCTTATTTATCAAGGGTTGCCACAGCGGAATGAACCGCCAACTATTCCAGCATATGTTTTACGCAGTGGATGCCCTTCCAGCCGCAACCCAATACTGTGAAACACATTCACACACACACTCATACACTACGGCCAAGTTAGCACATCCAATTCACCTAAAGCGCATGTGTTTGGACTGTGGGGGAAACCGGAGCACCCGGAGGAAACCCACGCCAACACGGGGAGAACATGCAAACTCCACACAGAAATGCCAACTGACCCAGCCGGGACTCGAACCAGTGACCTTCTTGCTGTGAGGCGACAGTGCTAACCACTGCGCCATCGTGTCACCTTAGTCTGTATTATAATTATTATTATTTTTAAAAGAATTATGCAATAAACATGCATTATTAAAGCTTATAAATCCCAATCACCACAGATACTGCAGAAGACCTACTGGAACCCGCATGGACCCAAGATTCTCACAGAAATCAGTCAAGTTTGGTGAAGGAAAAATCATGGTTTGGGGTTACATTCAGTATGGGGGCGTGCGAGAGATCTGCAGAGTGGATGGCAACATCAACCGCCTGAGGTATCAAGACATTTGTGCTGCCCATTACATTACAAACCACAGGAGAGGGCAAATTCTCCAGCAGGATAGCGCTCCTCCTCATTCATCAGCCTCCACATCAAAGTTCCTGAAAGCAAAGAAGGTCAAGCTGCTCCAGGATTGGCCAGCCCAGTCACCAGACATGAACATTATTGAGCATGTCTGGGGTAAGATGAAGGAGGAGGCATTGAAGATTAATCCAAAGAATCTTGATGAACTCTGGGAGTCCTGCAAGAACGCTTTCTTTGCCATTCCAGATGACTTTATTAATAAGTGATTTGAGTCATTGCAGAGATGTATGGATGCAGTCCTCCAAGCTCATGGGAGTCAGACACAATATTCATTCTGTTTCCACTGCACCATGACTTTATATTCTATACTGGACATTATTTCTGTTAAGTGACAAGACTTTTGTCTAAGCAAAGTCAGACCTTACTGTCCTAATTAAATCATTAAAAATCAAGGCATGATCATCTTTTATTCTGGTAAAATAAGCGTAATCTAGAGGCCTTTGCCTTTCATATAAGCCATTTCTGATACCAAATGATCAACTAGAAGTCAAGATATTATTTGCTGTTCCTAAAACTTGGATAGGAGACAACACTTGTCAGGTAGTCTAGTAGAAAACTACAGTATCATTATAGTTGTTGTTACCATAGCAACTATAGACTGACCACAAAAGATTAATTCAAGTACTTTGCTATAGTATGTTAATAATGTGGTCTAGTGTAAAAGATGGCCAACATATTACCCAGTATTTCAGAGTAATAGACATCGAAAGTAAACTTCGCAACCAACGGAAAAGCAATCGAATGCACGATGTAGAGCAGCATGTTTTCAACTCTCTCCATGAAGTTCATGCGGTCAGTGAGGTGATCTGTCAGAGCCACTGCAGGAACATATGACGGAGGAGCAGGCATCTGACCACACAGTCTCTCTGCTGCATACGCGAATGTAGCGCGCATAGAGATGACCTGGGGGATGTTCAGCTTCTGCGCCATCAGGTCAGAGAACGGCATCATCGGATCAGAGAAGAGCACGTCATAATTAGAATCCCGAAGCATCTTTAGAAGATCAACATCAAACAAGCTCCTGAAATAGAGATCTCCGAACTCCATGAACTTGGTCATCACTTTCCACACCATGAATTCTCCCTCGTATTTGGCGGCGGTGTCATTCGTAAATAGATGAATCATGTCTCTCATCGCAGCATCAGCCACTTCTTTGTCCATGTTGACTTTAAAGACATGATAATCAAAGCGCTCCTTCTGTGTGTGCGGTACTGTAGGAGATGAAGAACCGACCAGAACCGTCACACTGTGGTTGTGATCGACCAGAGCCTCAATGATCGCCCGCATGTTGTGCCAGTGACTGTACTCGCCTGGCATCACCAAAACCCTGCCAGACCAGCCGACATCTACTCCACACAGCAGCAGAAACACTGATAAACTCCCTGAAGTCATGCTGGATGAGTGGCGAATGAGGATATGAAGATGATATTAGGTTTTGTGCACAACAGGATTTGTCCAAAGGTCGCGTTGCATTATAAAGGCTTTGTCCTCAATATACTTCCTTACTTTATCTGCTGATAGACCCATGCAATAACTTTGGCTGATATGTAAACAATCGCCGAACGGTTCTTCTTCTATTCGTTTGAACGCAGGTTAACAGACCATCGTTAAAGCTCACAGCGCCATACAGCGGGGAAAAAGCACGACATTATTAGTACACTTAATACTGTTTTTGTTGAACTTTGATACGATAGCCAAAAAAACGAATTTCCAGTTATCCAGTGGGTATCATCGTTAAAAACGATAATGCAAATCGATTTGATGTCAGTTGACTACCTTGACGTACAAACGACATCAAGTTGACATCTAACATTGGCGCCAAAAACTCGTCACATCAAGGTAGTTTAAATGCATTGCAGCAGGGATACAAAATCCAGTGCAAGATGCCTTTTCTTACACTCACCGGCCACTTTATTAGGTACACCTGTCCAACTAGAACAGGAAACTGAGGCTACAATTCACACAGACTCACCATAATTGAACAATGGAAGTTAGGAAAACCGTTGCCTGGTCTGATGAGTCTCGATTTCTGCTGCGACATTCGGATGGTAGGGTCAGAATTTGGCGTCAACAACATGAAAGCATAGATCCATCCTGCCTTGTATCGACGGTTCAGGCTGGTGGTGGTGGTGGTGTAATGGTGTGGGGGATATTTTCTTGGCACACTTTGGGCCCATTAGTACCAATTGAGCATCATGTCAACGCCACAGCCTACCTGAGTATTGTTGCTGACCATGTCCATCCCTTCATGACCACAGTGAAGACCCGTCCTGATAGGACGGCAACCCTCAAGCAACCTTCAGCAACCTTCTTGCTGTGAGGCGACAGTGCTAACCACTGAGCCACCGTGTCACCCCTGAAGCTGTTCATTAACTGATTTTTTTTTTTACGAAGCACCTTTACATGAAGACTCACATTAGCTTTGATAAGAACATTCCAGTTTGGAATATAAACAAAATGCACAATCATACATATCTGAGGACACACACTGCAGCCACACGACTGCATTATTATTTATTGGTAACCTACTTTGCATTCACTCCTTTTTATTCTTCTGTGTTTTCCTATCAGGACGGGTCTTCCTGAAACATTTGCGGAAAAGGAAGCAGCATGTTTTAACCCAGAGGAATGTGATCAGAGCAGCGATGGAGAGTAAGAAGGCCGCTACATCCAGACAGTGGTACTGATACCAGCTCAGCTCATGTGCCTGAACTCGGAGATGTTTGGCTCCTTTATTCCGCATCACAAACTCAATCCAGTAAACGGCCTGATCCAGCGGCTTCATTGGCTGATCGTGGTGGATTCTGGACAGCCTCATGATGCTCTCCTTGTACCTGATTGGAGAAGAATGATGAATGTTAAACCGGATAATTGTTGTCTATGGTGTCAGGATTAAAGTGGCATAACTCACGATGGATTATTTAAGACAGTCTTGAGAGCCTCCACCAGGTCTGTGGACTCCAGTGTGAAGAAATCAAGAACAACAGCAGCTCCTTTGCTTTTCAAGTGCATTAAGTTATCAGGCTGATCTCCAAACAGCGGCAAACCCACCATCGGGACACCATGATAAATAGCCTCATACAGTCCATTTGTGCCACCATGGGCAATGAAAGCCTTAGTTTTTGGATGACCTGTGAGATTAAATAAAGGGAGTATGCATCAGACATCAATTAATGTACTTAATGTTAATAAGCACACTTAACAACACTTTCCTTACCAAGCAAATCATTCTGTGGGATCCAGTCGTAGAGTTTTGTATTAGGAGCGATTGTTTCTGGAGTTTCTCCACTGTAACGCCAGACAACCTGTGCAAATACATGGATGAGGAACTTATTTACAGTTGTTGGAGGGCATAAACACTGTAACAGGTTTATGCATTGTGATGAACATAATATTTATTCATTTTCCTTCGACTAAGTCCCTTATTTATGAACCGCCAACTATTCCAGCATATGTTTTACACAGTGGATGCCCTTCCAGCCGCAACACAATTCTGGGAAACACCCAAACATACTCATTCACACACACACTCATTCACTACGGCCAATTTCATTCATTCATTCATTTTCTTTACGGCTTAGTCCCTTTATTAATCTGGGGTCGCCACAGCGGAATGAACCGCCAACTTATCCAGCACATGTTTTACGCAGCGGATGCCCTTCCAGCCGCAACCCATCACTAGGAAACATCCATATATACTCATTCACACACATACACTACGGACAATTTAGCCTACCCAATTCACCTATACCACATGTTTTTGGACTTGTGGGGGAAACCGGAGCACCCGGAGGAAACCCACGCCAGCACGGGGAGAACATGCAAACTCCACACAGAAATGCCAACTGGCCCAGCCAGGGCTCAAACCAGGCGATTGTGCTACCCACTGCGCCACCGTGATGCCTTACTTTCATTATGTCATTTTTATTTATGTAGCTTGAACGTTTTTGTGGATGGAAATTGAAATGGAGGGACAAAAATTCACAAAAATGTAGGCTAAAGCTCGTATTACAATGGTTGTTTAGTATTTGTGAATAAAATGTGTACAGACATAGTTTATATTAAAAATAATTCCAAAATTGAGACTATTGTTATATTGTTTTTGCTATACAAGAAGCAAGTTACGCACCTTTTGTGGGACCTGACTCAGAGCAGCAGCAATAGTGTTCGCTTTTTGCATGGTCAGGTTTTTGATCATGGAGCCCAATGAGAAAACAACAATGCCATGATCTCCTGAACTCTGAACAAACTCCTCCAGTTCCTAAAAAACACACAAATGAGCAAAAAAATAAATACAATACAAAAAACTATGGTATTTCTTACTGGCTGTCCAGGAACAGGATTGGACACTCCTACTTTATAAGCTAATCAATGTGTTTTATATCACAATGCATTGAATACTGTCCAGAAATGATGGATCGCAGTATAAAGTCTTTATATCTTAAATAAAAAGCTTTTTTTTTTTTAAATTAAATAAATGTATTAACCACCTAAATTGTGAACAGAGATAAAGATAAAATATTAGCATGGCTGAATTATGTACAGCATGTAAAATAAGTATTGAACACGTCACCATTTTTCTCAGAAAACATATTTCTAAAGGCGCTGTTGACTTGAAATTTTCCCTGGATGTTGATGGCAACCAAAGAAATCCATATATGCAAAGAAAACAAATCTAATTAGTTTACAAATGAAGTTATGCGTAATAAAATTAAATGCCGCAGGGAAAAAGTATTGAACACATGAAGAATGGAAGGTGTAGTTCGGCAGTGAAAGCCCAGACAGCAGCTGAAATCTCTCAGTAGTTCTTCAGCAACCCTCTGCCCTTCGTCATTGTAAATGAATATCAGCTGCTTCAGTCCAACATCTACATTAGCAGAAGGATGAAGATGAAACCAGGGTGGACATTTCAGCAACACTATGATCCAAAACACAGCCGAGGAGACTCTCAAAGTGAAGTTTATTTATAAACTAATTTCGAGAGGATCACGTGCTTATGATTGCTTGTGCCTGATCCGCATTATCCAATTTACGATTCACCAATCAGACGATTCCTAAGCCACTATAAATACCCCAAGTTCCACATAACAGCCATCTTCGTTTTTGAAGAATCCCCCCTTCCACCCCTACTCCTCCTCCTTTCCTGGAAGGGTGACATGGTGGCCCAGTGGTTAGCACTGTTGCCTCACAGCAAGAACGTCACCGGTTCTAGCCCTTACCAAGCCAGCCGACGTTTCTGTGCGGAGTTTGCACGTTCTCCCCGTGCCACGTGGGTTTCCCCTGGGTTCCCCGGTTTCCTCCCACCGTCCAAAAACATGCAACCTAAGTTAATTCACTAATCCAAATCGGCACCACAAACACGAACTAGCAATAGTCATCTCTCAAGAGCAAACACTATTAGTTCACTAGCTACTACAGCAGGGGAGATCTCGAGATCTACCTGAGCTCAAACTCTCCTATCGCCTTGCAAACGGGAGGGAGCCCCGGGTTCGAGGATCTTATGAGCTCAGAGCTCTCTCCCAGAACAGCATGCCAAACAAGCTTTATAATCAATCATCAGCTAAGTGTGAACTCTTGAATGCTTTCAGAGAAAGAAAATCAAGCTGTAGAACGGCCCGGCCAATCCCCTGACTCCAATCCAATAGAAAATACAAATTAAAGCTCAGATTTGATAGACGAGACCCACAGAAGCATCAAGATTTTGACACTCTGTTGAAGTCTGTGAGAAACTCACACCTGAGCAATGCATGTGTCTTCATTCTCCATATGAGAGGCGTCTTTAAGCTGTCAGCACCAAAAAAGCCTTTTATATAAAGTATTAAATACATTTAATTCAGTACTTTCTCTTTCTGTCATTTCATTGTTATTACACACAACTCATTTTCCAGATTTGGTTTGTTTTGTTTTGTTTTTATGTTTGTATTGTTTGGGTTTTTACCAAAATCTGCTTCAACTCCATGTCAACAGCTCCTTTAGAAATATTATTCCCAGGAAAAAACATGACATGTTCAATACTTATTTTCCATGTTGTATAATTCCACCACAGCATGCATTTATTAAAGGGGTGGTCCACAGTGTGTTTTTGTAAGGTTTGATTGTGTTTATGGGGTGCAAAACAATGTGTGTTCGTGATTCATTAGTAAAAAATCACATTATTTGTTCACATATCTTACCTTCATTTTATACAGCTACTGAGCTAACATGGAAACTACCATATTTCCTGGTTCCTCCTATAAGGCCCGCCCTCAAAGGGCTCTGATTAGTCAGCTAACCTAATGTGTTGTGATTGGCTGATCGGCTTCACATCACCAGAAAACGTCATGCCTCTCTTGCATGCTGTCTGTCAGACTGTAAAAATGTCAGTGAAGCCGTATCAGTTTGAGCCTAAGTCAGACACAGAAAATGAAGAGGTCACAGCTGAACCCATGCAAACGCGACTCTTGCAAGATGTTTCTAAATGGTGTGGGGTTTTTTTGTTCGTTTGTAAGAGGAGGAATGTGGTCAAGACATCAGCATCTCATTTCAGCATCTCATAGTAGTGTATATAGGAAATGATACATTATAAGATGCCGTTTCTAATAGATAGCAGGTAAAACGGTCTACTTTGGTTTTTCGTTCACTTTCTGAGGTTTAACCACGTCACAAAAATGCAATGGTAATGCCATTGTACTGTAGTAAGGCCAGGACAAATTAAAACGCACTTCAGGTATTTATAAAGAGTATGTTTATGCTGAATAAATCAATGAAAATATAATGAAAGCACGGACAAACCTATTCTGAAAGCAATGCACTTTTGTAACTAAATAAATAAATAATGAAACATACGTTGCAGAAAAAGGAATAAATGATATGATGTGGTATTTTCTTTATTCTGAGTAAAACGGTTCACGAAATTACCGTAATAGTACGCGTGCTCAACAATGCATTGCTGCCGTCTTGACTGTTTTTCTGAAGTGCTGCTGGCTTGACCGCAGTGTTGTACATCCTTTTTTCTTGTTTTACATCTAGTAAATCAAATAAGGCAGGGGGCGGTGGCGGCGCCTCAGGGAGACTTGGGCTGTCTGTACATAATATACTCCATTACTTCAAATGTAACTCACGGAATGCTGACGCATACAGATACATTGCGGTCGCTGGTGACGATTGTGGTAGTTACAGGGGTAAATTGTATACATATGTTTGTAGCTACAGTAAATCATACCCGCCAAACTCCTGTTATTTCACACCCATCTCCTGCCACCCTCCCGTCTTGTTATTTCTCCCGGAAAACTTCCGTAATTTCATCCCCACGCCAGGTCATCAATTTTGGTATAGCATCTGATCGCCGCCAGTCGAAAACATGGTACAGTTATTAACATCACATACACCCGCAGCCCAGTGAACGCTGGAAACTATGCATGTAAGATATCCATTTTAACAAAAAAAACTACTTACAGGTTGTGGCTCACAATCCACAGCTTCTTCTTTTATCATAGGTACTGCTTCTTCTTTGAGGAGAAGTTTTTGGCTGAATCCAGCACTTAACTGCGACCAATTGTGGAAGTTGTCCTTTGTAAAATGCTTTGCACAGAGAGCTATATCTTTTTTATAATATTCTGGAACATAATTAAAAATGAATTTTAACCACTTCTCTCTTTGTGTCACGTCCCTTGGAAGGCCAAATAGTGAAACAGAACAAGATCCATGGAAATAGCAGCGTTTGGATGGCATTTTCCTTTCTCTACTAAAGTGTCTGTGGCCACGCCCCTTTGCTGCGCGAGGTGTATGCGCAGTGAATGAGCGTAACCTGGAACGTTTGTGATCTCACTAGCCCGGATGTATTTTTTTGTAGTCCCCAAATTCGTTCGCTGTAGGCTTTGCTAAGCTAACTCTGTAAAAGCCAATGTCTCCCTTTGCATTAAACTTTGAGCTTCTTACATTCAGAGATGTTGTTTATGTCCACACAGCAACATTACACATCAGCTGAAGTTTAAAATATGATATCATAGTGGACCACCCCTTTAACACAACTTTACTATATTGAAACTATGTAAATAAGTAGCATACTGTGAACCCAAATAAATCCTGTGGAAGCAATGCACATACTTCAACTGATCGAAAATCCAACAGATGTAAAGCCATCAAGAGTGTTTCAGAAAAGCATTAAAGTAATTACCTTCGGCAGGGGTTTGGCAGGTTTGCAGTGCAGTCCTCCAACAAATTTAAAATTAGGCAGGAATGGACGCGGATACTCGAAATCCCAGTACGTTCTTATTAACCAGATGTCAGTTTTTCCAATGGTCTCACACATAGTTGTGGGTTTACCTGCGACACATTGAAATTTAATGCTACTCAGTTGATGTACAGCAAGTAAAGTTTATGAATGCCTCTGATCTGTATGCATCTAGAATATTTTTATTCATTCATTTTCCTTCAGCTTAGTCCCTTATTTATCACAGGTTGCCACAGCGGAATGAACCTCCAACTATTCCGGCATATGTTTTACACAGTGGATGCCCTTCTAGCCGCAACTCAGTACTGGGAAACACCCATACTCTCTCATACACACACACACTCATACACTACAGCCAATTTAGCTTACCCAATTCACCTATAGCGCATGTGTTTGGACTGTGGGGGAAACCGGAGCACCCGGAGGAAACCCACGCCAACACGGGGAGAACATGCAAACTCCACACAGAAATGCTAACTGACCCAGCTGGGACTCAAACCAGCGACCTTCTTGCTGTGAGGCAACAGTGCTAACCACTGAGCCACCGTGTTGCACTTATCTAGAATATTTATATCCGCAAAAGTTTTAAAGAGATAGTTTACCCGAAATTTACTTATCGATTGGTTCCAAACCTTGGGTT
This sequence comes from Danio jaintianensis, assembly GCA_903798115.1. Classification (NCBI taxonomy): domain Eukaryota; kingdom Metazoa; phylum Chordata; class Actinopteri; order Cypriniformes; family Danionidae; genus Danio; species Danio jaintianensis. Next base: position 2,615,432 of record CAIGQV010018170.1, read on the forward strand.
TTTTCCCCCCATTGAAAACACAAAAGAAGATGTTTCGAAGAATGTTGGGAACTGGTAGCCATTGACATCCATAATAGAAAAAAAATACACTGTGGAAGTAAGTGGTGGTTGTTTTCCAGCATATCTTCACTAGTGTCACTAGAAACTGATTTTCATGAATAAATTACTTTAATTTTGGCGGCACGGTGGCTCACAGCAAGAAGGTCATTGGTTCGAGTCCCGGCTGAGTCAGTTAGCATTTCTGTGTGGAGTTTGCATGTTCTCGCCGTGTTGGCGTGGGTTTCCTCCGGGTGCTCCGGTTTCCCCACAGTCCAAAGACATGCGCTATAGGTGAATTGAATAAACTAAATTTGCCGTGGTGTATGAGTGTGTGTGTGTGTGTGTGTGTGTGTGTGTGTGTGTGTGAATGAGTGTGTGTGGGTGTTTTTCCAGTACTGGGTTGCAGCTGGAAGGGCATCCACTGTGTAAAACATATGCTGGAATAGTTGGTTGTTGGTTCATTCCGCTGTGGCGACCCCTGATAAACAAAGGGACTAAGCCGAAGGAAAATGAATGATTTAAAATCACTATAGTATTTACAATAAATTACTACAGTATTTGTTTCATGCTGGATGACATAAACTAGAAAACTAGGCAGAAAATTACCCAATATTTCAGTGTAGATGTGATCAAAAGTAAACTTCGTGGTCAGTTGGAACATCGCCGTGTGTGTGATATAGAGCAGCATGTTTTCAACTCTCTCAGTGAAGCTCATGTGGTCAGTCAGATGACCCTGAGAAACTGCTGCAGGAACATATGATGGAGGAACAGGCATCTGACCACACAGACTCTCTAATGCAGAAGCGAAAGATATCCGCATGGACAGAACATGCGGGATGTTCAGCTTCTGCGCCATCAGGTCAGAGAACGGCATCGTCAGATCAGAGAGAAGCACGTCATAGTTAGAATCCCGAAGCGTCTTCAGAAGATCAACATCAAACGAGCCTTTGACTAATTCTTCACTGTGCGCCCTGAATAAGGACATCATTTGCCAGACCTCGAGTGTTTTCTCGTATGTGCTGATTGTTTCGTTCATCCAGAGCTCGTGGAAATGAATCCACAAAAAGTCGACCACTTCTTTCTCCATGTTGACTTTAAAGACATGATAATCAAAGCGCTCCTTCTGTGTGTGCGGTACAGTAGGAGATGAAGAACCGACCAGAACCGTCACACTGTGGTTGTGATCGACCAGAGCCTCAATGATCGCCCGCATGTTGTGCCAGTGACTGTACTCGCCTGGCATCACCAAAACCCTGCCAGACCAGCCGACATCTACTCCACACAGCAGCAGAAACACTGATAAACTCCCTGAAGTCATGCTGGATGAGTGGCGAATGAGGATATGAAGATGATATTAGGTTTTGTGCACAACAGGATTTGTCCAAAGGTCGCGTTGCATTATATAGTCCTCGATGTCACTGAGGTAAAGTTGGTTTTATAGTCGCACATTTGGACTTTCTCCTTAATAATATTTCAGACGAGTATTGTTTGCCAATTCTAAATAGGGAAATCACATTAGCAGGCAATGGCTATCAAAGTACAACATTGTTCACAGTCAATCAAATAGTGCTAATGTTGATTTGAAGTCATACTTACATGCTATTTCAGACTGAATATTTAAAGTAGCGTGGTAAACAATAGGGACACTGTTGAAAAATGACCGAAGGTCCGAATCTAAGACCAATTTTACCTTAATCCTGATGTCATAGTGAAGCATTCCTGCTTTTGGAAGTGTGTACAGTGTGTGAACTGGGAAATCAGGATCCTAATCAGTGTTGCCAGATATAGCTGACTTTTTCCAGCCGAAAAGCTGTCCAAAACCCGCCCAAACGCACAAAAACAGCCCAAAATATTAGATTCATATTTTATTTAATTTTAATTCATTTAAATAGAAATTCACCTAGTTACTTTAACTGTCATAATTTTAACCATACAGCAACCAACACCAACAGTCACAGAACCACAACATAACCAGATCACATCGAAACACTGCCCCCCCCCCCCTCTCTCTGCAGACAGGATCTTTTAAATGAAGTACGTCAGCGGATATATCAAATAAATCAACAAAGGACTATTATACAGTTTGTTTGGGTCCCAGCACATTCTGGTATTGAGGGTAATGAGGTGGTAGACAAGCTGGCAAAAGAAGCTATTGAATCTGAACAAATAGAAATACAAGTTCCTCTTCGCAAATCAGAAATCAAAACAATAATTAAAGACGGTGTTAATAGACTATGGCAAGAGAAATGGGATAAAGATGAGAAAGGCAGACATTTATTCGAAATTCAAAAGGAGGTAGTAGTCAAAAAGAACAGTTTACTAGCACGGCAGGAGGAAACATGGTTCACAAGATTAAGAATAGGACATACAGGGTTAAACAGTGGTTTATGCATTATAGGGAAACATCCAAATGGAATGTGTCCATATTGCAATGAACCAGAATCTGTAAAACACGTCATATTGTCTTGTAGAAAATATTCAGAAGAAAGAGAACATTTAAAGAAAGTACTTAAGAACAACATGACATTAAAGCACATGTTGAGCTTGTCTGGAACATATTCAACAGTTACCGCAGTTATACAGTTTCTGAAAATAACACAGCTAGCAAATAGGATATAGTTTTTTTTGTAGATATATACAGTATATATCTCTCTCTCTCTATATATATATATCCCTAAAGATCACATCTCAGTCCAGAAGGTGGTGGTAATGCACTCAGTTTGCAAGCTGCCATAGATATATACACTAGATATCGCATACGGAGCCTGAGCATGCGTCAATAGCGCCGCCATATTTGTACAGTGCTCCCAGGACAAATGTCATTCAACAGCACTAGTCAAGACAGTGTGCCAATGTGAAGATGCTGGACTTTAGCGCTGCTTACGGGTGTAGTAACGAGCAAGCAAAGTAAACAAAGCACAAAGGCAGAACATTTCATAGGTAAGATTTCGTTTTTACATGTTACAAACTTTTGTGCTCAACAAGTCACGTTATTGATGATAATACAGTCTCTTACTGCACTCATCATAAGGCAAAGTAGCACCAACCTGCACTGAATTCTAGGCTTATGCTAGTTTTGTTGAATAAAATCAGCAAACAATGTAAAAGAAACATGACAACACGATGCTGCGGTGCTCGAAACTTGTATTATCGTCAGCTGAGTGAACGAGTCGTTCATAACGGAGATTCATTCCCAAACGAATCGCTCCCTCTGTAGAATGAGTAGTGAAAGCGGGAGAGGGGGTGTGTTTCAGGACACGGATTAGATCAAATTTAACAGGGAGGGAGGATAATACATTTCCATGCACACAAACACACACTCTGTATCGGCAGTGCCCGTGCGGTCACTCATCCATCGATGTAGAAAAGTGATGTAAAATTATTCATTCATTCATTCATTCATTTTCTTTTCGGCTTAGTCCCTTTATTAATCTGGGGTCGCCACAGTGGAATGAACCACCAACTTATCCAGCATATGTTTTACGCAGCGGATGCCCTTCCAGCTGCAACCCATCACTGGGAAACATTCATACACACTCATTCACTACGGACAATTTAGCTTACCCAATTCACCTATACCGCATGTCTTTGGACTGTGGGGGAAACCGGAGCATCCGGAGGAAACCCACGCGAACACGGGGAGAACATGCAAACTCCACACAGAAATGCCAACTGACCCAGCCGAGGCTCGAACCAGCGACCTTCTTGCTGTGAGGCGAACGTGCTACCCACTGCGCCACCGCGTCGCCCATGTAAAATTATAATTTTCGTAATTTAAAAAAATATTTGCGTACTGACCACCGGGGAAACTCCCGATCATAGATATATGTATATATGTGTATATCTCTGGCTCTGGATGGCCACAGTCCTCCACTGCACCTTGGTCCCGCATTCATTTCAAAGGAGCGCTTCTCCGTGTTATTTATTGTGAATTTAGGTTCTGTTTATTTATCTATTCACTACACAAAGACAACAAAAGCGCCATGTATGTCAATGGTTTTAATGGTTATAATGGAAATTATATTAGTTTTTTACTTCAGAATTATGTTTCTTCATGGTTCTTAATTGTGGTGTGTAACTTCATCAATGATCAATCAAGCTCTACATATTTGCTAGAAACTTCAAGGTAAGTGTGATGGGGTAATTTGGGTCAATCCTCTACTAGAGAAGCATTAAACATTCCTGACCATCAGTGATTTTTCATCATGACTCTGTATTTGAAGTGTCATGTGGATGTCAGTCCACTGTGTGGCAGCAGTTCTTCTTTTCTCTCTTTTGTCTTTAATAGTCCACCCAAAAATGAAAGTTCATAATTTACTCACACTCAAGTGGTTCTAAACCTTTATGAATGTCTTTCTTCTGTTGAACATAAAACAAAATATACTGAATAATGCCATTGACATCCATAGTAGGAACTATAAATACTATGGCAGTCTATGGCACTCTTCAGTTTATCTTCCCTTGTGTTCAACAGAGAAAAAAACTAGTGGACGATGAGTAAATGATGACAGAATTAAATTTTTTTGGGTGAACTGTCCCTTTAAAAACCCTTAAAGTGCCCCTCACATAACCTTCTTTTGCATATTATCCATCAAATTGATCATCCACTATAATCCATAAAATGACATGAATGTTTTTCTATTTGTCCTCAATGAATAGTCTAAGAAGCACAGTTTAGTATTCTCAGTTTAAATACAGATAAAAGACCTGTGTTTTTCAGTCAAGCATACAAAAAATATACAAAAAAATAATTATTTTAGTGTTACTGTCCAACGTCTCATACACTGATATGGTGAAAAGCCAAAATTTATCCTCCAAATCATCCAAAAACTAAAATTCAGTAATCATTTACTTATCCTGTATTGTTCCAAACCTTTTAGAGTTCTGTCGGAAGCTAAAAATGTTGGAAAAAATATAGCAATTGACTTCCACAATATTTTTTGTTCCAGTTATGGATGTCAGTAACTGCTTTTCCCCAAATATCTTTTCCCAAATATCTTGTTTTCTAATTATCGTGTTGAAAGAATTTCATAAAAACCACCTGAAAAATATTTATTTTCTTTTTCTCCTTATTAATTTATTATTCTTATTATATTATTTTATATTATAATATTTTATGGGCTGCACAGTGGCACAGTGGGTAGCACATTCGCCTCACAGCAAGAAGGTCGCTGGTTCGAGCCTCGGCTGGGTCAGTTGGCATTTCTGTGTGGAGTTTGCATGTTCTCCCCGTGTTGGCGTGGGTTTCCTCCGGGTGCTCCGGTTTCCCCCACAAGTCCAAAGACATGCAGTACAGGTGAATTGGTTAAGCTAAATTGTCCGTAGTGTATGTGTGTGAATGAGTGTGTATGGGTGTTTCCCAGTGATGGGTTGCAGCTGGGAGGGCATCCGCTGCGTGAAACATATGCTTGCTGGATAAGTTGGCGGTTCATTCCGCTGTGGCGATCCCAGATTAATAAAGGGACTAAGCCGAACAGAAAATGAATGAATAATATTTTAGATTAATATATTATTAACATATAAATTGTCATCTTCTACCAACTAACATTGATTTCCATATTATTGTCGTTGTTTCTTATCATTTTATTTCTCATTTTCTTAACCCATCTCTTTCAAACTCAAACCACATACACTCACCGGCCACTTTATTAGGTACACCTTACTAGTACCGGGTTGGACCCCGTTTTGCCTTCAGAACTGCCTTAATCCTTCGTGGCACAGATTCAACAAGGTACTGGAAATATTCCTCAGAGATTTTGCTCCATATTGACATGATAGCATCACACAGTTGCTGCAGATTTGTCGGCTGCACATCCATGATGCGAATCTCCCGTTCCACCGCATCCTCTATTGGATTGAGATCTGGTGACTGTGGAGGCCATTTGAGTACAGTGAACTCATTGTCATGTTCAAGAAACCAGTCTGAGATGATTCACGCTTTATGAAATGTTGCGTTATCCTGCTGGAAGTAGCCATCAGAAGATGGGTACACTGTGGTCATAAAGGGATGGACATGGTCAACAACAATACTCAGGTAGGCTGTGGCGTTGACACGATGCTCAATTGGTACTAATGGGCCCAAAGTGTGCCAAGAAAATATCCCCCACACCATTACACCACCACCACCAGCCTGAAACGTTGATACAAGGCAGGATAGATCCATGCTTTCATGGTGTTGGTGCCAAATTCTGTCCCTACCATCCGAATGTTGCAGCAGAAATCGAGACTCATCAAACCAGGCAATGTTTCTCCAATCTTCTATTGTCCAGTTTTGGTGAGCCTGTGCAAATTGTAGCCTCAGTTTCCTGTTCTTAGCTGACAGGAGTGACAGCCGGTGTGGTCTTCTGCTGCTGTAGCCCATCATTGCACTGAGTTGCTGCCATGTGGTTGCCTGATTAGAAATTTGCGTTAACGTGCAGTTGGACAGGTGTACCTAATAAAGTGGCCAGTGAGTGTAGGTACACAATTTAGGGATCTAATTGATCCTAAATCAATTATATATCAAATGCTCATAACAATCATACACCAACACCTCATATAATTACATAGACAACATTTAATCTGTTTTTTGCTTTTCTTTTGTTTTATATTCTCATATTTATGATTAAACCTGCTGTATGTATTTTGTCCATGTTGAAAAGCATAATAATACAAATAAATAAATGAAATAGGCTATAATAAATACAGAAAATAGGCTAAAAGTCACTAGAGTGTGAGTAAATGGTGAGGAATTGTTCATTTTTGTGGGAACTACCCCTTTAATCGATCACAGTGCGATCGATTTGAACTTAATTACTTAATTATTGACATTGTATTTGAATTGTGTAGCTAAAAGAGAAGTCGGCCCCTGGTGTGTGTAACCTGACCAGTCGTCTTGTAGTCACAAAAACCCGTGTAGTGATCCGAGCGCACACACTGGTGGTGACGTCATGCCGCATAGAAAGACACACACACTGCACATGCGCAGTTAACTCCGTTCCAAAGGGAGTCATCGAGCTCCTTCATCGCTCCGGAGTACCGACCTTTCTCCCTGTTCATGAACTGAATTAAATTATTTTGTTATCCTCGTAATGGACTCTCAGAAAGTAAGTGTCTCTTTGGAATCAAATATCTGAAATATCTCGGCTTTTCATTGAGGTTGAACGCTTATTATCATGTCCATCGTGTACACAGCACCGTTAATAACAGTAGCGTTACAGCGTTTGAAGTAGACACTTGTCTTGCTTTCATAACAACGAAATGTAAACGAATATACCGTATTTACTGTATATGTTATCTGTTTTTGTGGCCTTTGTGGATTGACATTGATGTTAGGTGGCGTTGTAAAAATAGTGTTTGACCTGTAGCTATATTCAGGAGAAAGAAAGTGAAGACGATTTATATAAGAATAAGATGTGTACATGGGCTGATCTCTTGTTACATAAGAAAATATGTTTAGTGCTATATATATATATATATATATATATATATATATATTATAAATGACAGTAGCACAACGTGTTTGTGGCCCATTCTGTAGGTTAATATGTGTTATTACACTGATATCTGATGTAGGTTTTATACTGAGAGAGTAGCTTTCTGAATATCAGATTTCATTACAAAATATTAACCTGAAATTACAAGTTTCATAATGTTTGTGAGTATTGTATATCATTTTTAATTGCACACAAAGCACCTGCTCTCCAAAGTCTACTTAGTAGGACGATAAAGAGAGGAACTGACATCAGACAGAAATAACAGAGCAACACACTAGGATATTTAATTTATATTTACTGCTATTCTTCCATACTGTATATCAGGGGTCACCAAACTTGGTCCTGCAGATTTTAGCTCCAACCCTAATCAAACACACCTGAAACCGCTAATCAAGCTCTTACTAGGTATACTAGAAACTTCCAGGCAGGTGTGTTGAGGCAAGTTGGAGCTAAACCCTGCAGGGACACCGGCCCTCCAGGACTGAGTTTGGTGACCACTGCTGTATATGAATGACAACATCATTGTATTTTATAGATTTCTGAGATGGACCACATTTGTTAAAGTAATCTTTGCTTTGAGTGTTTACATTGGTGTGTTATATTTGTGTATGTTCATCCATGCACAACTAGTGCAGCGCTAAATAAAAATCATTGATAAGTAGAGCTGGGCGATTTGGCCTAAAATCAAAAACATTTTAACTCGATTACGATTAATGAACGATTATTTTATTTATTTATTTTATGTTTTTGCCCTCATAGTTCACTGACAGGTTTTGTACTGTAAATATGCTCACATATTGGAATTGAGAATGTAGGGTGAATTACTTGATTTTAAAATAATTGAAGTAAACACAGACTATCTACTATCTATGACTGTTTATTGAACATCAATGCTGAACAACTGAAATTAAAACACATTGCCTGTGCACATAAGACACACATTTTTGTCATTTTTTCTTTAAATATTTATAGTCAATCAAACAATCAATCAATATAAACAGCATTTGATCAAAATTTATTTTTAACCGAATAAAAAAAAAAAAAAGTGTATTTATGTGCTAGATAAATAACCAGGGATATACATATACACAGTTGAAGGCAAAATTATTAGTAAGGTAACTTTCTGCAGACAGAGCTTTTTAGTTGATTCAACTTAAATCAAGTCAAGTGCAGTACTTGGGTTAAAGTTGAGTCACCTCAAAAGAGCTGTGCAGCAAATTCCCTTACAATTATAAATTGAGTCAACTTTCTTATTTACAGTGTGTGAAATCTGAATTCTTCTTCAAATATTTCCCAAGTGATGTAGCAGAGTTAATAGGGAGAGGATGTTTTCAACACATTTATACATTTTTAATTATAATAACTATTCATTCATTCATTTTCTTTTCGGCTTAGTCTCTTTATTAATCTGGGGTCGCCACAGCGGAACGAACCGCCAACTTATCCAGCATATGTTTTACGCAGCGGATGCCCTTCCAGCTGCAACCCATCACTGGGAAACATCCATACACACTCATTCACACACATACACTACGGACAATTTAGCTTACCCAATTCACCTGTACTGCATGTCTTTGGACTTGTGGGGGAAACCGGAGCACCCGGAGGAAACCCACGCAAACACAGGGAAAACATGCAAACTCCACACTGAAATGCCAACTGCACCAGCCGGGGCTCGAACCAGCGACCTTCTTGCTGTGAGGCGATTGTGCTACCCACTGCGCGACCATTCTGCCCCTACAATAACTAACTAAATAATAAATATATAATAATTATTTTTAATAACAAATATATATATATAGAATTATTTTTAATAACTAAGATTTATTTACTCTTTGCCATGATGACTGTACATAATTTTTTTATTAAGTTATTATATTTTAATAAGTTATTTTGCAAGATACTAGTATTCAGCTTAAAGTGACGCAATGGTCACGTCGCAGAATCTGCAGTGTTGAGTTGATATTATAGTTTTCCAGGAATCACAATTGCAAAGAGTAACCAATAGAGTAAAAGAAATATCACTTGCATGTGTTTTTAAGGCCTGTGATTGTGTGAGCAAAATTTAGAGTTTGTAACTTTAATAAAGGTTAAATTTTTAGAATTATTAATATGATGAAGACTATACAGTGCTATTTAACACTTTATTATTCAATTTCTGTAGCCGAATACTATTAAGACTCCTGAGAAAATTGTAAAGCACCGTTTTTCACTTGTTTTCAATTTCATGCAAATGATTCAATCCCCTGGAGAATCATCCCAATCAAACTAAATTAATTAATTATTTTCAAATAGAACTATTAATGTCATTTATATAGCAATATATATTGCAGAGGGCTGCACGGTGGCGCAGTGGGTAGCACGTTCGCCTCACAGCAAGAAGGTCGCTGGTTCGAGCCTCGGCTGGGTCAGTTGGCATTTCTGTGTGGAGTTTGCACGTTCTCCCCATGTTGGCGTGGGTTTCCTCCGGGTGCTCCAGTTTTCCCCACAAGTCCAAAGACATGCAGTACAGGTGAATTGGGTAAGCTAAATTGTCCGTAGTGTATGTGTGTGAATGAGTGTGTATGGATGTTTCCCAGTGATGGGTTGCAGCTGGAAGGGCATCCGCTGCATAAAACATATGCTGGATAAGTTGGCGGTTCATTCCGCTGTGGCGACCCCAGATTAATAAAGGGACTAAGCCGAAAAGAAAATGAATGAATGAATGAATATATATTGCAGAAAAACAAAATATTGCCATGTCATGTTTTGTCCAATATCGTGCAGCCCTACATTGAACAACAGTGGTTTGTTCTGTAGACAATCAAACAAATAAATCTGACTAATAATAATAAGGTGACTAATAATATTGACCTTAAAACAAATGTAAAACTGCTTTTATTCTAGCCGAAATAAAACAAATAAGACTTTCTCCAGAAGGTAAAATATTATAGGAAATACTGTGAAAAATTCCTTGCTCTGTTAAACAAGTTTCACAGTCAGGAGTGATATTAATTTTGACTTCAACTATTTCTTTTTTGGCATTTTTTCTGTATCATGGCTGATTATAGGAAAGAATATCCTTGTAATTAAGTGAAATCTGACTGTATTGTAGGGAAGTGGGTCATATCATTATGGGTCTTGCGAAGGAGTCTGATTTCAGAGGGGTTGTAAGACGCAACGGTTGGACTTTTCAGCTGCGCCATTCACCTGGAACTCAAACTGAAGCTCCTCTAAAAAGTCCAGCAGTCTGAGAAAGCCTGATGGGATCAGATTGCAGCCCCTGAAAGTTAGATCAGGTTTACATAGTGAATCTATCACAAAAGCGTAGCGTATTCTTTGTGTTGCATTCACTTCTGCAGTTCAGGGTGTGGATCTGTGGTGGTCAAAGAGCAAATACAGATAGCTAGAAGCTAACGTGTCTTATATGTCTGAACTAGGTCAGCTCTCATGTTTCTCTTTGCTGTTGACTGTCAATAGTTGTGTGTTGATGAAGCTTAGAGTTGTGGAAGTGCAGGCTGAATGTTGCAGAGACACAGTTTCAAGTGTGTGAATCCTTCAACAGATCTATAGCGGTTTTAACACTCGGCTGAATGGCAAACACACTCGAGACAAACATCAGTGGCAGTGTTTCCAGATCCGCTCACATGATTATTTGTTTAATTTCTTTGTCTTTCTTCATGCATCACATGTCCTGATGTGTCATATTTCTTCCCATGCATGTTTGTTTTGCTGACACACTGTAAAGAATTTAATGGCATGAAGTCAAGACAACAAATATTTTTATGTTGCTTTAACTTATTTGAATAAGTTAATCAGTTAACCCTAACTAAATTATTTAAGTTATTAAAAGTTTAACTTAATATATTTAGTTAGTTCGATTGATGTTAAGTTAAGATGACTAGAAAAGTGTATTTGATTAAACTAAAAAATTGAAGGCAGCAAGAATTTTTTTTACAGTGCAGTAAAAAAGTACAATTAAATACACAGAAACAATAATTGCGTCAGAAAAAAAGGATTTATATAGTAATTTTTAAAAAAATTTTTATGCTTTGTTTAGATTTAAAGTCACATGAGCCACTAAATCACATGTTTGTATTTCACATAGAGATGATAGCAGTATCATTTTTTTAATTGCCTTTTTTTATTAATGCGAAATGTAATTAAAAACTAATTATTTTCAAAAGGGGTGCGGCGCGGTGGCGCAGTGGGTAGCGCTGTCGCCTCACAGCAAGGAAGGTCGCTGGTTCGAGCCTCGGCTGGGTCAGTTGGCATTTCTGTGTGGAGTTTGTATGTTCTCCCCGTGTTGGCGTGGGTTTCCTCCGGGTGCTCCAGTTTCCCCCACAGTCCAAACACATGCGCTATAGTTGAATTGAGTAAGCAAAATTGTCTGTAGTGTATGAGTGTGAATGAGAGTGTATGGGTGTTTCCCAGTGATGGGTTGCAGCTGGAAAGGCATCCGCTGCGTAAAACATATGCTGGATAAGTTGGCGGTTCATTCCGCTGTGGCGACCCCAGATTAATAAAGGGACTAAGCCGAAAAGAAAATGAATGAATGAATATTTTCAAAAACTTGCATTTTTGGCTGCCAATAAACCCCAAACAATTAAATACACAGACAAAATATCATTCATTCATTCATTCATTCATTCATTCATTCATTTTCTTTTCGGCTTAGTTCCTTTATTAATCTGGGGTCGCCACAGCGGAATGAACCGCCAACTTATCCAGCATATGTTTTATGCAGCGGATGCCCTTCCAGCTGCAACCCATCACTGGGAAACATCCATACACACACTCATACACTACGGACAATTTATCCTACCCAATTCACCTATACCACATGTTTTTTTGGACTTGTGGGGGAAACCGGAGCACCCGGAGGAAACCCACGCGAACACGGGGAGAACATGCAAACTCCACACAGAAACGCCAACTGACCCAGCCAAGGCTCGAACCAGTGACCTTCTTGCTGTGAGGCGAACGTGCTACCCACTGCGCCACCGTGACGCCCCAGACAAAATATAATTAATATAATATAATAATATAATTATAGGTGTTAGAAATAAAGGGAATAGGATTTATATTATAATTGTGGTTTTTACGCTTTGTTTAGATTTAAAGTCACATAAATCACATGTTTGTAGTTTACACAGAGATGATAGCAATAAAAATTTTTTTTTAAATGGCCTTTTTTATCAATGCGAAATTTCATTAAAAACATTATTTTCTAAAGCTTGCATTTTTAAGCTGTCAAAATTTTGACATTCATTTTCATTCATTCATTTTCCTTCGGCTTAGTCTCTATTTCAGAGGTCGCCACAGCGGAATGAACTGCTAACTATTCCAGCATATGTTTAACACAGCGAATGCCCTTCCAGCTGCAACCCATTACTGGGAAACACCCATACACACTCATTCACACACACACACACACACACACACACACACTCATACACTACGGACAATTTAGTTTATTCAATTTACCTGTACCACATTTGTTTGGACTGTGGGGGAAACCGGAGCACCCGGAGGAAACCCACGCCAACACGGGGAGAACATGCAAACTCCTCACAGAAATGCCAACTGACCCAGCCGAGGCTCGAACCAGCGACCTTCTTTGCTGTGAGGCCACAGTGCTAACCACTGAGCCACCGTGCCTCCAAAATGTTCGTTTTGTGTAAATATAAGCCAAAATGCATTAAACTATTTCTGTTTCTAGTTTAATTTTGTAGTCATGTGCTGTGAGAGACTAGTGATTTGCTGTTATAGGCTTTTGCCTATATATACTGTATTATCACGATATTTGCCTAAGCTGCAAAATGAGCGAGACTGGAAATGGTACCCTGCAATAAGTGAAGTTTATTTATAAACTAATTTCGAGAGGATCACGTGCTTATGATTGTTCTCAGCTGGTCCGGCATCAGCTCATGATTGATTCTCCAATCAGATGATTCCTAACTCACTATAAATAACCAGAGTTTTCTTATCTCAATATCTTCGTCTTGAAGAATCCCCCCTACTCCCCCTCCTTTCCAGATGGGCGACACGGCGGCCCAGTGATTAGCACTGTTGCCTCACAGCAAGAGTGTCTCCGGTTAAAGTCCCTTCTAAACCAGTTGACATTTCTGTGCGGAGTTTGCTCGTTCTCCCCGTGCTCGCGTGGGTTTTCCCCGGGTTCTCCAGTTTCCTCCCACAGTCCAAAAAACATGCAACCGAAGTTAATTGAACACACCAAATTGATACCATAGCCAAGCTCTTAGCGAGTACTCCTCTTCTCAGCCATCCTACATCTGTCGTTAGCCAGAAATAAGCCGGGGGGAGTTCATCGAGATCTACCTGAGCTCAAACTCCCCTCTCGCCTTGCAAACGGGAGGGAGCCCAGGGCTCGAGGATCTCATAAGCTCAGGGCTCTCTCCCGGGACAGCATGCCAAACAAGTTTTATTATCAATCATCAGCTAAGTGTGAACTCTTGAAATATCTTAAATAATACCATTTAAATGGTCCATGCAAAAGGTCGGAAAAAAAAGAAGATTATGGAGGAGGAAATGTTTTGCGGAGCTGAGAGAAAAATTTGTTAATACATAAATTGCTCAATAAATAATTTAGCAATGTGCTGCTGCTGTGACTGATTGAGCAAATGTTTCTTTGTTTCTGGTTAATGCTATTGTAAAGCTTGTTTATTCTGATACAGTGCTCTCTCATTGGCTGTTGGTCATCGATCGCTGATGTGTTTTTTAGTCAGAACTCATTTCACACAGCATGATTTTAGATCGCCGATAAGTCCAGATATTTAGCATGCCAAATATTTCACAGGCGTCTGCGATTCTCTCTGATCGTGTCTTTGATTATTCACACTGTGTGATCGTCGCTCACTTGAACGAGCTGATTTGCCTCCGATTTCTGACTTTTGTTGGTAAATTCAATTGACAAAAACTGTCAGCAAGTGAATATCAGGGTTAAAATCGTAGTGTGAACTTGCCATAAGAGCCTAGTGATGATCTCCACTGAGTGACCTAAGAGCAGTCTCTCTCTCTCTCTGGATTAGTCCCAGAACTCCTTATCCTCAGCTATCACTCTCTCCTGGAGTCAGACTATAGACTAAGGTCTGGATTTGAAGGGTTTAGGGATGTCTGACCAGAATAGTAAGCTCTGCGTCATTCAGGCTCTACCCTATTGTTGACTGTGTCTGAACAGTCATTGCCAGGCAGTCTAGTGATGAGTATTAATTAACATTGCTGCACACTTATTTTTGTGTTTTATATTAAAAAGGGATCAGTTGCATTGCAGTATACATTTACATTATGGCATAGCTTAGCATTCAAAGTACATTACTGTCATATCTTGCTTCTTGTGGTTACTTTTTATGTTGTTCTTTTTGAATATTTAATCTACAACATGTATCATATGCCTGTTAGGTACACTGTTAAAGATGCTGGGTTCCACACATTCGATTTGTGTAGGGACAACATAAAGAAATTAAGTTAACTTATTCGTTTTTACAAATGTAAGTGGATTGAACATAAAACAATTAAGTTGTCCCAAAATAAATGAAGAATTGTGTTTTTTCAGCTCATTTTTAGTTTGAACAAACAGCAAATGTCT
The DNA here is from genome assembly GCA_903798115.1 of Danio jaintianensis. Lineage (NCBI taxonomy): Eukaryota > Metazoa > Chordata > Actinopteri > Cypriniformes > Danionidae > Danio > Danio jaintianensis. The sequence continues at coordinate 2,630,531 of CAIGQV010018170.1, forward strand.
TTTTTTTGAGTGTATGATTATATAAATATGATCTAAATTCATTAATGTGCAAAATATTAAATTATGTATTGTTCTTACAGTTTGCATTATATCTACTCGTGTGACTTTATAGTAAGGCTTTTCTCAAAATAAATAATTTCACATAATTTATATTTGTGTAATTCATCTTGACAAAATGTAGTTCGCAAATGAAAAAGAAAAGATAAATAAAAATAATTTGTCATTTAGAAATGAATCATCTTCATTTTACGAATCATTGCGTATTTATGCATCAGCTTTGATTGGTGTGTGTGACTGTTTCTGTACATATCAGCTACCAAAGAAGCAAGAAAGAAATAATGAATTAATTCTGCAGTAATAATAATAATTTTACTGGTCTTGTTGTTTTGCAATGGTTTTGCATATATATCTATATTTATTGAGTATATTCTGAGGCCACAGTGTAGCGTATGCTTTAAATGCATGCTATTATTCTTTATTAGTTAATTGGAGTGATTGTTCTTTAGGCTAAACATAGAGTGCAGTAATCCCTCAGTCTGCTTAATCATGATGTGCTGCTCTCTCTCTCTCTCTCTCTCTCTCTCTCTCTCTCTCTCTCTCTCTCAGCATCTGATCTGATAAGCATATTGGGTTTCTCTGACCAAACTCTCACTGTAAAAAATGTAATGTCAAGAAGTCAAGACAACAAATAATTTTATGTTGCATTAACTTATTTTAATACGTTAATCAGGTTTCAAATAAATTGTTTAAGTTATGCAAAGTTTAACTTAATATTCTGAGTCAGTTTGATTGATGTAAGTTGAGATGACTAGAAAAGTGAGCTTGATTCAACTAAACAATTTAAGGCAGCAAGATTGTTTTTACAGTGCACTGAAGAAAAAAAATGATTCATTGGATTTACTCAATTTTTTTAAGGTAACTGGTTGCAAGCAAAAAATATGGGCTGAATTTAAACAAACAAATTATATTTAGTTATGTTTTGTTTACATAACTGTATTCCATTATTATTCTATATATATAAACCAGCAGATTACACTATATATTTCATTACTTTATATGTAATATATAGGCATATATAGTAATGACATATAAAGTAATGAAATATATAGTGTAATCTGCTGCTTAACAAAATCATCTTAATTTGTTTGTTTAAATTCAGCCCAAATTAATTGTTTGCAACCAGTTACCTTAAAAAAATGTAGAAATGAATAATTTTTTTCAGTGCATTTCAAACCCCCTTCTTGTTCCACGAATATATCTCCATTTGTTTTTTACCCACCTGTGACCAGAGGATTGTCCTTTGCTTTCACTGTAATTTGATTAGCTTTGCATACGGCCCTGTCATGGAAAGCTATATCACTACATTTCTCCTTCAGAGAATTACATACTGCATTTTTGTGCACTTCTACCTTGGCATGGTCAGTGATTTTTTTTATTTTCTTTTTTGTGAAACCCTGCTGTTAATATAGAAGACCATATAACAGTTTGCAGATTGGTAGACTTAAGGCTGATTTATACTTCTGCGTGGAGTGATCGGCGTGACCCACGGCGCCTGCCTTGCGCGTAGCCATGCATTTATACTTCTGCTTGCTGTGTTGCTCTGCAATAACACTTCCGAAACGCTAGCTGGCAGTAGGTTTTTATGTTCCTCTGTGTCGAGTTTATTCGCAGGTGTTTTGTTTTTTCTGAACGCTACCTTAATGTACAAGTAGCTAAAACTCGCTTATTCAGAGGTGGGAACCAGCGGACGTGCAACAACTTTAATCATAGGGTAAACACAAAACAAAAGTTTCCATCTGGAGCTCCTTCACGGGACTCCATACTTGTAAACAATCGCTCCATCGGGCTCGCAGCTCTCAGCCCCACCCATGCTTGTCAGCGCTACCAAGCCGACCAATCACAGAGCTAAAAAAAACATTAATTTAACTTAATTGATTTGCTTTGGAATGATATGATGGGATTGTGTGGAGCCCAGTGTACTATAGACATTGAGTTTTTACCGTTTGTTTCAGTTAGTTTAAAATGTAATAGTCGAGTTTACTTTAGAAATCTGTGGAATATGATATATCTGTGGAAATCTGTAGAATAATACATATAAAATTCATAATACAAATAAAATTATTGAAAATTGGTAAATTCAAAACACAATTAAAGTAAAATATCTAATGATATCTGGACACTTAAGCTAATCAGCTCATGATTTATGTTTGAGTTGATAAAGCTAGTAAAAAATTTGTAGGTGTAAAGAAAACAAGTATATTGAGTTCTTAGTTCAGTCAACTTAAATATTTATTTAAATATTACTAGGGCTGCACGATACTGTGATATGCAATATTGTTGTTACGTATTGAGATAACGATATTCTTACGATATAACATTTCCCTAGAAAAAATTAGCTATGTTTATAAATCATTTATTTTTATTTAATGATAGTGAAATAAACAGGCAAATGATATTTTTCAGTTCTAATTCAGACAAAAAAGCTGCAAACATTTAGTATTTCAAACACTATGAGCGAGTGAAAACCTCATATTCTGGTGTAACCTGATATCTGACTCTGATTGGCTGTCGTCATTTTCCTCTCTCGACTCATTAGTGTTTATTTTCAGCTCTGGGTTCACCTTTTGGGTCACTCCAGCCAATAGCAGAACACCAACTACTGGGAAGGCGGGGCTAAAGATAGTAATGCACCATCTGACTGGTCAGATATTTGGTCAGAATTTATCACAAGTCTGCGTTATGTATATTGCATATACTATGATCTTAATAACGATAATTTTGCGATATATTGTGCAGCCCTAGTTATTACACTGCTTAAATTGCAACAAATTTGGTATGATATTTATTTAATATGATATTTTGTCAGACCTTTAAAATAGAATGGCGCTCAATAAGGCATAAACACTCATATTTTTTATGATAATAGTAAGGGATTTTTCTGTAGTGCAAAGCAACTAAAAGAGCATGTTATTCCTTAGCAGAGCATCTGAGAGATTTCCACATGAGTTGCTATGTAGGACATGCTGAACAAACCTATGAGGACAGATAGAGATGTATATAAAAAAAAGGTCAGATGTTTCCTGCTGTACATAAGCACAGCAATAATCAAGGCTGGATATAAATAGCGCTCATTTTAAAATAGATTTAGTGATGCAGTGTAGCCAAGATTGCTGTTTCATTAATTAAATGTGTACAAGCATGTTATACTTTGACCTTTCGACATGTTGATTGCCTTGTGAAATGTTCATATTTTCCATAAATCCTCCAGCTGAAGATGTGTGTTAGTTTTCTGGTCTTTTCTCCAGTTTCCATGATCAAGCATGCTGTTTAAAAGCATGATACACAGATCTAGCGTAGTGTGTTTTTGCTTTATAGAGAAAGTGAAGGAGAAAGAGTGATCGCTGATGCTTTAAAGCAAAAAAAGTAGTAATTATTGCTTCGTTTAAGGATGCATTTTGTGTTAATGTTAATATCTTTTATTTTTATTGTGATCATTTTTAATGAAATCTCTGTTCTTCTGAGGGGTTTTCTGTGTTTCTGTGCTTTTCTAAATGACAGTATTAATTTGGAAGTATGCATGTGATGCTTTTGAGTGTTACTGAAACTAGAATCAGCAGAATATAGCATTACAATTTTATATTATATTGCGTTAGTTCTGATGATGACTCTGACTGAAATACTTTTACTTGTTTCTAAAGTAGGGCTGCACGATATTGGAAAACATTACGATATTTTTTATTCTGCAATATATATTTCAATATGAATACAATTTCACTAGATTAGTTGCATTATTTGCAAAAATTGATTGGGATGATTCTGTAGGGGAGTGCATATGCATAAGAAACAATCTACAAGCATAGATAAAAGAAAAGATACCAATGAAATAAACAGCGTTTTATTGTTTTCCGAGGAGTTGAACTGTATTCAGGTATACAGTAATAGAATAGTCAAAGGTAAGATAATACTGCATTTTCTTCGTTTTATAAACAATTAAATAAAATTAATCGTTTTTTAATTTGTCAAAGTTACAAACAGTACATTTTCTTAGGCCTGAATGCTTTTAAACCGTCACATAGTTACAGGCCTCAAAAAACACTTGCGAAATGATCAATTTTAATCCAGACTCATTATTGCGTATACATCAATGCTGAAACGATATATTGTGCAGCCCTAATTTAAAGTATTTTTTTTCCTTCCACAGGATGCCTTACAGAGGATAATCGCCACATTAGCAAACAAAAATGAGGAGCTCCATAATTTCATTGACACGCTGAATCACACTTTGGATCGAGTTCAGGTGAGCACTTTAAGAGTACAAACTCAGCAACACTAAACAGCAGCGCATACACCAGCAAACACACATTTAATCTGCCGCAAGGTACTACCATATCATTCATTACATAATGCATTATATAAGGGATGAATGAGAATCAACACACTGAGCTATCTTTGTCCATACACATTTATACACTTACCGGCCACTTTATTAGGTACACCTGTCCAACTGCTAGTTAACGCAAATTTTTTAATCAGCCAATCACATGGCAGCAACTCAATGCATTTAGGCATGTAGACATGGTCAAGACAATCTGCTGCAATTCAAACCGAGCATCAGAATGGAAAAGAAAGGTGATTTAAGTGACTTTGAACGAGGCATGGTTGTTGGTGCCAGACGGGCTGGTCTGAGTATTTCAGAAAATGCTGATCTACTGGGATTTTCACCCACAACCATCTCTAGGGTTTACAGAGAATGGCACGAAAAAGAGACAATATCCAGTGAGCGGCAGTTCTGTGGGCGCAAGTGCCTTGTTGATGCCAGAGGTGGCCAGATGGCCAGACTGGTTCCAGCTGATAGAAAGGCAACAGTAACTCAAATAACCACTCGTTACAACCGAGGTCTGCAGAAGAGCATCTCTGAACGCACAACACGTCCAACCTTGAGACGGATGGGCTACAGCAGCAGAAGACCACACCGGGTGCCACTCCTGTCAGCTAAGAACAGGAAACTGAGGCTACAATTCACACACGCTCACCAAAATTGGACAATAGAAGATTGGAAAAACGTTGCCTGGTCTGATGAGTCTCGATTTCTGCTGCGACATTCGGATGGTAGGGTCAGAACTTGGCGTCAACAACATGTATCAACGGATCAGGTTGATGCTGGTGGTGGTGTAATGGTGTGGGGGATATTTTCTTGGCACATTTGGGCCCATTAGTACCAATTGAGCATCGTGTCAACGCCACAGCCTACCTGAGTATTGTTGCTGACCATGTCCATCCCTTTATGACCACAGTGAACCCATCTTCTAATGGCTACTTCCAGCAGGATAACGCAGTATGTCATAAAGCACGAATCATCTCAGACTGGTTTCTTGAACATGACAATGAGTTCACTGTACTCAAATGGCCTCCTCAGTCACCATATCTCAATCCAATAGAGCACATTTGGGATGTGGTGGAACAGGAGATTCGCATCATGGATGTGCAGCCGACAAATCTGCAGCAACTGTGTGATGCTATCATGTTAATATGGAGCAAAATCTCTGAGGAATATTTCCAGTACCTTGTTGAATCTATGCCACGAAGGATTAAGGCAGTTCTGAAGGCAAAAGGGTACTAGTAAGGTGTACCTAATAAAGCGGCCGGTGAGTGTAAATATAAAATGGTAGCATTTAGTTTTTTATTATTTTATTGTAGTTTTTGTTTTATTCAAGTTTTTGTATTAATAATATTTATGTTTAACTGAAAAATAGAATGTGTGTAGTGTGTAGACATTTGATTATTATTGAGTTATGTTGACTACATACTTTATTTTATTCATTCACTCGCTCACTACATTCACTACATTCATTCATTTTCTTTTCGGCTTAGTCCCTTTATTAATCTGGGGTCGCCACAGCGGAATGAACCGCCAACTTATCCAGCATATGTTTCACGCAGCGGATGACCTTCCAGCTGCAACCCATCACTGGGAAACATCCATACACACTCATTCACACACATACACTACGGACAATTTAGCCTACCCAATTCACCTATAGTGCATGTCTTTGGACTTGTGGGGGAAACCGGAGCACCCAGAGGAAACCCACGTGAACACGGGGAGAACATGCAAACTCCACACAGAAACGGCAACTGACCCAGCCGAGGCTCGAACCAGCGACCTTCTTGCTGTGAGGCAAACGTGCTACCCACTGCGCCACCGTGCAGCCCC
>CAIGQV010018170.1:2678252-2690261 GCA_903798115.1 Danio jaintianensis
AGACAGACAGACAGACAGACAGACAGACAGACAGACAGACAGACAGACAGATCAGGGGTCTCAAACTGCCGGCCTGTCTATCTAACTTTCCACATTGCACCTGCTTTGATGAACACAAGTGGTGTTTTGGCTGTAATGAAAGCAGTGCAGTTCAGTACAGTTACACAGAGCAGATCATGCACATCTGCACATGGTGTTTAAGCTGCTGTGGCTGATGTGATTTACACCAAATGAAGAGATTACAGCAGGAATATCTGGATTATACAGAAAGACAGTACAGTCAAGAGCATATGAGGTGAACAGGGAGAATGAAGAGTGGAAATATTTTTTTTGTATATATATATATTTTGATTTAATTCCTAAACTTAAGAAACAACGAAACAACCATCTCTAACCATTGTTTCCCATTATGATATATATTGTTTTTATACCACACAAGCAAGGTGTGTATTTATTTTATTTTATTTATTTTACTTCATTTACTTTATTTACTTTATTAGATCTTTATAAGATTTTTTTCAACACATTTCTAAACATAATAGTTTTAATAACTCATTTCTAATAACTGATTTCTTTTATCTTTGCCATGATGACAGCACATAATATTTGACTAGATATTCTTCAAGATACTAGTATTCAGCTTAAAGGGACATATAAAGGCTTAACTAGGTTAATTGGGGTAAAGTTAGGGTAATTAGGCAAGTCATTGTATAACAGTGGTTTGTTCTGTAGACAATCCAAAACAAACATTGTTTAAGGGGGCGAATAATATTGACCTTAAAATGGGTTTTAAAAATGAAAAGCTGCTTTTATTCTTGCCGAAGTAAAACAAATAAGACTTTCTCCAGAAGAAAAAATATTATAGAAAATACTGTGAAAAAGGGGCGACGTGGTGGCGCAGTGGGTAGCACAATCGCCTCACAGCAAGAAGGTCGCTGGTTTGAGCCTCGGCTGGGTCAGTTGGCGTTTCTGTGTGGAGTTTGCATGTTCTCCCCGTGTTCGCATGGGTTTCCTCCGGGTGCTCCGGTTTCCCCCACAAGTCCAAAGACATGCGGTACAGGTGAATTGGGTAGGCTAAATTCTCCGTAGTGTATGTGTGTGAATAAGTGTGTGTCGATGTTTCCCAGTGATGGGTTGCGGCTGGAAGGGCATCCGCTGCGTAAAACATATGCTGGATAAATTGGTGGTTCATTCCGCTGTGGCGACCCCAGATTAATAAAGGGACTAAGCCGAAAAGAAAATGAATGAATGAATTTTAAAAATATATGCATCCATGTGTGTATTTATGTATACATAATCATAATAAATGAACACAGTACACACACACACACTTATATTATGTCAAAAAAACACTTTTATTTTGGACTCGAATAATCTTTGCCCAGCTTTAATATATATAAAATATATATAGTAGTCAACATTTGAAGTAAATCAAAGAAAGTTTTTCAAAATTGTCCCAAGACAAGAATGGGTGTTGATCAATAGTTTGAGGACTTTAATGACAGGTGATGGTCCACTTCAAATCTTGACCACTGTATATCTAATATATTTGAACATGTATAAAAAATGTGAAAATGGTCACTTTTGCTATATTTTGAAACTTATGTTGCATATGTGTGTGTAATGATGAGTGCAAGAGTGCAAGATCCACATGCAGTCTAAATTATATTTATTAAGCAATACTAAGACAAAACACGGTGACTCAGTGGTTAGCACTGTCGCCTCACAGCAAGAAGGTCACTGGTTCAAGTCCCGGCTGGGCCAGTTGGCAGTTCTGTGTGGAGTTTGCATGTTCTCCCCGTGTTGGCGTGGGTTTCCTCCAGGTGCTCCGGTTTCCCCCACAGTCCAAACACATGCTCTATAGGTGAATTGAATAAACTACATTTACCAGAGTGTATGAGTGTGTGTGTGAGAATGTGAGAGTGTATTGGTGTTTCCCAGTGCTGGGTTGCAGCTGGAAGGGTGCTTGTCCACTGTGGCGATCTCTGATAAATCAGAGACTAAGCCAAAGGAAAATGAATGAATGTCTGCTACTGATGTGCATCTGCAGAGTTATACAGTTCAGCACTGAAGTCAGAATCATTCATCATCCGCCAGCAGAGAGCAGTCAGAGGTTTGCAATGCTGTCATTTAACATATGCACAAAAACACAGTGTAAAAAAACAAAGAGTGCCTTCGGGGATTTATATTTAAGCTCATGGGACTGTGTCCTCTCGCTTTGGTGGAGAAAGACCTCTCTTTAATGCTGTCCAACACATATTAAAGGGACAGTTCACCCAAAAATACAATTCTGTCATCATTTACTCACAATTGTTGTCCTGCTGAACATAATGTTGGAATATGGTAGTATTTGTTTTACTGGCAACTTAATGTCAAAGATTAGACTGACTTTGACATAAAAAAAATGTCAAAAATGTACATCGCTTTGATGTCAAAACCTTTATGTCCAATGGACATCCACACATTGACGCCCTTTTGACCACCAAAGTAATGACACAAAAAGTATTATGATATATAGTTAAGTTATACGATATAAAGTTTTACATTAAGTATTATGTATTAACATCAAAAAATAAGCACAATGTACTTATTGTTCATACTGAATTGCAGAAGACTTTTGGGGCTATTAAGCTGGGATACGGGTAGGGTTAAGATGTAAGTGATGGTCAACAGTGTAATTATGAATGTGATTAGAGAAGTTAATTAATTCTAAATAATAATTATATAGGGCGTCATGGTGGCGCAGTGGGTAGCACAATCGCTTCATAGCAAGAAGGTCGCTGGTTCGAGCCTCGGCTGGGTCAGTTGGCATTTCTGTGTGGAGTTTGCATGTTCTCCCCGTGTTCACATGGGTTTCCTCCGGGTGCTCCGGTTTCCCCCACAAGTCCAAAGACATGCGCTATAGGTGAGTTGGGTAAGTTAAATTGGCCGTAGTGTATGTATGTGTGTGAATGAGTATGTAGTGTACGGATGTTTCCCAGTGATGGGTTGCAGCTGGAAGGGCATCCGTTGCGTAAAACATATGCTGGATAAGTTGGCGGTTCATTCCTCTGTGGTGACCCCAGAGTAATAAAGGGACTAAGCCGAAAAGAAAATGAATGAATGAATGAATAATAATTATATAATAATTATTATATAATGTATAATTACATGCAAATAATAAAAATATATAAGTACAATGTATGTACATGATGTATGTACAAAGTAAGTGCATTGTATCAAATGATCCATTTAAATGTGCGTACATAGTAGTAAATGTGACTATAATAATAAGTGATTAAAAAAACTTTAACTTATTTTATTTCAGCAATCTGCTTAGATAACATTTTTTTTCATTTCTAACTTTACTTGAAGAACTAAATAGACATAAAACACAACAAAAGTTCTGAAAGGTTAAAAAAAATTATAATAATAAATACATCTTAACATAATTTCTAATTCTAAATTTTAACAAATCTATATCAACTATATGGTGCAATGAATATCTGCGTGTACTGTATATAGAGAACAGAATGCATATTGAGAAAAGGCCATTCTTTATATCAAATAAAACACACCTGTTGACCAATCAGCACCAGATCTCAGACTCAGCTCTCCATACACCCCAAACACAACACCAAACACTCCTATCAAAACACTAAAGACTGCAACTCACCTCTTGCAACTATGTTTATCCTCAGTCTCATCACTAGATCTGCCTAAAGTTGGGCTTTTTCTAGTTGTGCTGTGGTTGTATTTATTCTCCTTTGCCTCAAGACTTTCACTGACTTTCAAGCAGTCTCAGCAGCACCTCCTCCACTCTCAATAAATCCTCTTTAAATCCACTTGGAGAGTTGCCCGAACTTAAACATATTAAACAATTAGACAGATCCACAAACAGCTTATCTGATATGTCTACCCTACCACACCACTTTCACACACACACACACACACACACACATGTACCACACATTTTGGGTTTTCATGTTTTATACAGACTCTTCATAGATATAATGATGTTTCTACTGTACAGACTGTATATTTTATCCCCCAAAACCCTCACCGAAAATATTCCAATATTTCATTCTCTCTGATTTATGAGACATTTTCCTCATGGAGACCAATAAAATGTCCCTGCGAGTAAAAAAAATACTGGTATTGCAACACCTAAGGGCATATTTGGTCCCCACATTGTGGTAAATACCAGGACCACACACACACACACATATTGGATTTCATGTTTTAAGGGGACTCTGCATAGACAAAAGGTTAAATATATATTTATATATAAACAATCTGCACTTTTAAATACTTCATTCTGGATGATTTATAAGTCATTTTTTCTCACATGGACCAATGAAATATCCCTACAAGGTCAACAATTACTGGTATTTATTTATTTTACACACACATACACATACATTTAAAAGAGAGATCTGTGAGGGTTGTACTCGTTTATGCTGAGCACTGTATATGTTGTTTCATTTCTTGCATAAATAAATTGCATTTTATTTTTGTATTTTTCAATATACAGTAGATCTGTAAATGATATTTGAGAGCTGATGGAGGCGGAGGTCATCAGTGAATATTAACAAAACATTCAGCCTCACATAAAGACACTGTTTGGCTTCATTTATGGAGGTTGACTGCCAACTCACAACTCAAATACTGTACATTTCATTGTCTTGGGGAATTAATTGTGAAAATTTGAAGAAAATGAGAGGCAATGGCACAGTTTTTTTTTCTGAGGTGAGCTGTTTCTTTTAAATTATGCAACTTGGAGAATCATTAAATACCTGGTACAGTATGTGCTCAATGTAATTTATTTGGCATGCAAATTTAATGAAAAAGCTATTACTTGTCAGTGGCATTGGCACAGTCATTATTCATGTGCTCGGTGTATAGTGCACATCTTCATATTCACAGCACAATGCTACTGTAAAAGCTCCAACAAAATAGACACTGAGGCTTAAACATTAAATTTGTGCTTATCCAATCTTTTGCAAAGTACACTGGAATTAATCAGTTTGTTTTTCAACTCTGTTCACAGCAAGAAGATCGCTGGTTCAAGTCAAGTCCAAGCCAGTTGGCATTTCTGTGTGGAGTTTGCATGTTCTCCGGTTTACCCCACAGTCCAAACACATGCGCTCTAGGTGAATTGGGTAAACAAAATTGCCCGTAGTGTATGAGTGTGTGTGAATGTGAGAGTGTATGGGTGTTTCCCAGTACTGGGTTGCGGCTGGAAAGAATATTAAATGAGAAAACAGTGGGTGTGGCTTGTTTTTTTCTACTGCGAGCTGATTGGATGTAATAAAGTAGGCATTTCATTCAGAAAGATGGGGAAAAGGGTTTGGGGAGAGTTATTACAACCTAACAGACTCCTCCTCCTCACCATTTCTGTGTGTTGTCAAAACTGACAGGTGGAGGGGGTGTGGTTAAGTATGTTAGCCACGCCCAATACCTCAGACAGACCTAATCTGAGAGTTTAACTAAAAAAACAAACAGGAAGTGCCTTTTCAGATTTCAATTAAAGATTACAAGGGCCCACAATTTTTTCCCCTTAAGGACATGCACAGATGAATTGTTTAGCACAAAACTAGCAATGTGAGCTAACAAAGTCAACATGTTAGTTTTGATTTCATGTGTACTTTAATGAACGTTCAAGGGTCAGTCTCAGAGCATAAGCCACACAGCAGAAAAAAAGGTTTCAGGGGACGTTTGCACTCACCGTTAAGCATTGCATATTGTCAGGGTTTGCAGAGCTGGAGACAGCAGCATGGTTTTCTCTAGCAGCTTCTGATAAAAACAAAACAAAAGATATTAAAAAAGATAAAAACTATATTGTAAAACAAATCCGTAAATTAGTTTTCCGTATTTTGTGTTTTCATTTTTCCCTGTTTATTTATGCATTTGTATTGCATTATGTGATGTTGATCTCTGCTCTGTCGACTTTTGATGTTGAAAATTCAACTCTACAGTTGAACAAAGTGACTATTACTGACATTTTAGTCGTTTGAAATAATATAATGTATAAGAAATAATCATATCTAGAGAAATAAGTCTGTAAAATAACAGAAAATGTACTGGCAGTTTATTACAAGGTTTTTATAGCGTAATATACAACACCAGCCCAGACAATATAGCACTGCAAACTATTACAAATGTTCAGAAAAGTCTCTTTATCAAACTTTTCAAGGTTAAAAGTTGTTGGAAGAAAGATCAAGATCCCATAATGCAATTCAAAAGCATAAATAAACGGGAAAAATAAAAACATGAATCACAAAATATGGAAAACTATTAATTTACAAATATATTTTTACAATGAGAGTCATGAGTTGTGTTTTTCCAACAGAACCTTGATATAAAAAACTCATATCTGAGTAGGTGGTAGTTTCTCAAGTTTTTTTATATTGCAAACGTGTTTCCAACTACAGTTGAAGTCAGAATTAATAAACCCCCTGAATTATTCGCTGTTTATTTTTTTCCCCAATTTCTGTTTAACGGAGAGATTTTTTCAACACATTTCTAAACATAATAGTTTTAATAACTCATTTCTAATAACTGATTTCTTTTATCTTTTCCATGATGACAGCACATAATATTTGACTAGTTATTTTTCAGACATTTCTTGTCATGTTCACCAGCGATCAAGGACTTCAGAGATCGCTGGTGAACTACAAATCATAACGAACTACAATTCCCATCATTCCGCCACACACACCCGGTTTCCACTTCCACTCATCACACACGCAGCTGCATCCTATCACTATTGATTGTTTGGACTATTTATACACCTTGCTCCTGTTTTGTCATTGCTCAGTCGTTGTTGTTTTTGAATGGTATTGTTTGGTCTTGTTGTTTTTGCTTATGTTATGTCACAGTTCCTGATCATAGTTTGTTGTTTTGTTTATTGTTATTTTGTTACTTTGTGTTCCTGGATGTCCTGTTTTTGCACAAGACCTTACCATTAAATGCACATGGATCCTATCTCTTGTCCCGTCTGCAATACCTCCCAGTAACGTAACAGAACGACTGAGCCCCTTATGGATCCAGCAGATGGTGAGATAGTCAGACTCCGTCAGGGTAATCGCTCCGTTGAGCGTTACGTGACGGAGTTCTTGAACTTGGCTCCGAGAAGCAGCTATGACGATCTACTCTTGATGATGTTTTTTCAAGGAGGACTTTCAGACCCAGTTCGCTCTAGGATGCCTACATTTGAGGAGGACTGGGGTCTTTATCTATACATGGAGTTTGCACTTTTGTTGTCGGGTTCTCCCTTCGCTATCTCAGTTGTGGAGGAGGAGGAACATCAGGAGAGCAAAAGGAGGAAAGCCAACCTTAAGCTCCGCGCCTATTCTCGACAGTCAAGTTCACGACCAGTTTTTTTTGAGTCCCATGAAGGGCTGGCAGAGCTGTGTGACTCCCCAGTGCTGCCAGAGCAGTCCCCTGAGTCCCACGAAAGGCCGGAGGTGCCACTTGAGCCCCATGAAGGGCTGGCAGAGCCGTGTGACTCCCCAGTGCTGCCAGAGCAGCCGTCTGAGTCCCACGAAAAGCCGTAGGTGCCACTTGAGTCCCACGAAAAACTGTTTGAGGCTTGTGATTCCTTAGTGCCGCTGGGGTTCGATGAACTGCCAGAGTTTCCTGAATCAAAGCCTCCTGATCCGCTGGGGTTCGGTGAACCGCCAGTACCTCCTGAACCAAAGCCTTCTGATCCGCTGGGGTTCAGTGAACCGCCAGTACCTCCTGAATCAAAGCCTCCTGACTCACTGGGGTTAAGTGAACCACCAGTATGTCCTGAACCAAAGCCTCCTGATCCGCTGGGGTTCAGTGAACCACCAGTACCTCCTGAATCAAAGCCTCCTGACTCACTGGGGTTCGGTGAACCGCCAGTACCTCCTGAACCAAAGCCTTCTGACCCACTGGGGTTCGGTGAACCGCCAGTACCTTCGGAACCAAAGCCTCCTGATCCGCTGGGGTTCGGTGAACCGCCAGTACCTTCTGAATCAAAGCCTCCTGACTGACTGGGGTTCGGTGAACCGCCAGTACGTCCTTAACCAAAGCCTCCTGCTCCGCTGGGGTTCGGTGAACCGCCAGTATGTCCTGAACCAAAGCCTCCTGATCCGCTGGGGTTCGATGAACCGCCAGTACCTTCTGAACCAAAGCCTCCTAATCCGCTGGGGTTCGGTGAACCGCCAGTACCTCCTGAACCAAAGCCTCCTTATCCGCTGGGGTTCGGTGAACCGCCAGTACCTCCTGAACCTAAACCTCCAGACCCATGGAGGGCGTTTAACCCATATCTGCCTGCTGATCCTAAACCCCCAGACATACCACAGCTTCATGATCCAGATCCGCCTGAATTCCATGCTCCAGGTCCTCCACAGCTTCATGCTCCAGATCCGCCTGAATTCCATGCTCCAGGTCCTCCACAGCTTCATATTCCAGATCCGCCTGAATTCCATGCTCCAGGTCCTCCGCAGCTTCATGCTCAAGATCCGCCTGAGTTCCATGCTCCAGGTCCTCCGCAGCTTCATGCTCCAGATCCGCCGGAGTTCCACGCTCCAGGTCCGCCACAGTTCCTTGTTCCACAGTTTTTGTATTTCTTGTTCCTGTCTAGTCACTTATGTGCCCGTTTGTTTTAGTGTTTTGTTTTGGAAACTCCATGCCCTCCCCCTGTTCCGCCTCTGCTTCACCTCCCTCCGGGAATATTCTGTCGCGTCTGGAATCCGCTCCTTAGGAGGGGGGTACCGTCATGTTCACCAACGATCAAGGACTTCAGAGATCGCTGGTGAACTACAAATCATAACGAACTACAATTCCCATCATTCTGCCACACACACCCGGTTTCCACTTCAACTCATCACACACGCAGCTGCATCCTATCACTATTGATTGTTTGGACTATTTATACACCTTGCTCCTGTTTTGTCATTGCTTAGTTGTTGTTGTTTTTGAATGGTATTGTTTGGTCTTGTTGTTTTTGCTTATGTTATGTCACAGTTCCTGATCATAGTTTGTTGTTTTTGTTTATTGCTATTTTGTTACTTTGTTCCTGGATGTCCTGTTTTTGCTCAAGATTTTACCATTAAATGCACATGGATCCTATCTCTTGTCCCGTCTGCAATACCTCCCAGTAACGTGACACTTCTATACCGCTTAAAGTGACATTTAAAGGCTTAACTAGGTTAATTAGGTTAACTAGGCAGGATAGGGTAATTAGGCAAGTCATTGTATAACGATGGTTTGTTCTGTAGCCTATCGAAAAAAAAATATAGCTTAAAGGGGCTAATAATTTTGATCTTATAATGGGTTTAAAAAATTAAAAACTGCTTTTATTCTAGCCGAAATAAAACAAGTAAAACTTTCTCCAGAAGAAAAAATATTATCAGACATACTGTGAAGATTTCCTTGCTCTGTTAAACATCATTTGGGAAATATTTGAAGAAGAAAAAAAATTCAAAGGGGGTTTAATAATTCTGATTGCAACTGTATTTCCGACTTCTTTATAGATTCAGTCAAAGAACATTAGAAAAGGTCTATTCTTTGATACGTGCACACAAGTGTGATCATTTACTCATCCTCCACTTGTTTCAGACCTGTCTGAGTTTCTTCTGTTGAGCACAAAGAAAGAATGCTGGGAAAAATAGTCATTGGCTTCCATATTATTTTTGTTCCTATGTCTTCAAAAAACTACTAAATTTTATGGGTTTTCAAAGTTACGTATTTTTCTTGTTATTTTACATTGGCTTTCTAAATTTAAAGATGAAATCACTTTCATTCATTCATTCATTTTCGGCTTAGTCCCTTTATTAATCTGGGGTCACCACAGCGGAATGAACCGCCAACTTATCCAGCATATGTTTTATGCAGCGGATGCCCTTCTAGCTGCAACCCATCACTGAGAAATACCCACACACTCCCATTCACACACATACACCACGGACAATTTAGCTTACCCAATTCACCTATAGCGCATGTGTTTGGACTGTGTGGGAAACCGGAGCACCCGGAGGAAACCCACGCCAACACAGGCAAAACATGCAAACTCCACACAGAACTGCCAACTGACCCAGCCGAGGCTCGAACCAGCGACCTTCTTGCTGTGAGGCAACAGCGCTACCCACTGTGCCACCGCGCCGCTGATTTCACTTTCACTTTCACTTAAAGTCTGTTGCTGTAAATTTACAGAATTTCCTTCAGAAGTTAGGATGACTTCACTTTCACTTTTCTCTTCTTTCACTTCACTTTTGTTATTTTCACTTTCACAATTTTCACTTAAAATCTATTGCTGTAAATTTTAATTAAATATGCAAATCGTATTAGTTGTCACACTTTATTTTAATATTTAATTCTCACTATTAATAAGCCATTAACTATGACTTTTAGCTCGATAAGCTCCTAATTTGCTGCTTATAGTTATTAGAGTAGTAGTTGGGTTTAGGTATTGGGTATTAGCAAAGTATAATAAGATCATGCAGAATATTTACTTTATAAGTACTAATAAACAGTTAATATCTTAAAAGCAGGCTAATATAAAGCCACTATGGCAAAAGTGGATGGAGCGATGGATGAATGAAGTGATGAATGCATGGCTGGATGGATGGAGCAATGGATGGATGGATGGATGGATGGATGGATGGATGAAGCAATGAATGAAGCAATGAATGAATTGATGGACAGACAGATAGACGGATGAACAAACGAACAAATTAATTAAATTTTTAATTAAGTAATTCATTTATGAAGCAATGGATGGTTGGATGAACGGATGAAGGAATGAATGAATGAATGAACGAACGAACGAACGAACGAACGAACGAACGAACGAATTAATTAATTAATTAATTAATTAATGAAGCAATGGATGGGTGGATGGATGGATGAATGAATTAATGAATTAATGAATGAATGAATGAATGAATTAATTAATGAATGAATGAATGAATGAATGAATGATGGGTGGGTGGTAGGGAGGGAGGGTGGATAATAGATAGAGAAATAGAATAGAACAAAACAGAGTAGACTAGAATTGAACAGTATAGAACAGAACAGAACAGTATAGAACCGAATAGAACAGTATAGAATAGAATAGAATAGAATAGAATAGAATAGAATAGAATAGAATATCATACACTAGAACAGAATAGAATAGAACAGTACAGAACAGAACAAAACAAAATAGAACAGTATAGAACCGAATAGAATAGAATATCATATACTAGAACAGAATAGAATAGAACAGAAAAGAATGGAATAGAATATAATAGAACATAATAGAATAGGCTAGTATAAAGCCACTAGTTAATAGTGAGAATTGGTACTTAAACTTAAGTGTTACCCTCATTCTGGCATTTAATATTTAATTTTATTTCATTTACTTCAAGATAGTAATTAAAGTAAGTAAATGTTATTTTTGTAGCACATTTATACACAAGAATAATACGCAAAGATAAAACAAACTGATACAAAAACATGAAAATACACACAACAATTAAAAAGCTTGGGAGTAAAAATACATCTTCAACATGCAGATATTGTAAGACTTGTATGTTTATCATGCTGTTTTCCTGTATGAAACATTATCTGATTCTCACAATGCAGATATCCTGAGGGCTATGAAGCCAAAAACCTGACCCTCACAAACACACATCTGAGCACAACTATTATACAATCTACCCACACTAAAAAATGCATTAAAGAGCAGCGTGGCCCACTTTTGCCGTGAAGGATATCAACAATCTAAAAATGCCTGGATAATGTGATGATGTGACAAATCAGAGCGGAAGGGGAATGTGTGGCAGACAAACCAAGAGAAAGACAGAAGGTTATTAATGTATTAATGATTCAGCTCGTCAAGTTAATCTGCTCAGGCAGTCAGAAGTCAATGACACACTGACATCATGCTGAGTCCTGTTCTCAGAGCTGAACACAGAGTAAATATGGACACAAAGCAGAATCATATGGAAGATATAGATATATGTCAGAGAATGAATGAATGAATGAATGAATGAATGAATGAATGAATGAATGAAT
>CAIGQV010018170.1:2705407-2718890 GCA_903798115.1 Danio jaintianensis
TGGTAAAAAAAATACTATCCTAGAGCGCCATCTGCTGGTAAAAAAAAAAATACTTAAAGTGCTATCTGCTGGTAAAAATACAACTAGCCTAAAGTGCCGTCTGCTGTTAAAAGCTCAGAATCGATTCAAGAGAGAACAGCAATGCATTTTTCTCAGAATCAATTCTCAAAAAAAATTCCTAACTATTTTTCTCCACAGCACTAAAAACTACAATGTATAATATATATAAAAGCCATTTTTGTCCATTTTGTGTCATAAATGTTCTGGTCACATTAGAGTCTGTAAACAATAGAAATCAAACTAGGGAGTCCAGGGAGATATACAGACGCAAGTGAGGCAAAATAGATGCTCTGAACACTCTGTGATGAGAAGTCTACTTACCTGAAACAGTGAGATTGCACAAATAGTTACGAGAATCACTATCCTAACGTCTACTTTGGGAGCGAGTCTTCTCCTGTAGTAGGTGTAATAGTGGCTGTAATATTCCTCTGGGTGATCCAGCATATAGTCATAGTCCTTGCGTAACTCTTCATCCTGAAAGTCACAATATTCAAGAATTTATTTATCTTTTGCACACACAAAAAATGATGGTGAAGACACATGCAATGTTTTGACGATGTTCTTTTCCTTTCTAAGCATTGAAATCTTCACAACACTTGAAGAAAATTGAAAAAAGCTGTCTATGGAGGGACAGAGAGCTCTAGGATTTCATCTAAAATATCTAAATTTGTGTTCTGAAGATGAACGATGGACTTACAGGTTTGGAACAACGTGAGGGTGAGTAATTAAAGGACAAAATTGTATAGCAAACTATTCCTTTAGCTGCTATTATGAGTTTAAATTAAAAAAAATTATAAAAACTATAAACTAATATGCACATGTCATTTAGGCATCTACGCAACATCTGGATGTTATACTGGTAATTCAGTTTGTTAATAACAGCGCAGAGCTGATGTTACCATTTATAATTAAAATTTCATTTTGGTGCTTTTATTGTGGGGTTAAAACTGTACATTTACAGTTTAGTGCTCAGTTTTTTTTCACTTGGTGAATGTGCGCCATCATAGCTGGATCTACAAAGTCCCTCTTTTTATTATTTACATTTCTGATGAAACTGGGTTGGAGAGACATTCAGATATAGATAAGAGAGTCAAAGCAACCCAGGTCAATACAGCCTGTGTATACAGGATTAAAGTTTAGGAAAGTGAAGATCCCCAATAAAGTTTCACTACATTAGTGAAGTTTGCCAGCATAATAACAATAATAATGTTATCGGGATCGAACACGGAACGAATGAACACTAGTTGCTATAATTATATAACTTTTACTTTAGAGTCTCTGTAAACCGGAAGTTGCAGGACACTTTTTTTCAGAATCAGAATCGGTTTTATTGCCAAGTGTGCTTACACACACACAAGGAATTTGTTTTGGCTACAGAAGCTTCCAGTGTACATAAAGTGTCACTCAGTATGATGACACCAATTAAATTAAAAATAGAATATTAAGTAGGGGGGGCGGAGTTTAATTTTGCACTCACCTTTCACTCGCAGCAAACTACTGGTTAGAGGGGCATGGCTAAGCATATTTAGCCCAATCTGTCAAACTGAGGTCACCAGCTATAAATAACAGATGGTCAGATTTTGATTAAAGTTTACTAAAGCCTTTTTTCAGTGGATTAACTTGCACAGACTGATTGTTCACCTAAAGACTAACAATGTGCACTAGCAAAATAAGCATTACACATTGGATTTCATGCGGACTTTAATGCACATTCTCTCTGAAGTAAAAATAAAGAAAATCCACTTCAACGGTTTTAAATTTAAACCTGAATTTAAGTATTTATTTGAAAACCTAACAATTAAAGGTCCTGTGAAGTGCTTTGAAATGTGCATTTTTATTCGACGTCTGATGTAATCTCAACTGAAACATTAAGAGAGGGTGGGACATTTAGAAGCTCCTCCCTTTAAAAAACAGCCAGTAGTATTTAGTTTTCATCACAGCTCTGCCAGTAAGAACGGTTGAGCTCAAGTGCATCAATGATAGTACTTGAATGATAGTAATTATGGAACAAACATCACTACTTGCTATACACTTTTTATAATAATAATAATAATAATAATAATAATAATAATTTCTTACATTTATATAGCGCTTTTCTAGACACTCAAAGCGCTTTACACATTGGGGGGAATCTCCTCATCCACCACCAGTGTGCAGCATCCACCTGGATGACGCAACGGCAGCCATATTGCGCCAGACCGCACACCACACACCAGCTGATTGGTGGAGAGGAGACAGAGTGATGAAGTCACTAATGATATGATATGTCCCTAGTCAATAATGATATGGGGATGGTTAGGAGGCCATGATGGACAGAGGCCAGTGGGCAGATTTGGCCAGGATGCTGGGCTTAAACCCCTACTCTTTTTCGAAGGACATCCTGGGATTTTTAACGACCACAGAGAGTCAGGACCTCGGTTTAACGTCTCATCCGAAAGACGGTGCTCACTGAGCAGTATAGAGTCCCCTTCACTATACTGGGGCGTTAGGACCCACACAGACCGCAGGTTGAGCGCCCCCTGTTGGCCTCACTAACACCACTTCCAGCAGCAACCTAGCTTTCCCATGTGGTCTCCCATCCAGGTACTAACCGGGCGCAGCCCTGCTTAGCTTCAGTGGGCGATACACAAACACTTATTTAACAACATACTTTACATGGTAATTTGCACATAACAGCTGCCATATAACGTTGTATATAGTAATATTCCTGTACATACACTTGTCAATTTGTATATTTGCATTCACTATTTACTTTTATTTTTTAAATATATTTATTATCTGTTTTTTGTCCTGTCTCTGTAATTCTGTTGCACTGTTGAAGCTCGGTCACCAAAACAAATTCCTCGTATGTGTGAACATACCTGGCAATAAAGCTCTTTCTGATTCTGATCAAATGAAAAAGCATCTTCAAGGGGGCGGGGCGTGTCAGATACTAAAGAGCATTTGATTGGTCAGAAGATTTGATGAGAAACTGAAGTATGAGGTGATGCGAAAATGACAAACTGCAAGCTTTGGATGCTTATATCAGGTTTATATCTTCTATACGTGAATTTTGAGCACACTAGCTTATAAATATCTTTAAAACTAACATACTGATACTAACATCTGAAAAAACTTTATTTTTATTTCACGGGACCTTAAAAACATCCCAAAGAGACCTGAATGGAAGCTGAAGGTAGTTTCTAGCCTTACCTTAAGAGTCTCGTAAGCAGTGGCGACGAGCAGAAACTTTTGCTGGGCTGATTCCCGGGTGTCGTCGGTCTCTCCGGGCTGGAATCTGTCCGGGTGATACCTCCGCGCCAGCTGCCGGTACGCGCGTCCGATCTCCGCTTTACTGACGTCGCGCGAAACTCCCAGCACGTCATAACAGCTTTGAGTCCCGCAGTACAGTCCTTCAATGAGCGCGGAGACCGAAGGAAAACACAAAATAAACACAAGACAGACCCATAAAGTGAGTCTCAGCTCGATGGACGCGGCCATGTCAGCATTCTGAAGCAGTGGTCGCGCTCTGATGACGTAACGTACACGTGTTGAACAAGGCTCGACGTCAACTGACGCCTCATGTATGTGCAAAAAGTTATGTTGATTGTAGCAAAATTTTATATACACAAATGTAGATTTGTTAAAGTTTCTCCCTGTTTCAAAGCATTTAAAAATGATTTTAACATTTTATATAAATCCATAAAACAGGTAAAAACAAAAAGTGCCTCAAAGCTCTCTAAACTTTTGTCAGCTTATATGGATTGACCCCCTGAATATATTTTCATTTGTATTAGTATGATTTCAGGTTTTATTAATGTTATTATTATTATTATGTTGTACTATTTATTTTGTTTATTTTATGCTGCTTGGATGTAATGTTATATATGTTTAACAATGGAAGTTGAAAATGCCTGTTTGTTATTTGAAGGTTGGTTAAATAAATAAAAAATGTATGTGCAAAAAGGTGTGTTTTCATTTTCCAAGAGAGAGTAAACTGTTTTTATTTTACTTCAGTTTTTTATTATGTTACAGTATTTGTCAGTTCTGGCCTCGAAGGTCCTTTATGCTTCCGGCTCAAATCCTAAATCTATCAATCTATCTTGTGTAGCTTTTCTAATTAGACCAATTAACATTATATTACCAAAACTGTTACATTTTCTTAGAATAGGCAAACTATATCACCCACCCTGATGCTCTCCAAACTTTAGGCTAACTAATTTTTGGGTGACTAGTACGAGTATTTATATAGACTATTATCATTATTATTTGCAAAGTATTACATTAATATATTTAAAATCCATTCATTCATTTTCTTTTCGGCTTAGTCCCTTTATTAATCAGGGGTCGCCACAGCGGAATGAACCGCCAACTTATCCAGCATCTGTTTTACGCAGCAGATGCCCTTCCAGCTAAAACCCATCACTGGGAAACATCCATACACACTCATTCGCACACATACACTACGGACAATTTAGCTTACCCAATTCACCTGTAGCGCATGTCTTTGGACTGTGGGGAAAACCGGAGCACCTGGAGGAAACCCACGCCAACACGGCGAGAACATGCAAACTCCACACAGAAATGCCAACTGACCCAGCCAAGGCTCGAACCAGCGACCTTCTTGCTGTGAGGCGATCCTGCTACCCACTGCGCCACCGCGTCGCCATATTTAAAATTGTCAAAATAAATTGTTGTTGTCTAGTAAATATGCTGAATTAAGTATAAAAGGTGTTGATATTGATAGGCTAACATTGGCTAATACACTTTAGTTCATTTCAGAATTATTGCATCCTTTGTAATATTTTATTTATTGATTTTATGCTTGAAGATAGGGGCAGCACAGTGGCGCAGTGGGTAGCACAATCGCCTCACAGCAAGAAGGTCGCTGGTTCGAGTCCCGGCTGGGTCAGTTGGCATTTGTGGCCCGTGTTGGCGTGGGTTTCTTCTGGGTGCTCCGGTTTCCCCCACAGTCCAAACACATGCGCTATAGGTGAATTGAATAAACTTAATTAGCCGTAGTGTATGAGTGTGTATAAATGAGGGCCTAAGCTGAAGGAAAATGAATAAATGAATGAGCAAATAGCAGCTGCAATGCACCAACACAGATTTGCCAAACTATTTGAGTGCCACATCCTCAAAAAAAAAGCATCTTTTGTCTTTTCTTTAATGAAGTTGAAGTCTTTCTTAACTGTGGCCCATCCTGATCAAAACTATGATCAATACATGCATATATTACCTAAGATTTTTCTAAAGTGTGAATTCTAATTGTGGGGTGACAGTTAAGGGGTTAAAATAAAAATCTTACCCAACTCCATGATCCACATATCAAATATTAGTATACGCCCTCAGACTTCCAGTATTGTAAAATAAGTGGTTTTGCAAGTGCTAAGAACAGTCCTTCCCCATAATTTGATTGCATAACTCAGTCAGTCAGAAGCTCCTCCTCCAGATGTTTGTTCAGCCAGTTTCCCGAGTTAATCACTGCTAATACAATGAGTCCCAGAGGAAGCACCGGTGTTTTTCTCCTGCTAGCGCTTCTGCTAAACCAAAACCTGCTTTCCATGTCAGGAGGGAAGATCCTCGTCTGGCCGTCTGAATTCAGTCACTGGCTCAATATAAAAGTCATCCTAGATGTGCTAATAGAACGAGGACACAATATCACAGTGGTGACCCATACAGCCACACCGTCAGTCCAGACCACCCCATCAGCTGGATACAATGTGGAGATTTTACAGGTGCCATATACAAAGCAGGAGATCGTGGAGAACTTGGAGAGGATGCTGAAATACTGGACTCATGAAATGCCCAATGACAATATAATCACAGCTTCATTAAAGATCCATGAGATGGTTACTTTAACCACAGAGCAGAATAAAATCACATGCAATGAACTCTTTTCCAGAGCAGATCTGCTTGAGAAGTGGAAGACAGAGAAGTTTGATGTGATTCTGGTTGATCCGCTTTATATATGTGGAGAGATTCTGGCGCAGAAACTGGACATACCGTTGATTTTTAGCCTCAGGTTTACTTTTGGGAACACTCTGGAGAGATTGTGTGGTCAGATGCCGGCTCCGCCATCATACGTGCCCGCTGTGGCCTCTGAGAAAACAGATCAAATGGATTTCATGGAGAGACTGAAAAACTTTCTCTTTTATGGCGTGCAGGACGTCCTGTTTTATCTAGTCACCAAATTAAAGTGGGATCACTATTATTCTGAGGTCCTGGGTGAGTACACTGTAAAAAATTATATGACCAATTAGTCATGACAGCATATGTTTTTAGTTCATTGTAACTTATTAAACTAAGTTAATCATGTTCTAACCTAATTTTATAAGTTACACAAGCTGTTTTAAGTCAGTTTTGATTTGATTTTGATTTGATTTATTTATTTTGAACAAAAAGAATCATACATAAAATTTCTTTAACAAAAAAAATACATTTCAACATGGTCGAAATGGAGCGGGATGAAGCACAAGCTTATTATTTCCCCACCCCATTACCACACACATCATTCGTCTATTACTTTAACTTATTTCTTCTTTTACTTATCTCTTCTTTTTACATGAGACATATTTTACCCTTTTGGCTTCTTTCACATATTATATGTTTGATTCCATTTGTACAT
Organism: Danio jaintianensis; assembly: GCA_903798115.1. Lineage (NCBI taxonomy): Eukaryota > Metazoa > Chordata > Actinopteri > Cypriniformes > Danionidae > Danio > Danio jaintianensis. The sequence goes on from CAIGQV010018170.1 coordinate 2,712,075, forward strand.
TTACATTTTATAACATAGACCCAAAAAACAGTATTACAAACAGCCATTAATTGAAATTTCATCATACCTTTCTCATTTTATTCTTTTTCAATCACCTCTATTCATCATTATATTCCTTTAATAATATATATTAATACAACCTTTTAAATTGATTAATATCCTGACATTGTTTGAGAATCTGTTCCATAATTTCACACCACATACAGACATACACACATTTTTTAAAGTTGTCCTTGTTTTCAACCTCCTAAACCTTTGTTCTTCTCTCAGATTATATCCCTTTGTCTTTCTTCAAAAAACTTTTGTATGCATTTCGGAAGTAATTTATTAAACATAAATTGTGCTGTTTTAAATTTAACCAAATCATTGAACTTAAGTATTTTCAATTTAAAGAATTTGTATGCTCCAAAACCACACATTTTCTATCAGTCTAATTACTTTTTTCTGCACTGTACATAAGGATCGTAAGTTAGATTTATATGTATTCCCCCAAATTTCAACACAATAACTCATATATGGCAACATAAGTGTGTTATATAATACATACATTGATTTATTATCCAAGATAAATCTTGCTTTATACACTATTGCTACAGTTTTTACAAATTTTGATATCACATTATTTATTTGCGGTTTCCAACTAATTTTATGATCCAATACAACACCAAGAGACTTAAATGCATGTACTCTTTTTTTTATAACTTCATTATTTCACTCATTCATTCATTTTCTTTTCGGCTTAGTCCCTTTATTAATCTGGGGTCGCCACAGCAGAATGAACCGCCAACTTATCCAGCATATGTTTTACGCAGCGGATGCCCTTCCAGCCGCAACCCAAAAATATTGTAGGAAATACTATGGGAAAATGCCCTTACTTTGTTAAACATCACTTGGGAAATAAATGCTTGCTTTGTTGTTTATTGTAAATGTTAAGTCAATAGAAATATCTCAGGTGACAATTCAAAGTGCTTTTGAACTCCGTTTAATCTTATAACTCATTGTTTAGTAGTTCTTTGTTTGAGAAACCTGCTGTTTGAGAAAATGTCCTTGCTCTGTTAAACATCACTTGGGAAATATTTGAAAAATAATAATATTCATTCATTCATTCGGCTTAGTCCCTTTATTCATCAGGGGTCACCACAGTGGAATGAACCGCCAACTATTCCAGCATATGTTTTACACAGCGGATGCCCTTCCAGCTGCAACCCAGTACTGGGAAACACCCATACACTATCAGATTCACACACACACACACACACTCATACACTACGGCCAATTTAATTCATTCAATTCACCTATAGCGAATGTGTTGTTTTTTTACTGTGGGGGAAACCGGAGCACCCGGAGGAAACCCACGCCAACATGGGGAGAACATGCAAACTCCACACAGAAACGCCAACTGGCCCAGACGGGACTCGAACCAGCAAACTTCTTGCTGTGAGGCGACAGTGCTAACCACTGAGCCACCGTGTGTCCAAAATAATAATATTCATTCATTCATTTTTTTTCTTTTCGGCTTAATCCCTTTATTAATCTGAGGTCGCCACAGCGGAATGAACCACCAACGGATGCCCTTCCAGCTGCAACCTATCACTGGAAAACACCCATACACTCCCATTCACACATATACACTACGGACAATTTAGCTTACCCAATTCACCTATAGCGCATGTGTTTGGACTTGTGGGGGAAACCGGAGCACCCGGAGGAAACCTACGCAAACGCAGGGAGAACATGTAAACTCCACACAGAAATGCCAAGTGACCCAGCAGGGACTCGAACCAGCGACCTTCTTGCTGTGAGGCGACAGTGCTAACCACTGAGCCACTGTGTCGCCCAAAATAATAATATATAATAATAATAATTGGCATCCGCTGTGTAAAACATATGCTGGATCAGTTGGCGGTTCATTCCGCTGTGGCAACCCCTGATGAATAAAGGGACTAAGCCGAAGGAAAATGAATGAATGAATGAACTTTGAATAATTGTGGGTTGTTTTTAACCCAAGCTTTAAGCAACGGTTGGTTTAAAAAAGACATTTAAATGTATTTATTTATTTTAATTAACTCAACATTTGACCCAACATTGGGTTAAAACAACCCAGAATTTTTTAAGTGAACAACTGACTATAAATAGGGTGTATATGTATAATAAACGACTACACTGGAAGTTTAATCTGCCTATTATATGATCAGCCTTTGGACTATAGATTTTCACTGACAACCCAAATTTAGCCTTGTTTTATCTACTGAACTCTGAAATGGCAGGTTGTTTTAACACATGTTGGGTCAAATATAAACAAACCCAAATGTTGGGTTGAAACATGTAATGTAAATTAAATGTATTTAATGTAAACAGCATATTTTAGAAAAATGCTTGCTGGAGCTGCTTTATATTGGCTGCTCTGACTTGGAGAACTTTCAATAGTGTTTTAGCAGGTTTCTCAAACAAATAAAATGAGTTAGAAGGTAACATTGAGTTCAAAAGCACTTTGAATTGTCACCTGAGATATTTCTATGGCCTTAACATTTACAATGAACAACAAAGCAAGCATAAAACCGCTGATAATGTGCACTTTGACATGCAGTATTTCACAATCAAGAGCACTGGCTCAATCAGTTCATGCTGCAAATATAGTTTGACCATGACTTGAGCATTTACTGCGAGTCTTTAGGAGATTATATAGGCTCATTTTTCAGTCTTGGTGCTACTTTTTGAATAGGAGCATTTAGACTATATTTCACAATAACTATACAGATGTGTACATAAATTGTGAACAAGAGAATAAAAAACTAGGACAAACAAAAAAAGAATAAGTTTTAAAAAGTTTGCATTTTGTGGTCTTTAATTAAATTGTGATCTGCTAGAAGTTTTTATACGTTTAAGATTTGATGTATGCATGATCAAAACAATTATGCACACTTCTATTTGTACTAAAGCATGCACATTTTGTGTTGTGTTGGGCGGTTTTTTTATTCAAGAGTTCACACTTAGCTGATGATTGATTATAAAGCTTGTTTGGCATGCTGTCCCGGGAGAGAGCCCTGAGCTCATAAGATCCTCGAGCCCGGGGCTCCCTCCCGTTTGCAAGGCGAGAGGGGAGTTTGAGCTCAGGTAGATCTCGAGAACTCCCCTGCTGTAGTAGCTAGTGAACAGATAGTGATTGCTCTTAAGAGATAACTGCTTACTAGGAGCACGTCTATGGTGCCGATTTGGATTAGTCAATTAACTTAAGTTGCATGTGTTTGGACGGTGGGAGGAAACCGGGGAACCCGGGGGAAACCCACGTGAGCACGGGGAGAACGTGTAAACTCCGCACAGAAACGTCAGCTGACTTGGTAAGGACTAGAACCAGTGACGTTCTTGCTGTGAGGCAACAGTGCTAACCACTGGGCCACTGTGCCACCCATCTAGGAAAGGAGGAGGAGTAGGGGTGGAAGGCAAGTGGTACTTACTGCAGAGCCACATGGGCAGAGCTGAGCTCCAACAAGGGGGAGCTTGAGCTCTAGCTCCTCCTTGCTGCACTTCTTCTACTAGTGATGTCACTGGGGGTGGGGGTTAGGGGTGGGGTGAGGGAACGCATTAAAACAGCTTATAGGAGGAGGAGCTAGAGCTCAAGCTCCCCCTCGTTGGAGCCCAAATGGCTCTGCAGCGAGCAGCATCTCATGGAAGAGGGGATTCTTCAAAACGAAGATGGCTGTTATGTGGAACTTAGGGTATTTATAGTGGCTTAGGAATCGTCTGATTGGTGAATCATAAATTGAATAATGCGGGACCAGCCGCAAGCAGCCATAAGCACGTGATCCTCTCGAAATTTGTTTATAAATAAACTTCACTTAGTGAGAAATGCAATAAACTTGGGGCGACATGGTGGCTTAGTGGTTAGCACTATCACCTCACAGCAAGAAGGTCACTGGTTCGAGTCCTGGCTGGGCCAGTTGGCATTTCTGTGTGGATTTTGCATGTTCTCCCCCCTTGTTGGCCACAGTCCAAACACATGCGCTATAGGTCAATTGGGTAAACTAAACTGGCTGTAGTGTATGAGTGTGTGTGTGAATGAGAGTGTATAGGTGTTTCCCAGTACTATGTTGCAGCTGGAAGGGCATCCGCTGTGTAAAACATATGCTGGATAAGTTGGCGGTTCATTCCGCTGTGGTGACCCCTGATGAATAAAGGGACTAAGCTGAAGGAAAATCAATGAATGAATGAGTTTCCCAGTACTGGGTTTCGGCTGGAAGGGCAAACATATGCCAGAGTAGTTAGCAGTTCATTCCGCTGATAAATCAGGGACTAATCTGAAGGAAAATGAATGAATGAATGAATGAGGTTGATATGTTCTACCTTTTTCCTTTTGACAAATTCCAAAATGAGGGATCGATACCAGCTAAAAAATCCTCCATGATATCTAACACCATTCTTTTTGTTATCAATTTGCATTTTTCAAAGACTTTCCATAATATTTTAGTATGCATGTCGTACATTTCTTTATATATTTTCCTCACGTCTAGCGCATTTGTTTTGACGTGTTGTGTGACGTAACTCCAAACTCCGCCTTTACAGCGAAACTTCCCTCCTGGACACGCCCACATTTAATCAACATCCCACAAGTAAAGCCGCTTGCTTGCATCAAGTTAGTTCCTGCTTTGTTTTCGAGCGCTCATACCACGATGCAGTGTTTAGGAAAGTCATGCCTACTTTTCTTTATCTTCATATTGAGTAACGTGAGCTTTACGCACGCCGGTAACGTGCTCGTTTTACCGGGCGAGTACAGTCACTGGCAGAACATGAGGAACATAGTGGACGAACTGCTGAATAGAAACCACACAGTAACAGTTCTGGTGTGCTCGGCCTCTCCAACCATCAACTTCACCCAGCAGGAGAGGTTTCAGTATCTGGTGTTTAAAGTGCCTTTGAGTGCGCAAGAGCTGGACAGAGTAAGCGAAGAGCTGATCAACATCTGGATGCAGCATCCCAGTCCAAACCGACTCCAGACCGGTCTCCAAGTCATAGAACTGCTCGGGAAGGTGCGCGTCATGCACCGTGCAATGTGCGACTCTATGCTGCGTAATGACGCGTTAATTGCGCAGTTGTCCGCTTTAAAATTTGACGTGCTTTTCAACGATCCCATGTTCATGTGTGCCGATTTGCTGGCTGAGATGTTGGATCTGCCTTTAGTGCTTTCTGTACGGGCTTCACCGGGGTTTTCTATGGAGAGGTTGTGCGGACAGATGCCCGCTCCGCCGTCTTTTGTACCGATCACTCCGACTGTTTTGACGGATCGCATGTTCTTCATGGAAAGAGTGCAGAATATGATCGCGAATATTGTTTATTCCGTCGCGTTTCACATGGTGACTTGGATGAGTTTGGATAGTTACTACACTGAAGTATTAGGTAAGGGTTCACTAATGTTTTTTTAACGTCCACATGAAAAAAAATACATAAAATTATAATAGATACACTGTAAAAATGCTGTAAAATGTATAGTATTACTGGCAATTTTGGTTTTTAACTATTTTGGTTTTAACAAATTAACAATTACAGGTGATGTAGTTTTACAGCACAATTGTAATTGTTAATTTACAGCGTACTTGTCAATTTTACTGTATTACTGGCAACCAAAATAATGTACATTTTACAGCATTTTTTACAGTATAGTAAAGTGTGTTATTTATTATAGTACTAGTTACAACAGTTTGTAGCCTATAGCTATTGTGATAAAATGTCATTAGTTTTTATTACTTTAAACTTGTGTATATAATAATAATACCGTATAATATACCGTATAATAGTGGATAATTTGTTTATATAGCAACTATAGAATCACCACAACAGATTAATGGCTTTAAGTTTGGAAAATTGCTATACTAAAGCATTAGGTAAGCAATGTCCACTTGAAAAAAAAATGGTATAGTGTATATATATATATATATATATATATATATATACAATAATACTATAATAAAGTGTCTTATTTATTATACAACGCCTTGTTAATGAATGCATTGAGGTAAAGTTGGTTTTATATTCACACATTCTGACTTTCTCCTCAATAATATAAATTCAGAAAAGTACAGTGCTCAGCATAATTGAGTGCACCCCATTTTGAAAATGAATATTTTTCTCCATTTCTCAGTGAATATGGGTAATATATATTGGTGCATTCAAACAAAACAAATTTATTAAACAGATATATTTATTAAAATAATATTTTAGTCACTGAACATCTTTAGAAATTGCAAGATAGTGCAGTTAAATTCATGCAAAATATTGCAAAAAAAAATTACAAACTACAACATTTCAACATAATTTTATATATTTTTTGTTTCTTTTGATTTTTCCTCTTTTTTTAAATTTGTATTTAATATTTTTCTATAACATATAAATTTGGGCTACTAATTTTTGAACCATTATTGTAAGTTATTTTGTTAGATGAGCTCCAGATTTGGCTTCAGTACTGACTAATCTAATGTATATGCACAAATATAACACTGTAAAGCATCCTCTAGAAAATATGAATTTAAATGAGAGATTTGTGGGGGGTGTACTCATATATGCTGAGCACTGTATATAACTGAAATTAATCAATGAGAAAATACATTTATCGTGCACATTAATCTTATAAAGTTTGCAGACCTTTTATATTCACAAACAGCTACACAACACACTGCATGAAAAGTAATATTCAAAAAAACATAGTAAGAAAAAAAATTACAATTATATTACCATTTACTCATCCTAATGTTGTTTCAAACTGTAATAACATGGTGTGTGTGTGTGTGTGTGTGTGTGTGTGTGTGTGTGTGTGTGTGTGTGTGT
>CAIGQV010018170.1:2718900-2729668 GCA_903798115.1 Danio jaintianensis
TGTGTGTGTGTGTGTGTGTGTGTGTGTGTGTGTGTGTGTGTGTGTGTTCTACAGAATAAAACTTAGGTTCAGCACAAATGTGAGTAAATTACAGCTGAATACTAATGTAACTTTGCATTTAACAACCCCTTTTTATGAAATATGCAATTTTGCAAATGTGGCCTTGTAAAAGTGACATTCATAAGATGTTTATGTAGAAAATAAAAAATATATAAATGCATTTTTTCCTTAATTAAATGGACAATTAAAAGGTTTATGGGCCCTTATATTATACTTACCATTTTTATTATTCATTGCTGAATTCATTCATTCATTTTCCTTTGGCTTTGTCCTTTACTTATCAGGGGTCGCCACGGTGGAATGAACCACCAACTTATCCAGCATATGTTTTACACAGCGGATGCCCTTCCAGCTGCGACCCAGCACTGGGAAACATCCATATATTCACACACACACTCACACACCTATAACGCATGTGTTTGGACTGTGGGGGAAACCGGAGCACCCGGAGGAAACCCACGCCAACACGGGCAGAACATGCAAACTCCACACAGAAATGCCAACTGGTCCAGCCGGGACTTGAACCAGCAACCTTCTTGCTGTGAGGCGACAGTGCTAACCACTGAGCCACCGTGACGCCCCTCATTGCTGAATTGTTGGATTTAAATAATTCTTAGAAGTGATACTGTATGTGGCAGAAATATGTTTGCTCTATAACCTTTGCAGGAAGGTTAAGCTATTGTAGATTAACCAAAGCCATAATAAACTATCAGAAATAGGTTGAATGCTCTTGACTTAGAACAGGTCTTCTTTTTTTTTTAAACAGAGGTCTTATTGGACAGTATTAAAAGATTTCAAACATACTAAAACATAAATTTTTTCAAGTTGTTTCAATGTTTACATTTCTTTTAGTGTTTATCTGTAAATCTTAGTCACTAGCTGATTGTATTTTTTTGCTTTATTATAATGCTCAGCACTAACGTTCAGCACTTTGAGATTTCCCTTGAAATTTAAATTGATTTATAAATAAAATTTATTATTATTACATTATATTGCGATAATTTCTGTGTGGAGTTTGCATGTTCTCCCCGTGTAGACGTGGGTTTTCTCCGGGTGCTCCGGTTTCCCCCACAGTCCAAACACATGCGCTACAGGTGAATTGGGTAGGCTAAATTGGCCGTAGTGTATGTGTGTGAATGCAAGAGTGTATGGGTGTTTCCCAGTGATGGGTTTCAGCTGGAATGGCATCCGCTGTGTAAAACATATTCTGGATAAGTTGGCGGTTCATTCCGCTGTGGTGACCCCAGATTAATAAAGGGACTAAGCCGAAAAGAAAATCAATGAATGAATAAACACTGTTCATGGTGACATTCGCATATTCCTCTTTGAACACTTCAAATAAATTTAATTCATCTTTATAGCGCTTTTACAATGTAGATTGTGTCAAATCAGCTTAACATAGAATTTCTAGTAAATTGAAACTGTCAGTCCAGTGTTCAGAGTTGACGTTCAGTTTAGTTCAGTTCAGTGTGGTTTAATTTTCACTGCTGAAAGTCCAAACGCTGAAGAGCAAATCCATCAATGTGCAGCTCCACAAGTCCCAAACAAGCAAGCCAGTGGCGACAGTGGCGAGGAACAAAACTTTACACAACACAAAACTATAGCACACAAATAAATAATTAAAAAGTTTAAAAGTAAGTTTAAAGAGCCTGCACTGTAAAAAGCTATTAGTTACTTTATTTTAAAAAAGTAAATAAACTTGTTGCCTTAAAAGCAACAAGTTGACTTTACTTAAAAAAACGTCAGTGAACCGTTGACTTAACTTAACCTTTATAATTATGCACATAGTTTGTTTACTTATTAATTATAAGACAACGAGTTTACTTTCTTTTTTTAAGTCAACTAAACGCTTTTTTCAGTGTATAGCACACAGTTAAATAAAATAAACAAGTTTAAAAAAGCCTTTGACTTTATCTATTGGCTTTTTTTATGACTGAGAACAAAGTACAGCTACTCTCCATAATATAACACAACCTTTGGCCAAACCCTGTTGTGCACATAGTAAACATTCCATATTCAAAGCCTCAGTCTCCAGATCACTCCGCACTCATCCAGCATGACTTCAGGGAGTTTATTAGTGTTTCTGCTGCTGTGTGGAGTAGATGTCGGCTGGTCTGGAAGGGTTTTGGTGATGCCAGGCGAGTACAGTCACTGGCACAACATACGGACGATCATTGAGGCTCTGGTCGATCACAACCACAGTGTGACGGTTCTGGTCGGTTCTTCATCTCCTACAGTACCGCACACACAGAAGGAGCGCTTTGATTATCATGTCTTTAAAGTCAACATGGACAAAGAAGAGGCTGATGCTGTGTGGAGTGACTTTATTTACCTCTGGATGAATGAAACCGCCACCAAATACGAGACTGTGTTCAATGTCTTTCGAGTGATGTCCAGATTCATGGTGCTCACCGATGAAGTTTGCAAAGGAATGTTCAATGAGGATCTTCTACAAATGCTTCGGGAATCTCATTATGATGTGCTTTTTTCTGATCCGATGATGCCGTGTTCTGACCTGATGGCACAGACGCTGAATATCCCACATGTTCTGTCTCTGCGTGCAACGTTTGCTTATAGTTTCGAGCGGATGTGTGGTCAGATGCCTGCTCCTCCGTCTTATGTTCCCTCGGCGGCTCTGAGAGATTACCTCACTGACCGCATGAACTTCATGGAGAGAGTTGAAAACATGCTACTCTACATCACACATGATGTATTTTTCAAACTAAACATGATGTTAACCTTTGATCGGATCTACACTGAAATAAGGGGTAATTACATTTCTTTACTTTTGATTAAATGTTATGCACACTGTAAAAAATGTTAAGCCAGTAAAACAAAAAAAACATAATCCTTATTTCCTTTTATTTCTTCTTGTTCACTCAACTTTTGAAAACATCAGCTGCACTGACCTAAAGTTATTTGTCAGTAATACAACAAAACATTCATTTGGGTTAACATAAGATTATAAGTTTTCTGGAGAGGTGAACTACTCTGGGACAAAACTTTTTAAGTCTCATTTTTTGCAGAACTGGAATGCCTGAAGTTCATTCATTTTCTTTTCAGCTTAGTCCCTTTATTAATCTGGGGTCGCCACAGCGGAATGAACCGCCAACTTATCCAGCGTGTGTTTTACGCAGCGGATGCCCTTCCATCTGCAACCCATCACTGGGAAACACCCATACACTCTCATTCACACACATACAATTTAGCTTACCCAATTCACCTATAGCGCATGTCTTTGGACTTGTGGGAGAAACCGGAGCACCCGGAGGAAACCCACGCGAACACAGGGAGAACATGCAAACTCCACACAGAAACGCCAAGTGACCCAGCCGAGGCTCGAACCAGCGACCTTCTTGCTGTGAGGCGATTGTGCTACCCACTGCGCCACCGTGACGCCTATGCCTGAAGTTGAGTGAAAAAAATAAATAAATCCTTATTTCCTTTCGGTTTTTCTCGTGTACTCAAGTTTTGAAAACATCAGTTGCACTGACCTAAAATGTCTAGTTGAGTAAACAAAAAAACTATAAGAAATTATACATTATCAGAACAAACAAACTAAAATCGAGACAAATGTTAACAAAACATTTATTAGACACAGAATTAGAAACAGGACAGGCAAAACAACATTAACGGTAAACAAGAAAAGGATCAAAACATGGCAGGATAAACAGGGGAAAATGCTTTGTAATGCTTAACAGGGAAAAACAAGACTCAGCAAGACTCAGCAATAGAGCCCTGCATTGAGCCCGAGCCTGTCGGGGCCCGACTTTTTTATGCCCCTAGGGCTGGGCTTCAGGCCAATTTTCACGTCATAGCTAGCACACATATTGGGCTTCGGGCCTGCATTAGAAAAAACTTTAATGAGATCTGCGGTCCGGAAGCGCCAGTGATGCCTTGCGTATCGAGATTTCCAGCCACGTACAATGGAGAACATAAAGAGAAAAATTGTAAAACTTAAAACGGTGAAAAAGGGCGACGCGGTGGCGCAGTGGGTAGCACGTTTGCCTCACAGCAAGAAGGTCGCTGGTTCGAGCCTCGGCTGGGTCAGTTGGCGTTTCTGTGTGGAGTTTGCATGTTCTCCCCGTGTTCATGTGGGTTTTCTCCGGGTGCTCCGGTTTCCCCCACAAGTCCAAAGACATGCGCTATAGGTGAATTGGGTAAGCTAAAATTGTCCGTAGTGTATGTGTGTGAATGAGTGTGTATGGATGTTTCCCAGAGATGGGTTGCAGCTGGAAGGGCATCCGCTGCGTAGAACATATGCTGGATAAGTTGGCGGTTCATTCCGCTGTGGCGACCCCAGATTAATAAAGGGACTAAGCCGAAAAGAAAATGAATGAATGAATGAAAACGGTGAAAAACGCTAGAGGAAAGGCAAACTTCTGGTCATCTTTTCAAATAGTGACAACTTTAAATGATGAGCCAACTGGTTATGCACAATGCACAACTTGTAAGTCCAGGGGCGCCTGCAGGATTTTATTCCAAGGTACGCACATATCCAGCACCGCCCTGCCTCATCATCCCTTATTATTTCAATCTCAAGAAATGCTGATGCTTGCGGTCAAAGGCTACTGTCAGATAAAATTGTTTAAAACACCCTGAATGGTAGCGATTCCATGCGAGGAGGCTGTGCATCTGGATCTGAATTCTCAGATGAAAGAGACACGGGCTGGGCCTGGAGTTCCCCCGGCTCAGGTGCTGATGAGACTGCGGTCTCCACCCCGTGTTGGGGATCAATATTTGTCTCATTACTTTTAGGCCTTTTGCCAACTGTCTCAATTAAGTTTATCTGTTTTAAAGAGCGTTTACTCATTTTGAACCTTGTTTTAAACAATAGCTCTCTGAATTGTAATTTTTAGTGTGCAGAAAAACCGCCAGCAAAAGTAAAGCCAATAGATTTCTTTACCCATCTCCCACCATGCAAGTACATACACACTTTAAAACACACACCTTTATTTATTCTCATTCTTTCTTGCTTTGTCAATATATTGTAGTGTATACTGTTTAATAACCAATTTAACTTATGTAAAAAATAAATAAGGGCGACGCGGTGGCGCAGTGGGTAGCACGTTCGCCTCACAGCAAGAAGGTCGCTGGTTCGAGCCTCGGCTGGGTCAGTTGGCATTTCTGTGTGGAGTTTGCATGTTCTCCCCGTGTTCGCGTGGGTTTCCTCCGGGTGCTCCGGTTTCCCCCACAAGTCCAAAGACATGCGCTATAGGTGAATTGGGTAAGCTAAAATTGTCCGTAGTGTATGTGTGTGAATGAGAGTGTATGAATGTTCCCCAGTGATGGGTTGCAGCTGGAAGGGCATCCGCTGCGTAAAGCATATGCTGGATAAGTTGGTGGTTCATTCCGCTGTGGCGACCCCTGATTAATAAAGGGACTAAGCCGAAAAGAAAATGAATGAAATATATGAAAACTTCACTTTTGATTTAGTAATCTGGATTGCTAAACACTTGATTTAGGCAACTTTAAAGGCAGTTTTCTCAGTATTTAGATAAATAAAAAAATTTGAACCCTTTAAATATTAAAATAGTTCTCTGCCAAATATTCTCCTATTCTAACAAAGGATACATCAATGGAAGCTTATTCATTCAGCGTGCATCTGATGCATAAACCTCAATTTCCAAATCTTGACCCTTATGACTGGATTTGTGTCATATATTCATTCTTTTATTAAGTAATCTTACATGAACTACTATGTGAACTCTTATTTAAACTGCTAAACTAAAAGTGCAGTGAAAGTTAAAGTCAACACTATTCAGTATGATTTGCAAAAAAATGGCTTTGATCATTGAGGACAAAGTGCATTTACTCTCAATAATGCAACATGACCTTCGCCCAAATCCTCTTATAAATATAACCTACAGTATGCATTTCACCTAGATCACACACTGCACATATACAAGAGCAGGAACGCTTCACTATGGCTTCAGGGAGTTTATTAGTGTTTCTGCTGCTGTGTGGAGTAGATGTCGGCTGGTCTGGCAGGGTTTTGGTGATGCCAGGCGAGTACAGTCACTGGCACAACATGCGGGCGATCATTGAAGCTCTGGTCAATCACAACCACAGTGTGACGGTCCTAGTCAGTTCTTCATCTCCTACAGTACCGCACACACAGAAGGAGCGCTTTGATTTTCATGTCTTTAAAGTCAACATGGAGAAAGAAGAGGCCAGGGTCATATGGAGTGACTTTACTCATCTCTGGATGAAAGAGACAGACACCAAATTGGAGAGAGTCTTCCTGATATGGCGAGTGATGTCCAACTTTAGGAGACTAGCTACTGATGTATGCCGGAGCCTTCTTCAAAATGATGATCTAATACAAATACTTCGGGAATCTCAATACGACGTGCTTTTTTCTGATCCCATGATGCCATGTTCTGACCTGATGGCGCAGACGCTGAATATCCCACAAGTCATCTCGCTTCGGTTAACTTTCGCGTATACTTTTGAGCGGATGTGTGGTCAGATGCCTGCTCCTCCATCATATGTCCCTGCGGTGGCTACACAAGGTCATCTTACTGACCGTATGAACTTCATGGAGAGAGTTGAAAACATGCTGCTCTACTTCATACATACTACTGTGTTTCGACTGAACACAATGCTTACAGTTGACCGGCTATACACTGAAATACATGGTAAATATTTTATTTTCGGTAAACAATATGCATAGGCTTTAATTGTAGTTTTAGACTTTTTACTACATGTTGTTTAATGTTGTTGCATACAAAAGTGATGGATTTTACATCCAGTTGCCAGTGAATATAAAATTCGGACTATATAGGTTCTCAAAATATCTCCAAAAGTGTGTAATTGAGCATGCAACATATATTGTAGTAATTATAATAATTTAGATTTCTTTATGGTTATGCGTTCTTCAAAATAACTTCTTTTGTGTTCAACAGTAGAAAGAAATCCATAAAAGTTTGAAAATGAGTAAACAATGAGTAAATTTAAATTTTTAGGTCAATTATACATTTAGATGGGACCTATTATGCAAAAATCACTTTTATAATGGGTTTAAGCACAGTTGTGTGGCAGCAGTGTGTGAATATAACCAGCCTCTAATGGTAAACATTTATTAATTCTATTTTTTATAATCATACTTAATATAAACAGTCTGCAGAAACACTTTGATTGACATTCTCCATTTGTACGTGTCATCAGAGGGGGAAAGCTCCGCCCACTAGTGACCATCTCTCCCTCATTAGCATAGGACGTTAGTCTTGTTTTTTAATCTGCCACTATGCTGATGCACAGGCATTTGTAGCTCTGCCCTTTTTTGAAAAGAGCACAATCTCATTTGAATTTAAAGAGACAGTCACCAAAACGCCACAATTAGGATCAAAGCCTAAAAGGGTCAGTTTCAGAGAGTTATAAACAATGATTGGTGTGGTATTTTGAGCTGAAACTTCACATACACACTCTAGGGACATCAGAGACTTACTTTGCATCTTGTAAAAAGGGGCTTAGGTTCCATTTAAACCCCGTTCACACCAATTTTTAGTTTATACTTTTCTCTGACACTTTAACCGACACTTGCACTGGTTTTTGCACATTTGCACCAGACACTTTCCTACAATCACTCAATATCTCTAAAAAACATTGTACATTTATGAAGTGTTCCTCACACAGGTGAGTGGTTTTGACAAACTCTCCCCTCTAACACTTAATTCTCTGAGCACTAACAGTGCCTTTGTAAAATCAGCACTTGTTGTGTGTATTGCCTCTTGTTGAATCACTGAATGCCTCCTCAGTTGTAAGTCTATGTCTCAGTTGTATGTTTCATTTAGCATTACCCTTTGTAACCAGCAGATGGTGTTCCTTGGTGTGCTGCTAGCGTATCTGACTAGTGAATCCAGCTTGTATAATTAATCAAATCAAACAGTGAATTTATCGACTGCAGTCAGTGTGCTGGAGTAAAAACACAAATTGTTATACCAAAACTAGCCTTAGGTACTTTTATTTTTGTACCAGACTGGTTTGCATAATTTCCATGCATTTTTTATCATTATTTTCCATAGTATTTCCAATTGTTTCCAAGCTAGTCATTATCTTTAAATAATCTTTGAAAAGCAGTGTTTAACATCAAGCAAAGCATCTCCACAGTGTCGTCTGTAGCATTAATATTTCAGTTTCAGTTATTTTTATACTTCAGTAGATTTTATTTATACATCAGTATATTTTTATCAGTTATTATCTGGGGGGGGAGGGTCATTCTGAAAGTGATCCCAAAGATATAATTTCTCTACATCTTTATCATTATATCTGTGGTCTGACCTCTGCTGTTTCTGTTTTACATTTATAACCATGTCTTTATTGTTATAATTATAGATATTGAGCTTGGTGTGAACTGAGTTTTACTGAGCAGCATTATATCTCTGTGTGTCACAGGTAAACCCACAACTATGTGTGAGACCATGGGAAAAGCAGACATCTGGCTGATAAGAACGTACTGGGATTTCGAGTATCCGCGTCCATTCCCGCCTAATTTTAAATTTGTTGGAGGACTGCACTGCAAACCTGCCAAACCCTTGTCTAAGGTAATGATCTTCAGTACTATTTAAACAGTATTAGATGAGGTATAATTAAATAGTGTTGGACCTGTTGAAAAAAATGCACAAGTCAAGTTTCATCACGAATATCTGAAATATTAGTTTTATAAATTTATCATTCAATCAGTGTTATCTTATCAGGGTAATTAAGTCACAGTTCATTTGAAAAGATAACTGGGAGATATTTTAACTTTGCAATTATATCTATATATACAATTTAATGGTCCATGCAAACAATAATCAATAACGTCTTGGTAGAAATATGAGGCATTTAGAGCAGGTTTTATTTTCTGCATTTTCTGAATGAGAACAGAAAATGTCAATGGATTTTTAAAGAGTAATACATTCCCACATCTGAAACACTATAGTAATGTATAGTAAAACACTAGTGTTTTTGAACCATAATATAGTAAAGTGTATTCAGGGGCGTAGCAGACATTTTAAAAGTGGGGGGAACAGCTGAATGAGATCCAAAAGTTTACATTCATATAATTATTAATCACCTGTTTCTAAATGGTCTGGCTCTAAAAGTGAGGGGGGCGTATCCCCCCCGGTTGCTACGCCCCTGAGTGTATTATACTGTATGTGTAATAGTATTTACCACACTTTGTTAATAAATGCTACAGCATACTGTAGTATTACTACAGTGAACTAATAAACTGTAATCAATACTGTATTATACTTTAGATTTTACTACAGTAAACTGTGGTGTATTGTAGTATAACACACCCTACCATAGTAACTGTAGAATCAGCAGTACTTTACTGTAGTGTGGTTCAAGAACACTATAATATTCACTATAAATTATTACTGCAGTATTTTTTCCTGTGGTTTGTGCCACCAGGAGTATTATGGTCTGTGTAAATACATTATATGTCACATGATGTTGTTTTTATGCTGATTTGAGCTTTGTTTTCAGTTTTTGTCTGTCAGTATGTGTGCATTTGTGTGTCTTTTAGGAACTGGAGGAGTTTGTTCAGAGCTCAGGAGATCATGGCATTGTTGTTTTCTCATTGGGCTCCATGGTAAAAAACTTGACGTCGGAAAGAGCCAACACTATTGCTGCTGCTCTGGGTCAGATCCCACAAAAGGTGTGTAACTCGCTTTTTATAGCAATAAAACCTTAATCACTCACTTTATCAGCTTCATATATCTGGAATTTTTTTTTATTTGCAAAATAACTAAAGGGGCGGCACGGTGGCTCAGTGGTTAGCACTGTCACCTCACCGAGAGAAGGTCCCTGGTTCGAGTCCCAGCTGGGTCAGTTGGCATTTCTGTGTGGAGTTTGCATGTTCTCCAGTGTGTTGGCATGGGTTTGCTCCGGGTGCTCCGGTTTCCCCCACAGTCCAAACACATGCGCTATAGGTGAATTGGGTAAACTAAATTGGCCGTAGTGTACGAGTGTGTGTGTGTGAATGAGTGTGTATGGATGTTTCCCAGTACTGGGTTGTGGCTGGAAGGGCGTCTGCTGTGTAAAACATATGCTGGAATAGTTGGCGGTTCATTCCGCTGTGGCAACCCCTGATAAATAAGGGACTAAGCCGAAGGAAAATGAATGATGAATGAATGAAAATAACTACAATGCCAAACCTATTGCATAGGTGTTCATACTGTATGCTCAGGGCTCAAGAATAACTCTTAATAAGTTCCTCATCCATGTATTTGCACAGGTTGTCTGGCGTTACAGTGGGAAAACTCCAGAAACAATCGCTCCTAATACAAAAATTTACGACTGGATCCCACAGAATGATTTGCTTGGTAAGGAAAGTGTTGTTAAGTGTGCTCATTATACATGAAGAATAGTAATTGATGTCTAAACAATACATATTTTTTTACTATATCTCACAGGTCATCCAAAAACAAAGGCTTTCATTGCCCATGGTGGCACAAATGGACTGTATGAGGCTATTTATCATGGTGTCCCGATGGTGGGTTTGCCACTGTTTGCTGATCAGCCTGATAACTTAATGCACATGAAAACCAAAGGAGCTGCTGTAGTCCTTGATATCAACGCACTGGAATCCAAAGACCTGGTGGAGGCTCTCAAGACTGTCTTAAATAATCCATCGTGAGTTATGCCACTTTAATCCTGACACCATAGAAAACAATTATCCGGTTTAACATTCATCATTCTTCTCCAATCAGGTACA
>CAIGQV010018170.1:2824668-2835843 GCA_903798115.1 Danio jaintianensis
CTGGATTTTTCAGCAGGGTATTCAGACATTCAGACTTTCTCCTTAATAATATAGTTTCAAAACAAAGTATTAAATAGGTAAATCATATTATCAGCCAATGACTATCAAAGTACAGTCAACTGAATTGTACTAATGTTGCTTTAAAGTCATTCTTACATGCGATTTCAGACCGAATATTCAAAGTAACATGGTAAACAATATAGGAGTCGTGGCACAAGTTGTTTCTGAACGAATGTGAGAATATAAAACCAACTTTACCTCAATTGCTTCTACTACAACAATGACTATGGTTTTTATCACAAATAAAAACAGAAAAACATGGCTATTAACCATAAATTAACAAACCATAACAAACATCACTACTTGCTATACACTTTTTATACACATAAACACTTATTTAACAACATATTTTACATGCCAATTTGCACATAACAGCTGCCATATAACGTTGTATATAGTAATATTCCTGTACATACACTTGTCAATTTGTATATTTGCATTCACTACAACTTTTATTTTTTAAATATATTTATTATCTGTTGTTTGTCCTGTCTCTGTAATTCTGTTGCACTGTAGAAGCTCTGTCACCAAAACAAATTCCTCGTATGTGTGAACATACCTGGCAATAAAGCTCTTTCTGATTCTGATTCTGAAATTAACAATAATACCCCCCCTGGGAAAAAATACTATAGTAAAACCAACTTTACCTCAATTGCTTCTACTACAACAATGACTATGGTTTTTATTACAAATAAAAACAGAAAAACATGGCTATTAACCATAAATTAACAATAATACTCCCCCTGGGAAAAAATACTATAGTAAATACTATACTACCATACTATAATAACGCACTTGAATTGATATGTTGTTGTAAATCTTCTTTGGTAATACGACAAATATAGTAATAACCAATACTGTATTTAGTTTTCTACAGATATATTACAGTGCAGCACAGTTTACTGTAGTAAACAAAGTACACTAGAGTATTTAATAGTTTATCCGTTCACTATAGTTAATACTTCAGTATTCTGTAGCATTCATTAACAAAGTGTTGTAAATACTATAATAGATACAGTATAATAGACTTTAGTATGGTTCTAAAACACTAGTATTTACCATGTGTGCAAAGTAGTAATGCATTATTTGAATTAAATAAATAATACACATTTACTATAATAATACCATGGTTATTTTTCAGAATTGTTTACTAGTTCAATACAAATAAAACTAAAAAGCCATGGTTATTGCAGTTAAATCATGGTAACCACCCCAACTTTAAATGAACCACAGTTTTCTACACCTACTGTAGTTCAAGCATGGTGTTTGTATTAAACTATGGTCTTTGTTGTTATTCTGCCAATAACAAAATCTATTAAAACCATAGCTAATTTCCATTTTCCAAAGCACAATTACCGATTCAATAACTCAATAGTCAACACTATAAATGCCATAATGTTACCACAAAAATAATTTGCATTGCTGGTTTATCGCACAGGTTTCTTTAGGGATGATTTGTTTATAGATTGTGCAGACTTCACCACATACATTTTCTTTGTTTTATAGCAGACCGTCGGGCCAAATAAGCTAGTTGTGGATCTAAAAGACCCAAACCGGCCGCGATTCACCATGCAGGAGCTGAAGGAGGTTCTGCAGGAGAGAAACAAACTCAAAGCCCAGCTGTTAGTGGCACAGGAGGAGCTGCAGCTCTACAAGAGGTGAGGAGCGCACGACACACTGGCTTTCAGAGCTAATGGAAAGACTTTTATTATGGTTTTAACCCTTTATTTTAACCATTTATTGTAACTAAAAGTCCTAGAAGTTCAAACGTCTTGTAATAAACCCCAGTAACACTCCAGGGGTTTTCAATTCATGTTTATTTCTATAGCGCTTTTACAATGTAGGTTGTGTCAAAGCAGCTTAACATAGATGTTCTAGAAAATTTAGTGTTTTCAGATGAGTGTTTTAATAAGTATCATAAAAAGGTTTATTATTATTAATAATAATAATAATAATAAAAACAATAATGCTTTTTATTCATACTTCACCTTTCTTACATCCAAAGTTCTATATCATTTCTATCAGCGCTTGACAGCCCTTTTAAAACCAATGTAACCAGAATATAGGGACAAGAATGTGTTTTTAATTACTGAAATT
This sequence comes from Danio jaintianensis, assembly GCA_903798115.1. NCBI lineage: Eukaryota > Metazoa > Chordata > Actinopteri > Cypriniformes > Danionidae > Danio > Danio jaintianensis. The sequence continues at coordinate 2,826,826 of CAIGQV010018170.1, forward strand.
ACAAATAATACAGAATATAGATGTACAGATGCAAATGTTTAACTTTTAGTAGTGTAAAGATAAAAAGGATGAGACATTATTACTTCGTGCTAATGGAGGCTGAATGTATGATTCTGGAGAAGGAGACAGTCAAAATAGCTATAGCGAGAGTCTTTAAGTTCATATTTTAAACATACAAACATTATTTTTATAGATAACTTGATATCATTTGTTATTATTCAAAACAGTTTCATTAAAAGTTTTGAGAAATAATGCAAGCAAGTTTATATTATATGTACCCACAATTCTAGAATCACTCATATGTTAGGATTAACACGAGAGTTTTATTAATAGCTAATAGTTGGTAGATTTTGCAGTACAACAACTTGTATCCAACAACAGTAAATGCTATAATTTCAGTTTTTAGGTGAAGAAGACCCTTATTACTACTTGTTAACTAACAATAATGTATTTGCAGAGGAGTTATATTCAGGAAGGCAATATTCACAATCAATATAAAAGATCCTAAACTCCTAGTCTTCACAGTTTATCATGAATTCTGTGTATTGATGTTTGTCTGATGTGTTTGCAGCGGAGTCCTGAGTTCACAGCAGAACATGGTGGAGGTAAACCTGGAGACTCTTCCTCAGTCTGAACCCTCACGCTCCAACATCACAGAGGAGAGCAAAGAGAAGAGCACCATCCAGAAACTGTGAGTGGTTTTCAGTTTTTTCACTGCGCCACTGGTTATTCAATGCATTATGCATTACATATATTCATCCAAAAGTAGGACAAATGGGAGATATTGTACACTACCTGACAAAAGTCTTGTCACTTATCCAAGTTTGAGGGACAACAAATAATATCTTGACTTCTAGTTGATCATTTGGTATCAGAAATGGCTTATATGAAAGGAAAAGGCCTCTAGATTACGCTTATTTTACCAGAATAAAATATGATCATGCCTTGATTATTAATGATTTAATTAGGACAGTAAGGTCTGACTTTGCTTAGACAAAAGTCTTGTCACTTAACAGAAATAATGTCCAGTATAGAATATAAAGTCATGCTGCAGTGGAAACAGAATGAATATTGTGTCTGACTCCCATGAGCTTGGAGGACTGCATCCATACATCTCTGCAATGACTCAAATCACTTATTAATAAAGTCATCTGGAATGGCAAAGAAAGCGTTCTTGCAGGACTCCCAGAGTTCATCAAGATTCTTTGGATTCATCTTCAATGCCTCCTTCATCTTACCCCAGGCATGCTCAATAATGTTCATGTCTGGTGACTGGGCTGGCCAATCCTGTAACCCCTTGACCTTCTTTGCTTTCAGGAACTTTGATGTGGAGGCTGAAGCATGAGAAGGAGCGCTATCCTGCTGAAGAATTTACTCTCTCCTGTGGTTTGTAATGTAATGGGCAGCACAAATGTCTTGATACCTCAGGCTGTTGATGTTGCCATCCACTCTGCAGATCTCTCGCACACCCCCATACTGAATGTAACCCCAAACCATGATTTGTCCTTCACCAAACTTGACTGATTTCTGTGAGAATCTTGGCTCCATGCGGGTTCCAGTAGGTCTTTTGCAGTATTTGTGATGATTGGGATGCAGTTCAACAGATGATTCATCAGAAAAATCCACCTTCTGCCACTTTTCCAAATGATCAACTAGAAGTCAAGTTATTATTTGTTGCTCTTACAACTGGGATCGACGACAAGACTTTTGTCAGGTAGTGTAGATCGTTTTAATCTTAAAGGGATATTCAACCAAAAATGAAAATGTCGTCATTTAATGTCGTCAAGTGGTTCTGAACTTTTGAATTTATTTCTTCTGTTGAACACAAAACAAGATATTTTGAAGAATGTTGGGGAAAAAGCAGCTTTTGACATCTATAATAGGAACAAAAAAAAAATTAAATATACTACTGAAGTCAATGGGGCTGGGGCTTTTTCCCCCTGATCTCACACAGCCCTACTTTAAGGACAGTCTGGGAGGGGCTTTTTTTCACCTCCCTTTTCCCTAATGTATCTTCTTTTCTCTTCTATCCTACCTCTCATCTGACCTGTCTTCCCCTGAAATGTATGATGTTTGTGTATGGTCGGAGGGGTCCAATTTCACTGCATGTAACTATGTATGTGACAAATAAAGGCTTATCATCATCATCATCATCAAATTTAGTGAAAGATTGACCATTTTAATTTTAACAGTTCCTTTCACAGTCCTAAATCAACCACATTTTGGTTCAGATATTAAATTATGACAATGTTTAGAAATCACATGTTTAAATGACCATTTTGGACACGAGTAATAGATTGAAACGTCTGATCGAACGGAGCAAAGTAACTTTGACATTAAGTTATCAGATACACTGTTGGTCAAAAGTTGAGAGTAATTACCTTTTAATTAATTAGTCTCTTTTTAGTCTCTTTTGTTTACAAATGCTGCATTAAATTGATTAAAAGTGTAGAAATATATACAATTGAGAAATATCATTAGATTTTATTATAATTTATATCATTTTTTTTAATGTATTTTCTTTTATTCTTGAGATGCAAAGCTGATTTTAAGGCAGCCGTTACTACAGTCTTTGTCTTTAGGTTTACTCAGTTCTTTATTCTGATACGCAGATTTTCAATATAAATAAATGAATAACTAAATAAAAATGCTTTTAAATTTATATGTATTTTATTTAATGCATATGCCAGTATTGTAAGGCCGGTGTGGATGCCTGTAATTCTGCCATATTCTCATACAGTTTCTGTTTTCATTTATTGAAGACTCACATGAGTTGTGGGATGATTGAGCAGGTTTGAACTTTGCCCTTCTATCTCGAGTTATACATTTGTCTCAGTCACATTCATTTGTATAACGCTTTTATTATTCATATCTTTTTCAAGGCAGTTTAACAGAGATATGCTTCAATGCAAATCGATTAATGGGGAGCGCACTGTGTGAGCATCCAGAAATGACAGTAACAAGGCGATATTATGCACAATAACATTGAGTTCTTACAAATAATACCTCATGTATTAAAGAGGACCTATTATGCAAAAATCACTTTTATAAGGGGTTTAAACAGTTGTGTGGCAACATTACGTGAATATAATCAGCATCTAATGGTTAAAATTAACTAATTATATATTTTTATAATCACACTTGATAAAACAGTTTGTAGAAACACTTTGATTGACATTCTCCCTTTGTACGTATCATCAGAGGGAGAAAAAAGCCCCGCCCCCTAGTGACCATCTCTCCCTCATTAGCATAAACAGCCCTGAGTGACAAGCAGCCGTCCGACATTAGAGTTTTGACCTGCTGAAGATTATGACTAAGAGGATTATATGATCATTATCATTAAGTGATCAGAATAAGTGCTCATTGGGTGTTTTTGATTCCAGTGAAGTGACTTTCAGCTGAATTACTATAGAAGCTAAAAACAGGGGTAGGGATGAAATTTTGAACTTTATCGGTTTTAAGTGTTGATAATTTCATTTTGGAAGTCTTCTACAATGTTTATTGAAAGTTAAAACAAACAAACCGATTACGATTATTTGATCATAGTATCCAGTTTTTTTTCTCAGTGTCTGAATCAGTTGGTTCGAAAATCTTGCTTCTCCAAACCTTGCTTCTTTTTGGGCGCCTACTCTTCTCTGATTGGTCAAATGACTAAGAGTTTACTGTGATTGGTCGACAGCTTACAGTGCGTTAAATCTATTTGCATATCTGAGTTTAAGCATTTGTAAACAGTGACTGTCTCTCTCTTTTTCAGGTTCTCATTTCGACAAAAATAACCAGTCTGCAAAAAAGGATTTAATACAAACCAAACAGAAGCAAGTTAAGCAATTTCCAGCAGAGTGAGGAGAGACGGGAAGAAGTCATCTTTTCTTTATTTTAACAGTACTGACCCATTTCTGACTGGAAATCCTTTGCCTAACTCTTACTGGATTTAAATGGGTACATTTTAACCATGTGGCTGTCTTTACTTTCATTATTGAGTATGAAGCCTTATATAAATTACCATCTAAATACCACTAGTATACACTTGGAGGGTGTTCAAGCCATACTAGGTTTTTGTATCATCACAACACAGTATTTTTTTACCGCACTATTGTATGACAATACTAGAATCAGTTTAAACTCAGTCATGTTATGAATAACACTTATTTTAGGACTGATTGAGACTGACAGTACTAAACCTAATCTAAGTGAACTGGATTTAATGCATTGAGTCTCTGTGTGCACCACATGATTTTTGGGATCTTTCTGAATTCATTATGCAACTGTTGACAAGCTTTTGGGCAGAAATGATCTATTTCAATCTCTAGTCCCAGTTCTAATAAACACAGGAACATTAGGGATGCCAGAGTGAAAATAAAGAGGTACTTCTACTAAAATCCAATGCTGTAGGTAGCAATGTGTAGCACACTAAATCTCCTACTATAGGACATGTGGTATTTTGTAAACCATATGAATGTAAAGATTCAGACTTTCTTGCTGTCAATAGACCACCACTGGCAGAATGTATGACAGCTTGTTGAAGTTTCTGCAATGCAGGACATTTAGAAACTGATTTACCTGGATTGAGTATAGAGTTGACTATGTTAAATATTTAAATGACTAAATTAAAGTATATCACGGTCCTTCATTACCATCCTATTTAAATGCTAGTTAAAAATGAAATTCATTAATCTCCAACTTTCAAGATGCTTTTCTTAATTTTCCCATTTTTATATACAAGTGTTTTTAATATGCTTTTATTTTTCTTCTTGGATCAAACTGGTGTGTTTTGTCTTTGCTAGACGTTTATATCGGATGTATTACATTTAACTGAATGCAATAAAAATCCAGTATAATCCATTAATGTTCATTCATTTTCCTTCAGCTTAGTCCCTTTATTAATCAGGGGTCGCCACGGCAGAATGAACTGCCAACTTTTCCAGCATATGTCTTACACAGCGGATGCCCTTCCAGCTGCAATCCAGTACTGGGAAACATCCATACACTCTCACATTCACTACGGCCAATTTAGCTCATCCAATTCCCCTATAGCGCATGTGTTTGGACTGTGGGGGAAACCGGAGCACCCAGAGGAAACCCACACCAACACGGGGAGAACATGCAAACTCCACACAGAAACACCAACTGACCCAGTCGAGGCTCAAACCAGCGACCTTCTAGCTGTGAGGTGACAGTGCTAACCACTGAGCCACCACGCTGCCTCACTAATATTCATTTACTATATATTATATTTCCTATAAACATCTGTACATTACTTATTAATTTATTCGTTTTACTACATTACAGTAGTGCCTAACAACCTAAAAATCTTCCTAATTTACTCCTTTTTTGCTACTTTAAAAAATGTTCCTTACAAACATATTTTTACGCGTGTTAGCAGAGCACTGTAATCCACACGCGAGCTGTGCTCTTATCGCATGGAAATGAAAACAAAACCTTCATTGCGGCACATTTATAAACACAACACCGATGACCCATGTCTCCAAACAATTCTTGTTCCACTTGTTTTAATTACGGTTGGCAACACAACGTGGCGTCTCTCTGAACACTGTAAGGTAAAAACAGTCTTCGAAGCTATATCAGGCATATTAATGTTTGTTTAAGTTGCACCTTGTTTAAGGTGAAGTTCACAATAGAGCGCGCTGATTGGTTGCAACCAAGTCTTTCTCATGAATTAATACTGAAAACTCAAAGACGTCACGTTGTACCGGCCGGTACAGACATCCATAGCAGTCTCCACGGTGGAATTTACACAATGATCGCATCGCCGTGACGTTGCTTCAAAATTTCTTTTCAAACCGGAAGAACGAATTTGCTCGAAATAACACAAAAACAATCAATTTTCACTTTTTAGTGAAATATATGTGTCCTAATAGTGTTTCTAGCAACGTGGGACACATATATGACTGTCAACATATCATAAAATGTGTTTCCTCACCACAGATTGGTCCCTTTCTATCCATGTTTTATTTCTATCTATGTTATTTGCTTCATTTACGACTGTTATACATGCTGTTTATGTATATATCTTTTTTTTTCTCTTTTCTTTTTCTCTTATGCATGTACTCTGACATGTTCACCTAGTTACCTTTACATGCACACAAACACACATGCAAATACGTGCACCTGCCAGTACCTGACTATTGTTGTTGTTGTTGTTTTTTTTCATCCGTTTTTGTTGTTTTGTTCTATTTGTATGTGATCCCAATTTATGTATCCCTTGCATATTCTAATAAAAAAAAAAAAAAAAATGTGTTTTGGTGTTTCGTGACTCTTTAACATTGTTTTAAATGGTATTCCAGCTGAACTGACATTGCAATATTTAGCTTTTCTGCAATTAATTTTGCTGTTATAAATATAATTTCACAAAAAGACCCTATTTGGAAAGAAGTCCTAATTTAACATTGATTAAAATGATTTGCATAGGAGTGCATCTGCTTAAAATATGCAAAATTAAACTAATGAAATGACAGAACAAGGATAAAAACGAAACAACACCATGGTTTGTGTTGTATTCTGACTGTATAACTATAGATATTCAATAATCAAATATAAAATAACGCTGCATAGTCTTAATTGTATTAAACTAACACAATTAATCTTTGTTAAAGTGGTAAACTTTATAATTTCTTGTGCCCAAATAGTTTACATCTTAGTCTTAAGCCGCGGTCACACTGCACTTTTCGCCCCATGAACTTCCATTCATACGTATGTGAACGTGGCAGACTGGAAACGCAAGCTTGTGCGACAAGTTTTGCAGTTCGCTGCATTGCAAAGTAAAAGCTTGGTGAACTCTGACCTGCGAAATCGCATCACGTGGCTGCATGAGACCAATCCACGATCAAAACATGACCTGTTCTGACCTGTGGCTCTTGGTTAAGTATAATCCCAACTTGAAATTGAGGCGATATGACTTCTGTAGATTTACACATTATGATATCAATGCCAAAACAATATTTTGTGCAGCTCTACGTTGCCATTATCTTCTTGTTTTATACTAAGTATTCAGGCTTTTGTTAGATTAAGAGTGTCTTTATTTCATAAGAGAGCTGGATGCTTTATTAAAATAAACTGCCTAAAATGACACCAATATACAAAAAGTGTATTTACAGCTGAACACTTATGCACACCCTTAACTAAAAGCAAATATACTGTTCATATAGTGCCTTTATGAGGCTGCAAATCCTCAAGTTTAGAGGTAAAAGACCAAAAAAAAGTAATTGAAATCATTTGGTTTAAAAAAAATCTGCTATAATTGTGTTCATTTTTCATATACAAATGTACAGTAACAACACCCCATCTGAAAATTCACATCCTATAGGTTACACATCATTCTACTCTGAATAATTTCTCATTAAAATGAATTGTTGAATGAATACTCAATCTCTGCTCACCCTATGTCATTCTAAATACACACCTTTAAGTTTAAAAAGCAAAGTTTGGTACAACATCAGCGCAAGTAAACCTTCATTTGAGTGAACGGATCCCAATAATCGACTAGTTCGCAGATTCTCACATCAATGATTCTTAATGCATGATGTGATAATCATTTAAAAACCAGTGCAATGCAATTCATGTTATGGTACCATTGGTCTGAGTAAACTTACGGCAGGTCAGAGCACAGTGTGTGTGACATTGAATCAGAGTTTGAGCCATGGATGAGCAGCGATGGCTTCTTTACTGCGGTCTCCGTAGTCGTACAGCAGCTCCTCGTCGGTTTGGATGTCTCTGGACGCCAGGAAGACCAGATGAGGCGTGCCGTCGATCTCATGCAGTTTGGTCTGAAGGTTACCGTTCTTACTGTGGTTGATCAGTCGGCCCAGGCGCTCCGTTTCCTTAGTAGCATCCACACTAGAAAGTGTACAGAAAAATTCAGGGCTCTTACTTGCATCTTTTCCAAACTTTGACCTTTCCTGGTTCATTTTCAAAGTGACTTTACAAGTGTGGCCAATTATATAAACATACATGCATCATAATAATTATATAAGAGGGTATTAGTTGTAGTATTCTATGGTATAATATACCAAGAACAATTTATGGCATGTTCGTCCAAAGCTCAACGATGAATTGGTCATTTATGGATTTTTGTTTATCAGAAATGTCTCATCTTTCATCTTAAAGTTTATGCAAAAGTAATACATAACTAATACATAATATATTTAAACAGTTAATTATTATTACCCATTTAGTAAGATAAATGATAGCAAAACATTTTGAAATGTAAGCATTTCAAAGCACTTTTTATCCCAAATCAGACTAAAATTCAAGCATTTTCATGGATTTTCCAGCACTCTTACTAACCTTGAAAATTGGTAAACCTAGTCACTCTTTATTTTAAGGTACAAATCTCACAATTAACCAACTATTTAAAGGTAGTAGTTAGGTTTAGGATTAAAGATGTAGAATAAGATGCAGAATATGTGCTTTATACACTCACCGGCCACTTTATTAGGTACACCTGTCCAACTGCTCGTTAACGCAAATTTCTAATCAGCCAATCACATGGCAGCAACTCAATGCATTCAGACATGTAGACATGGTCAAGACGATCTGCTGCAGTTCAAACCGAGCATCAGAATGGAAAAGAAAGGTGATTTAAGTGACTTTGAACGTGGCATGGTTGTTGGTGCCAGACGGGCTGGTCTGAGTATTTCAGAAGCTGCTGATCTACTGGGATTTTCAGGCACAACCATCTCTAGGGTTTACAGAGAAAGAGATGGTCCGAAAAAGAGAAAATATCCAGTGAGCGGCAGTTCTGTGGGCACAAATGCCTTGTTGATGCCAGAGGTCAGAGGAGAATGGCCAGACTGGTTTGAGCTGATAGAAAGGCAACAGTAACTCAAATAAGCACTCGTTACAACCGAGGTCTGCAGAAGAGCATCTCTGAACGCACAACACGTCCAACCTTGAGGCGGATGGGCTACAGCAGCAGAAGACCACACCGGGTGCCACTCCTGTCAGCTAAGAACAGGAAACTGAGGCTACAATTCACACAGGCTCACCAAAATTGGACAA
>CAIGQV010018170.1:2859208-2874997 GCA_903798115.1 Danio jaintianensis
TCTGTAGCCAAAACAAATTCCTTGTGTGTGTAAGCACACTTGGCAATAAAACCGATTCTGATTCTGATGTAAGAAAAAGACACATACATACATGTACGCATACATACATACTAGGGCTGAATAGCATATCGTTTGAGCATCGATATCGCAATAGTCACGTCGCAGTACTGATTATTTATTAAAGATTAAAGGCTAAAGATATTATAGCATAAAATTATTTACACAATGATAACCATGTTATTTTACGTTAGCTTGTTCAATTTCTATATTTCAATACTGTTTGACTCCCCAGAAAACCATAAAGCACTATAACATTTATATTTGCTCTGTCGTTTTTATATTTGCTTGTAATATTTATATTTTAAGCAGATGGACTGCATAGAAAAAGCCTTGATCACCCCAGTTGATCTAATTACTGAAATCTTTCCTAATAGCGCTGTTCAAATCATCTGGTGAAATGATATACATATCGTAATACATATCGCAGCAAAACAAAATATTGCAATGTCAGATCTCCAATATCGTGCAGCCCTAATACATACAGTACATACATATGGTGCATATTAGGACTTTTGGGCCCTATGGAATTGCTTAGGGCCCCAAAATCACTAAATCCGCCCCTGCTTGCGCAGATTACTACACTTTAAGAATAACTATGTGAGCTAGCAAAATAAGCATTGTACGTTTTTATTTCAGGTGGACTTTAAAACAGTATAATCTTGCACAAAATGCAAGATTCTAGGTTAATAAAATCATTAAGTTGCAAAAAAATAAATAAATAACAATTATAACTTTGAAATGAAGCTCAATTCATTAACATTCATATGCATTCCCACATGCAAATCTGATTTATGGCCATTTATATGAAAATATAGTAATATATTTGAAGATGCATGCACATCTTTGTAATTCCAATTGAAAACAATAATAGCAATTATGTTTATCAGGCATTTCAGAAATATTTTGAAACATAAATGACATAACAGTAGTTTATATGTGTGAAATCCAAACATGAATCTGTATGTCATATATGTAATTTGCATATATTGTCATATATCGGACTTATATATGGGTCAAATTCATTAAGTTAACAATAAAATACGTGTCTGTTTAGCTCCTGTGTGGAGATTTACTACTTTACACTTTCTTAAGTGTGTGAAAAAGTACAGTAAGACAAAAAAAATGTATTAAACAGCACGTGATAATAAAGGCTAATGGCAGTGTTACACGCTTCGTCTCTACTAACGTTAATGTGAAAACTAATGACGCCTGAAGGATGCTTCATCTTTATTTAGTAACTCAAAAATAATGCACAATAATACTTACTTGTTTAGCAGTTCACGGTGTTTTATTTCTGATTTCTAGGACATTTAAAGCTGAAGAAAGCTGCACTTTTGCACTCTGCACAGTCCCGGGTCACAACAAACATACCGGAAGTCCGTTTTCGTCAAGATTTCAAAATTAAAGACCCCGAGCGGAATTTAAATGCGAAAGAATGACTATTTGAAAGTGTTTTTACATTACACACATAATATTTACATTTATACTTTAGAATCACACATTTATCTTAAGTCACTTACACTATTCAATTTATACAGTTTATCAGTCGACGCTTTCTGTGGGAATCGAACCCATAATAACCTTTGTGTTGCAGACTATATTTGATGTTGACTTGAGAAAACCTACCATGACAGCTCAAAAGTTAAAAATGAGTACAAAACAATCTTTTTAACAGATTAACCACAATGCTAACATAATATTTGAACAATTTGAATAAGGATTAAATGAAATATTTTTAAAAATCAAGGCTACACTACCTGACAAAAGTCTTGTCGTCGATCCCAGTTGTAAGAGCAACAAATAATAACTTGACTTCTAGTTGATCATTTGGAAAAGTGGCAGAAGGTGGATTTTTCTGATGAATCATCTGTTGAACTGCATCCCAATCATCACCAATACTGCAGAAGACCTACTGGAACCTGCATGGACCCAAGATTCTCACAGAAATCAGTCAAGTTTGGTGAAGGACAAATCATGGTTTGGGGTTACATTCAGTATGGGGGCGTGCGAGAGATCTGCAGAGTGGATGGCAACATCAACCGCCTGAGGTATCAAGACATTTGTGCTGCCCATTACATTACAAACCACAGAAGAGAGTAAATTCTTCAGCAGGATAGCGCTCCTTCTCATGCTTCAGCCTCCACATCAAAGTTCCTGAAAGCAAAGAAGGTCAAGGTGCTCCAGGAGTGGCCAGCCCAGTCACCAGACATGAACATTATTGAGCATGTCTGGAGTAAGATGGAGGAGGAGGCATTGAAGATTAATCCAAAGAATCTTGATGAACTCTGGGAGTCCTGCAAGAACGCTTTCTTTGCCATTCCAGATGACTTTATTAATCAGTGATTTGAGTCATTGCAGAGATGTATGGATGCAGTCCTCCAAGCTCATGGGAGTCAGACACAATATTCATTCTTTTTCCACTGCAGCATGACTTTATATTTTATCCTGGACATTATTTCTGTTAAGTGACAAGACTTTTGTCTAAGCAAAGTCAGACCAACTGTCCTAATTAAATCATTAAAAATCAAGGCATGATCATCTTTTATTTTGGTAAAATAAGCGTAATCTAGAGTCCTTTGCCTTTCATATAAGACACTTGTGATACCAAATGATCAACAAGAAGTCAAGATATTATTTGCCGTTCCTAAAACTTGGATAGGAGACAAGACTTTTGTCAGGTAGTGTACAGTGAGTAATTTACCCTATTAAATAACAATAACTAAAGCTTACGTTTATATATTTAAAAATAACTTTAAATGTACATTCATATATTTGTATGACATTTAATCAAAGGTATTTAATCAGTTTTTGTGTGCCTAGTTTCATGAACTACATGAATAATGTCAACAAATTCTGTTTGTATAAAAACAAAACCACACAAATTCCTGAATTGCATCAAATAAAACATCTGAAACATTTATTGCAATGTTTTAAAGGCATTACATGTTAGTATGCAAAACAAATAAGACTTTTCGCATGTCACTGGAACATGCAGCTAAAAAAAGAAGAAGATTTTTCACCTAAATTCATCAAAATCCAACAAAATATATAGTTCAAAACTTTCCTAAGCACTGCTCCATTATCATCATCACTCTTTGCACCCTTCGAAGCCCAGATAAGGGTGGAATAAATAAAATAAAAGAAGTGATGGGTCAGTTCAGTCAGAAATAATCCCTAGGCAAATAAACGGTTGTTGCAAAGGTCATTTGGTCAGTAATCTGGCGTGCCGACTCAACACTATTTACCATTATTTGCTGTGTGACTCAATCCACACATTCATATCAGTGGGGATCAAAAATCAGTGCTGCGGGAACCTTAAGCTGCATCAACGCCGTCTAAAAATTGTGTTTCTCCTCAATAAATATGCATCAAAACATCTGTAAATAATGCTATTTCAATATTTAAACTTGTAAAAAGCTTAAGAAAAAATAAGCAAAGCTGTAACAGTGTAAAAACAAAACAAACCTGTCTAATGCTTGCCAATGTAACTGAAAATATATATATTAAATAAGGTTTAGCTGAAGTCAAAATTATTAGCCCTCCTGTGAAATTTTAAAACATAATTTTAATAACTAAATTCTATTGCCATGATGACAGTGCATAGTTATTCTGCAATAATAATATTCAGCTTAAATTGCAATTTAAAGGCTCAATTATGCAAATTAGGTTAATTAGGAAAGTCACTGGAAAACAGTGGTTTGTTCTGAAGCCAATCTAAAAATATATACTTCTTAATGGGGCTAATAATATTGACTAGGGCTGGGCGATATGGTAAAAATGCAATCTTGATAATTATGTTTCATATCGAATGATAACGATATATATTTCGATATAAATTGTTGCTTCCAGATTTAAAAGAGTACCCCAACAATGACTTTTAGATTTTTTAACATCAACACACTTTTAGATTCCCATTTCTGCTGTGTGATTGGCTCTTAAATCAATATAGAGTAAAAAAAGTCCAGAGCTTATCATTGTTATTGACATAAATGTTATCGCGATTTAATATAATATCGTTTATCGGCCCAGCCCTAATATTGACTTAAAAATTTTTTTAAACTGCTTTTATTCTAGCCAAAATAAAACAAATAAGACTTTCTTAAATAAGAAAAAATATTATAGGAAATACTGTCAAAATTTCTGAATCTGTTAAATGGTAAATATTTGAAAAAGAACTAAAATCTCACAGGAGGGCGAATAATTTTCCGTTCAACTGTATTGCATTCATTTCCTCAAGCCTTTGAATATTTATCATTAGATCATGATGGGACGCAAATAAAATAGCATTAAAAGATGTAGTTTTTCCACTTGGAGATCCTCAAAATGAAGCCGAGGAGCGTGGAATGTGGAGTGAAACGAAGAGGACGCTGATGTTATGAAGACGCTGCCATACGGACTCTCTGAGGTGGAGTTAAAATCATATTTTTTGCGGCTTTGATTGTGTTTTTCATCAGCATGGCTACAGTCATGGGTCCAACACCACCGGGAACTGGAGTAATGAAGCTTGCCTTCTTTCTAACGCCTGTGAAGGTAAATATTAAAAGTCAGAAGACTGATGAAAACTATCAAATTTAACTCATTTAGGGTATATATAGGAATCAGAGAGTGAAATTCAACACATTTTAACCCTTGTGTACTGTTTAAATTGACTCCCCTTACGTTATGTTGGTGGCTGTTTTTTCCCCATTGACTTCCATTTTATTGACATTATTTAATTACAAAGCCATGACAGCATATAATCATGCATTCTTGAATGTTGGTGGTTTTCCCTGTTGGGAAGAGGTCAAATTTGTATTTTTTTACTGTTGAAAAAAAATCTGGCATCATTTACTCATCCTTCACTTGTTCTAAACCTATTTGAGTTTCTTTCATCTGATAAAAACAAAAGAAGATATTTTGAAGAATGCTGAAAACCACTGACTTCCATAGTAGGAAAAACAAATACCTTGGAAGTCAATGGTTACAGATTTTCATTCATTCATTCATTTTCTTTTCGGCTTAGTCCCTTTATTAATCTGGGGTCGCCACAGCGGAAAAAACACAGCGGATGCTCTTCCAGCTGCAACCCATCACTGGGAAACAATTTAGCTTACCTAAAATTACTGGGAAACATCCATACACTCTTATTCACACACATACACTACGGACAATTTAGCTTACCCAATTCACCTATAGCGCATGTGTTTGGACTGTGGGGGAAACCGGAGCACCCGGAGGAAACCCACGCCAACACAGGGAGAACATGCAAACTCCACACAGAAATGCCAACTGACCCAGCCGAGGCTCGAACCAGCAACCTTCTTGCTGTGAGGCAATAGTGCTACCCACTGCGCCACCGAGACGCCTACAGATTTTCAGCATTCTTCAAAATATCTTCTTTTGTGTTTATCAGAATAAATGATGACAGTATAAAACCTCTATATACCTCTTATTATACCGATTCTACAATTCACACCACCTCCTTTCTTACCTTCAAAGTCCACGTCACCGACAAGTCTGTTTTTCCCAGTCATGGGGTCCAATATTCTGTTGATTCCAACATCTATAACTGCTGCACCCTCCTTAATCATATCAGCGGTGATGAGGTTAGGAATACCTGAGGAAAAAAACACTGTATGAGCACACAACAACAAAACATGTGGAAGAAAACATGCATTATAATATGATTTTTTTAATCATCAATTCATTTTCTTTTCGACTTAGTCCCTTTAGTAATCTGGGGTCGCCACAGCGGAATGAACCGCCAACTTATCCAGCATATGTTTTACACAGCGGATGCCCTTCCAACTGCAACCCATCACTGGGAAACATCCATACACACTCATTCACACACATACACTACGGACAATTTAGCTTACCCAATTCACCTATAGCGCATGTCTTTGGACTTGTGGGGGAAACCGGAGCACCCGGAGGAAACCCACACCAACACGGGGAGAACATGCAAACTCCACACAGAAATGCCAACTGACCCAGCCGGGACTCGAAACAATTTAAATTATATTTTTATTGTATTTATCTATGGGCGACACAGTGGCTCAGTGGTTAGCACTGTCGCCTCACAGCAAGAAGGTCGCTGGTTCGAGTCCCGGCTGAGTCAGTTGGCATTTCTGTGTGGAGTTTGCATGTTCTCCCCGTGTTGGCGTGGGTTTCCTCTGGGTGCTCCGGTTTCCCCCACAGTCCAAACACATGCGCTATAGGTGAATTGGATGAGCTAAATTGGCCGTGGTGTATGTGTGTGTGTGTGAATGCGAGTGTGTATGGGTGCTTCCCAGTACTGGGTTGTGGCTGGAAGGGCATCCGCTGTGTAAAACATATGCTGGAATAGTTAGCGGTTCATTCCGCTGTGGTGACCCCTGATAAATAAGGGACCAAGCTGAAGGAAAATGAATGAATGTATTTATCTATTATTATTTTACTTTCTCATGTATTGTTTGTATATTGTATCTTTCATTGTTAATCGTTGTGTAAATGTTTTCTGGACCAAATTTGTAAGTCAGTGTGTCTGATTGTTTAAAAAAACAATAAAGAAAGTTATAAAAAATAAAATAAAATGTGAACCTGCAGCGGCGACGATAATATCTGCGATTTTAGTGTGCTGTCGGAGCTGTTCTTTGGGAGTGTATCTGTGGGAGATTGTCACTGTGGCATCACCTGAAAGAAAAAGAGGGAAGATGCTTGATAAATAAACCCAAAAAATCTGCATATAAAATGCATTGGCTTTATTTTCTGCACACAGACTGACCTCCGGGCCTTTCGTGTCGTCCGTCGGTGTGTAGCAGCATTGCGATGGGCATCCCCACGTTCTTGGAGCGGCCGGCCACCAACACATTCTTACCCAGCGTCTCTATGCCTTAAAAACACAGTCAATCTGTATTTAAGTATCAATGTGTGTCATCTGCCATCAAATTCAATTATACCATCAATGCTCCATTCTGATCGGCTGGAAAATGTGTGTTATAACCATGTATGGTACAGGTTGATCCATTCAGTTTTTTTTGAAGTTCATTCATTCATTCATTCATTTATTTTAGTCTCTATTTCAGAGGTCGCCACAGTGGAATGAACCGCCAACTATTCCAGCATATGTTTTACGCAGCGGATACCCTTCCAGCTGCAACCCAGTACTGGGAAACACCCATACACACTCACACACCACTTATACATTACGGCCAATTTACTTCATCCAATTCACCTATAGCGCATGTGTTTGGACTGTGGGGGAAACGAGCACCCGGAGGAAACCCACATCAACACGGGGAGAACATGCAAACTCCACACAGAAATGCCAACTGGCCCAGGTGGGACTCGAACCAGCGACCTTCTTGCTGTGAGGCGACAGTGCTAACCACTGAGCCACTCGTGCCACCCATATAAATACAACACCCATAAAAATAAAATTTTATCCCTGTTTCTAAAACTTCACATACACACTCCAGAGACATCAGAGACAAATTTTACATCTTGTAATAATAGGTCCCCGTTAAAATGCCTGCTTACTAGCTTAAGCCTAAATAATATAATAAAAATTATTAGGGTCTCTTATTCAATGCATGTTTACAGGATTTGTATGGTCATTTTAGCTGAATATAATAAATCTGACTAATGTTGTGAATCGCTCACCTGTGCGTTTGATAATCTCCCAAACTCCCCATGGAGTGGCAGGTAACATAGTTGACTGATCCAGGCACATGCGACCCACATTGACCACATGGAAACCATCGACATCCTTCCCTGGACACACGGCATTACATACACGCCGCTCATCGATGTGATCTGCGCACGAGAGGAAAAACAGTGTGACAAGCCCACAGTGTAACTTATAAAGCTCGCATGTGAGCAGTTCCAGTGTTATGTACGTCTACAATAAAAACTCAAAACCTAAATTCACATAGAAAGTAAATATTAACATTATATTGAAACATCTGTTTATATTTTACAAAACTACTCACCACAGAGTTATGGGATAAGGAAAATATCAATCTGTAAATATGTTTTAGATTTTAAATGAGGGAAATAAACGTGGGGCATCACGGTGGCGCAGTGGGTAGCACGATCGCCTCACAGCAAGAAGGTCGCTGGTTCGAGCCTCGGCTGGGTCAGTTGGCATTTCAGTGTGAAGTTCGCATGTTCTCCCCGTGTTGGTGTGGGTTTCCTCCGGGTGCTCCGGTTTCCCCGACAGTCCAAACACATGCACTCTAGGTGAATTGGGTAAGCTAAATTGTCCGTAGTGTATGTGTGTGAATAAGTGTGTATGGATGTTTCCCAGTGATGGGTTGCAGCTGGAAAGATATCCGCTGCGTAAAACATGTGCTGGATAAGTTGGCGGTTCATTCCGCTGTGGTGACCCCAGATTAATAAAGGGACTAAGCCGAAAATAAAATGAATGAATGAAAATAAACATATGACCAAAAAAGTCTGTGAGTTTACAGTGTACAACATACTTTGTAGAAATTCCGTGAATAAACTGCACAACCCAAAAGAAACAATGCTAATCAGAAGGATAAGAGTTGGCTCACTATAGAACAAACATGATTGATTTAATTTTGTTTGATATTTTTGCATTTATGAGGAAAAAGCTTGGTTATGGATGTGACATCTCTCCGTTATGGATGTGACATGTGAAATTGGCACTTGTGTGACTTTGGCAAATCAAATACAATAGTTTGAAAACATTGACAGAGACATTTTTGAGTAGTTTTACAGTACTGTAAAATAACATTTGCATGGAATTGCTCATTTGCTTTTTGTAAAACTCGTTCAAGTTGGACTAAACAGCACTAAACAAAAGTGAAAGTTTTGGTTTGAAACGGTCACATTGAGGTTTAAGCTTAAAGGGATAGTTCAGCTAAAAATGAACATTTTATCTCTACTTCCTCGCACTCAAGTGGTTCTAAACCTTTACAAATACTTTTTGGTAGCACTTTTCTTGAAGAGGTGTATATAAGACTGTCATGAACCCTTTATAATCATGACATGACATGTGTGAAGAGATTTTATGCCTGCTTATGACAACTGTTTTTAAGTGTCATTCGCTCAGTTCTGACATTTTAAATGCAAAGATGACAAGTTTTGTTATCGTGGTAATGTCAAGTTGTCATGACAAAGATCAAGACATGGTTGTGATGTATTTGTTTATGTCAAGTTGTCATAACAAACAATGTCATCTTTGCATTTAAATTGACATAACTGAGCAAATGACACTTAATAACAGTTGTTATAAGCATGCATAAAATTTCATTCATGATTATAAAGGTTTTATGACAGTCTTATGAAGCCTGCCTTCAAATAAAGTGTTACCTTTCTTGCTTCTGTTGGACACAAAACAAGATATACTAATGAATGTTGGAAATAAACCAACCCAGGCTCATTCTGAAAACGTACCCCTATATACATTTCTGGAGAGCGCCAAATACATCCCAGGATTGCAAATCCACCAGAGGCCGCTGTGTACGCTTTTTCAGATCTCAAATTTCTCTCGCGAGAGCCATTCGCGCCTTCTGTTCTCGCGTAAATCCACCAGAGGCCGATATCGACTGACTGACCGATCGATTGACTGACCCACTCTACTCCTTCCCTAGACCCAACCAATAGTGTTTTCAAAAGCAATCCAGAAAAAAGAAAATCCTCGCCTGATTTTTACCACGTTTTCAGATTTTACCACATTCTCACCCTGTTATTTACTTGTTTATTTTATTTTTTGCCTTTTGTTTTTTCTTTGCCAGACTCGAACCCCGTAGTTGCGGTCAACTCCGCTTTGTGTCACAAGTCCGCTGACATACATGGCGAGCTACTGGGCAAACTGGTAACAGCGGAAAAGCCGTCCACACAGAGGTAAGCGGTCAGCTGGTACGCGCAAAAAGGATCGGCGTCATACCACCCCGTAGCGTTCGTTTTAAAGAGATGTATATAGGGCTACGTTTTCAGAATGAGCCTATGTTGAAATAAGCAGCCATTGACTTAAAAAGTAGGAATAAAAAATACTATGGAAGTCAATGACACACAGCATTCCTAAGAATATCTTTGTTTGTGTTCAACAGAATAAAAAACTCAAACAGGTTTGCAACAAGTGGATGAGTAAAAGATTTTCATTTTTGGGTGAACTATCCCTTTAATGCAGTTTTTTTTCAGAAACCCACATCAGCTCTTGTTTATCAGCTGTAGTGCTTCTGTTAACCTACCAGGAAGTGGCAGCTGAACCAACAGCCCGTCTACTCTGTGATCTGAGTTTAGTTTCACAATGAGATCAAGCAGCTCCTCTTCGCTGATATTAGAAGGTTTCAAGATGGTCTCGCTGCTGATACCTTCAGAAAACAAGAGAAAATGAGAGAAAAGATTATTACATTGCAAAAAATGTCTTTCTTATTCACATATTAAAGGCCTGCAGTGCATGTAAAAACAGAAGAAACAAAGCATTTATTGCAGTGAGGTTTCTCTCTGGCTATATTTGCTTGCATGAGTTTGTACAGCAGAAGTGTGAGAAACTGTAAGGAGTCACACGATGTGAACTAAAAATAGCTTTGCATACTGTACACACAGCCAACAGCAGAAAGTGACACCCCATGCAGACTACAGCAAGACTGAAGACAAGCAGATTCATACCTGCTTTCATTTACTATCCAGTCCAATTCAGCTTTGAATCATTTTAAAGGGATTCATTCATTCATTTTCTTTTTGGCTTATTCCCTTTATTCATCAGGGGTCGCCACAGTGGAATGAACCGCCTTTTAAAGGGATAGTTCACCCGAAATTAAAGATTCTGTCATCATTTATTCATCCTAATAAGAAATAAGTTGAAGTAAGTTGAAGTAATAGACGAATGATATGTGTGGTAATGGGGTGGGGAAAATAATAAGCTTGTGCTTCATCCCGCTCCATTTCGACCATGTTGAAATGTATTTTTGTTTAAAGAATTGTTTTATGCATGATTTTTCTGTTCGAAATAAATAAATCAAATCAAAATCCTCTAATTAATCCAAATCTGATTTACTTTCCTTTTTCTGTTGAACACAAATGAAAATATACTGAATCAGACATTGACTTCCATAGTATTTTTTGTTCATACTATGAATATCAATGGTTGCTTTTTCTCCAACATTCATAATATCTTCATTTGTGAAAGAAAGAAAACGTTCTTTCAGGTAAAACAGATATTGGAGAAAAAAGGGCGGGCTAATAATTCAGAAGGGCTAATAATTCTGCCTTCAACTGTATATAGGATGACCAGGGAATGATCTGGCAACGTAACAGAGAGTGTCTTACCCACTTCAGCTGCTGCGCGGGTCTTATTGAGTACGTAAGAGTGACTGGCTGGATTGTCGCCCACTAAAACCACACTCAGGTGAGGCCGTCGGTTTCCTGCAGAAACCCATTCCTCCACATCATCACACGCTTCATTGCGGATCTGACGGGCCAGTTTTCGTCCGGAGATCACCACAGCATCTTGTCTGCAGAACAAAAAAAGAGGATTTAAAATAAGTTTTACTTAACCTGGCAGATTATTTTGCTTGTTTTAAGAAAATTTTTATTACATTTTGACATTATTTCTGAAAACAAGACAATACTTGTTGTTGTCTAGAATATGCTTCTTGATTTAAGAATTTTTAGATATTTGGACTAAAAACAAGACAAAAACTTTTCTTCGGCTTAGTCCCATTATTCATCAGGGGAACAGCAGAATGAACTGCCAATTTATCCAGCATATGTTTTACACAGCGGATGCCCTTCCAGCTACAGCCCAGTACTAGGAAACACCCATACACACTCATTCACACACATACACTACGGCCAATTTAGTTTTTTCAATTCACCTATAGCGCATGTGTTTGGACTGTTGGGGAAACCGGAACACCACCCACGCCAACACGGGGAGAACATGCAAACTCCACACAGAAATGCCAACTGACCCAGCCGGGACTCGAACCAGCGACCTTCTTGCTGTAAGGCGACAGTGCTAACCACTGAGCATTTTTGCATTTGACAACAGCCTCTTGTCTGGAAAAGAAGAGGATTGAAGGGGAAAGAATTCACTGCAAAACCTAAAAACTAATATATGGGAGGATCCTCATTGCCCACATGCAAAAAAGAAAACATATAGTAATTATACTGTGTATATTATAGTATTTACAACATTTTTCAAGAGTTCACATTTAGCTGATGATTGATTATAAAGCTTGTTTGGCATGCTGTCCCGGGAGAGAGCCCTGAGCTCATAAGTTCCTTGAACCCGGGGCTCCCTCCCGTTTGCAAGGCGAGAGGAGAGTTTGAGCTCAGGTAGATCTCGAGAACTCCCCTGCTGTAGTAGTAATGAACAGATAGTGATTGCTCTTAAGAGATAACTACTTACTAGGAGCATGTCTATGGTGCCGATTTGGATTAGTCAATTAACTTAAGTTGCGTGTTTTTGGACGGTGGGAGGAAACCGGGGAACCCGGGGGAAACCCACGTGAGCACCGGGAGAACGTGTAAACTCCGCACAGAAACGTCGGCTGGCTTGGTAAGGACTAGAACCAGTGACGTTCTTGCTTTGAGGTAACAGTGCTAACCACTGGGCCACTGTGCCACCCATCTAGGAAAGGAGGAGGAGTAGGGGTGGAAGGGGGGATTCTTCAAAACGAAGATGGCTGTAATATGGAACTTAGGGTATTTATAGTGGCTTAGGAATCGTCTGATTGGTGAATCATAAATTGGATAATGCGGGACCGGCCGCAAGCAATCATAAGCACGTGATCCTCTCGAAATTAGTTTATAAATAAACTTCACTTAATGAAAGCTCCAGCATACTGTATTATTAACTATAGTAAGCTGATAAACTGTAGTACTGTAGTATACTTTATGTTTCACTACAGTAAACTGTGGTGTATTTTAGTATAATATACCCTAGTTGAAGAAAACTTAGCACAGCATTAAAGGTCCCGTGAAAGGAAAATAAAAAAAAGTTAGATCTTAGTTTCAGTCTGTCAGTTTTAAGGATATCTATAAGCTAAACAGTGACAAAATTTGCGTTTAGAAAATATAAAACATGTAAAGCTTGCAGTTTGTCACTTCTGCATAAATGGATCAATGATTTTTTTGACATCACCTCATACTTCAGTTTCTCATCAAATCTTCTGACCAATCAAATTCTCTCTAGTATCTGACATGCCCCGCCCCCTTCTTCTCATTTGCTTTTCTTTTGATGTGCTTGAGCTCAACCACTCTCACTGGCAGAGCTGTGATAAAAACCAAATTGCTATTAGCTGTTTTTTAAAAAGGGGAGGAGCTATTATATGCCCCGCCCTCTCATCATTTTCAGTCGAGATTACGTCATCCATCGAATAAAAATGCATATTTCAGAGCACTTCACGGGACCTTTAAAATACCTGACTCCCTAATAAGTGCCCTGACTACTGAACAAGGGAGCTGATTGAGACGCAGCCCTAGAAATTGGCAACAGCTCTTGTTAACTTAGAACAAAAATTAGTTAGCGCTAGTTTTTCCTGTGGAACTTATCTGTTCATACAGCAATCCAGATACACTGGGAGTCAAAGCTGTGGTCTAAAGATAAGCTGTGTGCTGCTGTGACTAAATGAAGACATATGGACAGTTTAACATACAATAGCTTTTTTAAATCAATATTTCAGCATGTGGTAGGCCAGATTAACATATGAGATTGTTAATGGTGAACTACTAAACTAACCAACTAAGTCTCCAAGCAAGAATATTATTAAAAAGCACTCTAAAGGTTTAAATAATAACTATTAGACAATATATTCTTCATGGAACTTTCCATGATATCAATATTGTGCAAGTTCATTATCACGATATATTGAATTATTGAATATCAGCATATGTCTAATGCATGACAAAATGCATTCTTTGAATGAAATCTATGTGAATTTTGCAATTCTTTTGTAAAAGCATCTGCAAATTCTGTAAACGTAAACATTAAATGACTGACCTTTAAACCTAACAACGATGACTAGTAACTATGAAAGATTTAAGAAGCCACTTGTTTTCTCAACTTAATTTCTCTGCAATCTTGACATAGCAAATTTTTCCTGTTAATCTTGGCATCAAGTAATTTTCTCATGATTTTGAGTTGTTTTATCTATAAAAAATAAAGTGCAAAAATAAAGCTACGTATTTTTTTACATTATTTACACACCTTACCTCTTGTAATCCATTCAAACTCTTTTGTTCCCCAACGAAGAATCATTATATTATTCATTCATTCATTTTCTTTTCGGCTTAGTCGCTTTATTAATCAGGGGTCGCCACAGCGGAATGAACCGCCAACTTATCCTGCATATGCTTTACGCAGCGGATGCCCTTCCAGCTGCAACCCAGTACTGGAAAACACCCATACACTCCCATTCACACACATACACTACGGAAAATTTAGCTGGCCCAATTCACCTATAGCGCATGTCTTTGGACTGTGGGGGAAACCGGAGCACCCGGACCAGCAGCCTTCTTGCTGTGAGGCGACAGCGCTACCCGCTGCGCCACCCTCATTATATTATGTTACAGTAATATATTAATGTTTTTTAACTAAAGCTATATTATTTGATCAGCTTACTCTTATGAAGAAATTAATGTAAATTTTAAGACTGTTTTTATAAAACTTGTTCATAATTAAGTTTCACATTGACATTAAAAGTAATCAGTTTTTCATGGCGCAATGGTTTGTCAATGTGAATTATATATATATATTTTTTTTTCAGAAATGAAGTTTTGTAATTGTGCTATTTTACACTCAATAAAACTATATTTTTATATAGTATAACTGGTCATTTCCATCAATTATGTTGTATGCAATTATAGCACATTCTTCAATGTACAGCTTATGATATGTGAAAATTACTAACTTTGCTAATAAAAATTGCTAATAAAACTATTTGTTTGTTTTCTCTTACTAAAATAACTTTTAACAAAATTATAACAAAAAAATCATAGCTTTGACATGCAAAGATATTCCCAAATATCTGTTTTATTATAATGGATACATCACTAATAAAACATTTGTGTATTTGTGTTTTATCAAAGTTCATTCATTCATTCATTCATTTTCTTTTCGGCTTAGTCCCTTTATTAACCTGGGGTCGCCACAGCGGGATGAACCGCCAACTTATCCAGCATATGTTTTACACAGCGGATGCCCTTCCAGCTGCAACCCATCACTGGGAAACATTCATACACACTCATTCACTACGGACAATTTTAGCTTACCCAATTCACCTATAGCGCATGTCTTTGGACTTGTGGGGGAAACCGGAGCACCCGGAGGAAACCCACGCGAACACGGGGAGAACATGCAAACTCCACACAGAAATGTCAACTGACCCAGCCGAGGCTCGAACCAGCGACCTTCTTGCTGTGAGGCGAACGTGCTACCCACTGCGCCACCGCGTCGCCTTTATCAAAGTTTAGTTCCCAAAATAAAAAACTACGCATTTATATCAAAATGGACCTAAATGCCTCATGAGGGTAAAAGTGCATGAGAACTATCTGTCATGCGTGCAGAATCCTGTAAATTAATCTACTAAATCACTGACGACGAGGCAGAAATGAACAAGGGTGTGTGCTAAATTTGAGCAATCATGCGTATACTGTTGCGTAAAATCATCAGAGGAAACCCAACACATGAGCACTGAATTAGCAGCAGTGTGTCCCTGTAGAAACCTGATGCCTCGCGGGTGTGTGTGTGTGTGTGTGTGTGTGTGTGTGTGTGTGTGTGTGTGTGTGTGT
>CAIGQV010018170.1:2937119-2949733 GCA_903798115.1 Danio jaintianensis
CAATGCTGACACGCAGTGAACGCGTGGTGGCGTTTGAAGGCGTGAGAGGTCATTAATAATATAATAACACTAATACTGAAATGGTTAAGGCATTTTAGAATGACCAAAACAACATTTCAGATGTTTTACAATGTCCTCAGCCTGCTGGTTTGTCCATTTACAAACATTTTTATCATCACATGATCTCTTATAACCAAATCACATGACCTTTTTTTAATGCGCATACTGGAATTTGTTCGGTAAAAGTGTTTCCATCGCAGTTTATGTGCATCTTTTCTTATCGAATAAAAAGTTTATCCTACTCAGTTATGCGCATTTTCAAAATTTATGCGCATCTTAGCGTTTCCATCAACCGTTTTTTTTATGCGCAGATCCAAAATGCGCATAAAAATAGGTGGATGGAAACGTAGCTACTGTTAAACATTTATTTTCATGCACAACACTTTTTGTTCACTATGAAAGAAAAAACATATCAAATGCTTGTCGTAATCATAAAATTAAAATGCAATATGATAATTTAAATGATGTGCGTGTCGGTTTCACTTTTACTGACGAAATGTGCTCATGTCATGGCTGCTGTCATTCTGAGAAAAAAAAACATACATGCAAATCATACTTCCTGCGCGGCTAACAAACGATCGCTCTGTGCAACAAACTGAACGTTATTTACAACTGTATTACCTGTTATTCACGGCCTATGCAGGTTCTGTTCACTACGTCGTTTGCGCGCATGTGTGTCTTCTCAGTAGTGAACAAACAGTACGTCAGCTCACGTTTGATTTTGCGGCCGCAAATACATCATTACATTAAGACAGAAATTACGTTTTTGTATGAATTACACCTTATAAATACAGTATGTGACACTTTTAACGCCATTTGGAGGTGTCCATGTTGCTGAGCAACGTATATAAAACAACATAAAGACTTGTGCGACCGCCTATATGCTTCTCTCCTGACCTTGAAAATATAATTGGCTGAATCTAGAGATGCTGGATTAAGATCGTGTGGGGGGGTCGAATCGAGATCGCGATCTTTTTTCGATTAATCGTGCAGCCCTACCTTCAATGTATACAGTCTGCGAAGTTGTTAATCAAGAAAGTACATGATAAATTAAGATATTGTCTCGCCAAAAAACTATATTTTCGAATCGTTTGTCTATGTGAGCACAATCAAAGCCAAACATATTTGCATAATCCCCGCCGGCCCACATTATACAAACACTCTAAAGTTAGTGTTTTATTTCAGACATGGAAAAAATACAGAAAATCCAATCAAAACAGACTTGGCCAACTGACCAATCAGAGCAGAGTTGCTTATGGAAGGGGAGGGGCTTACAGACTTGAAGCCCTGAAATGAACCACATCAAAATTAATCTAATAGTGAATTCATATTCTGAGATGATAATTTTATAATCTGGATAATCTGGATGCTTTTAAACTTGTTCTAGGAGACTTCAACACAATTTTAGGATATGTTAAAATATAACGTTGTTGTCATATGACTTATTTTACTCTTAATAATGTGGTAAATAAACTAAATACAATGCCCATGCAAGCATAAACAAGCCTTTCAGCTGCACTGCAAATGTAGATATTTCCAGAACAGTACTCATTAGTAATACATTGAATTATTTATTAATGCAAGACAGAGAAATGAGAAATACAATAAATTTTTTTTAAATAAATCAAGGAGTGCCATTTGTAAATGACTTGCATCAATAAACTCTCTCAACTCTATATTTATTTAAAGCATGGGGTGAGTAAACGTGATTATGCACAGCTGAGTAGCTGTAGTATTTGTAGTACATGTTGAAGTCAATAAATTATAACCTTTACAAAATCTTAGCCTTTATTTTATTAATTATATTGTTTAGTTCTCTGCATAAAAG
Source organism: Danio jaintianensis (assembly GCA_903798115.1). NCBI lineage: Eukaryota > Metazoa > Chordata > Actinopteri > Cypriniformes > Danionidae > Danio > Danio jaintianensis. The sequence goes on from CAIGQV010018170.1 coordinate 2,939,008, forward strand.
TACAGACATCAATGTGACTTAATCGTATTTTTATTTGACCCCTCCTATTTTTATAAACATCCTCCTTGTTCTTACTGATAACTTACTGTGTGACTTTTCTACTCCAGATATGATTCAATAAAAATTAGCTCTGCATATTTATTTAATGCATATCAACTTAAAGGGATGGGTGATGTGGTGGCGCAGTGGGTAGCACAATTGCCTCACAGCAAGAAGGTCGCTGGTTCGAGCCTCGGCTGGGTCAGTTGGCATTTCTGTGTGGAGTTTGCATGTTCTCCCCGTGTTCACGTGGATTTCCTCCGGGTGCTCTGGTTTCCTCCACAAGTCTAAAGACATGTGGTATAGGTGAATTGGGTAAGCTAAATTGTCCGTAGTGTATGAGTGTGTGAATGAGTGTCTATGGATGTTTTCCAGTGATGGGTTGCGGCTGGAAGGGCATCCGCTGCATAAAACATATGCTAGATAAGTTGGCGGTTCATTCCGCTGTGGCAACCCCGGATTAATAAAGGGACTAAGCCGAAAAGAAAATGAATGAATGAACTTAAAGGGATAGTTCACCCAAAAAAACATTGACTTATTGACTTAACCAAGCCATTGACTTCCATAGTATTTTTTGTTTCTACTATGGATGTCAATGTCGTTCTTCATAATATCTTCCTTTTTGTATTTAACAAAAAAAGAAAGTCAAAGCTTACAACCATTTGAGTGACAAAATAATGAGGACATTTTCATTGTTGGGTGAACTATCCCTTTTAAAATAAGTAAATTTTATCCGACAAACACAATGTTATAAGCATATTTCATTGTATAATATTATCTCACTCTCTGTATATCAAATTAAACATTGGACTTCACACCTGCGATGTGTGTCGAGGTTAAACAAACATTCTCCTCGCTGATAAAGATGCGTCAGCTTGACTTTGTACAACAACAACAAACCAAGGACCGGTATTAAAAATAGCCCTGCATATTTATTTACCACGTCACATCGCCTGCTTGAACTGAGTTAACGTTTCCTCACAAACACAATGCAATAAGCATAACTTAATAAAGACTCTGACACTGATATGAACTCCACATACACTGTGCATGAAAGTATGATTTTTGTTTTAGTTTTTACTGTCACTGATATATTATATATATTATATTAACGTTTAAAATCTCATCTAATTTATGTATTCATTAGTCCAAGGCACTGGAAAAGTGGATTTTTTTTTTATTAAAAATGTAACTTTTTGAGTGCCTTTGACTTATGATTTTGTTGTACGTCTTTATGAATCCCTTATCCAAAGACACATTAATTACCCCTGAAGTACTTTTTGTTTGATTTTTGGATTTATGTATTCATTTGTTTGTGGTTTTTAATTGTATATTTATTAATGAAATGTTTTTTCCACGAAAATAGCCGTTGTTGCTGACATGGCATTAAATAAAAAGATATGATTTTTGTTTTTACTGCACAGCAAGGTTATTATAGTTTAGCGTTTTTAATGTAGTTTTTATTGCAATAAAATATTTTTAAAAAAAATCATGTAAATTTTTGTGTATTTTTTGTTTTGTTTTTGTTTTATTAATGGGTTTTATTTATATATATATATATATATATATATATATATATATATATATATATATTTTAGTTTTTATTTTGTGAACACATTATTTTTTATGTTTAGTTTTAGTAGTTTGTTTTATTAATGGGTTTTGATTAGTTTAGTTTTTATTTTGTGAATACATATCTATACATAAAAATCCAAAATCACAATAAAAAGTGCTCAGGGGTAGCTTAAATAATGTGTCTGTGCTCTTTGGGTAAGGGATTCATCAGAATAAACAGCAAAAATCAGTCCAAGGCACTCAAAAAATTTGGAAAAAATATTAAAAAGCCTTTATTGACATGGCTATTCCTTAAAACTGCGGAGTTATATATATATATTTAGTTTTAGTAGTTTGTTTTATTAATGGGTTTTGATTTAGTTTAGCTTTTATTTTGTGAACACATTTCTATTCATTTTTTTTATATTCAGTTTTAACAAGTCGAGTTAACCGAACACAAAGTTTAATTTTTGCACAAACCTCTTAGTAATAACAAATAAAATAATAATTTGAACAAACACTGAACCCAAATCTATACAAATGCATCTTAAATTAATTAAAAACAAAAATAATGCCGAATTCAGACAAACGTCTTCATATTTAAATTCATGTATGTCGTAAAACATGCCCAGTTTAAATTTTAAATTGTTTATTATATAGAAAAGATGTTTATGTGCTTGACTAATGTGTTTGGTTGTAAGAGCGCCATCTACATGTATTCCCATAAACAGCAGCAGGTCAGATTTTCTACCACAGTATGAGTGCTTATTAACTCTGGAAAATGTTATTATTTTAGCAAGTTTGTATTTAATTTCAGTTAGTCTTTAAGTAGCTGTTATTAGTTTAATTTAGTTTTTGATGTATTCAGGTTCTTACTGGTGCTGGAAATCTTAGAATTTTATAAGTCAAATTGAAAATATAATTTTTGTTGCTTTTATAATAATCGAACTTAAAAAAAAGGTTGTAATAATAACCTATTTAACGGCGCAGTGGGTAGCGCTGTCGCCTCACAGCAAGAAGGTCGCTGGTTCGAGCCTCAGCTGGGTCAGTTGGCATTTCTGTGTGGAGTTTGCATGTTCTCCCCGTGTTAGCGTGGGTTTCCTCCGGGTGATCCAGTTTCCCCCACAGTCCATAGGAGGAGCTATAGGAGAGTTTGAAAAGCTAAATTGTCCGTAGTGTATATGTGTGAATGAGAGTGTATGGGTGTTTCCCAGTACTGGGTTGCAGCTGGAAGGGCATCCACTGTGTAAAACATATGCTGGATAAGTTGGCGGTTCATTCCGCTGTGGCGACCCCAGATTAGTAAAGGGACTAAGCCAAAAAGAAAATGAATGAATGAATAACCTATTTACATAATATAAAATAAATATTTTTGACTTTTGCATAAAATGAAAACGAAATGCATGGGTATTATTACCACTTAATGAGTGAACAATGCATTAAAATTAAAATAAATATAAATTTAAGATGAAGCATTGAAGTATGTAATTTACCACTCATTTAAGGATGTTCTATTGGATTGTGTTGGTTTTAATCCTAAATTTTATTCAGTTCATTCATTTGAAGCTTTTTTTTTTTTTTTTTTAAATACAGTTTTAGAGTTTTTGGCAAAAATTAAATTGCAAAGCCTTAATATAATCTATATCTCCAGTATACTTTTTCTTACCGTGAAAATGACATAGAAGCTGCCATGGCGTTAAACACAAACAAACAACAACAACAACAAAAAACACACTTGTAAAGTGCTGGAAAACATAAAAAAAAAAACTTGTAAAGTCCTTAAAAGTGCTTAAGTTTAGCTTTGGAAAAGGAGTAAGAATTTATTTTATTTCAGTTAACAATGTTTGTGTCCAATAGTTTGAGTTTTCATTTACTAAAATAACCTTGTATTAAAATAACCAGTGTATTGTAAATGATGAAATATGGAATGGCTGCACAATTTAGTTAAAGGTCTTCATTTGTGTCTGACTGTCTGTTTGTTTGTTTGCACACAGGCGGATGTGGATAAAGCGGTGAAGGCCGCCAGAGATGCCTTTAAGCTGGGCTCTCCCTGGCGCCGCATGGATGCATCTCAGCGTGGGCTGCTGTTGAGCAGATTAGCAGACTGCATAGAGAGAGATGCTGCATATTTAGCTGTGAGTCAACAACCTTTGTGCTCTATACTGTCTAATAGACTTGCTGGTTTGATACAGTTGAAGTCAGAATTATTAGCCCCCCTGTATATTTCCCCCCCCAATTTCTGTTTAACGGAAAGATTTTTTTTCAGCACATTTCTAAACATAATAGTTTTAATAACTCATTTCTAATAACTGATTTCCTTTAATCTTTGTCATGATGACAGCACATAATATTTGACTAGATATTATTTAAGATATTAGTATTCAGCTTAAAGTGACATTTAAAGGCTTAACTAGGTTAATTAGGGTAAAGTTAGGGTAATTAGGCAAGTCATTGTATAACAGTGGTTTGTTCTGTAGACAATCGAAAAAATATATTGCTTTAAGGGGGCGAATAATATTGACCTTAAAATGGTTTAAAAAAATTTAAAACTGCTTTTATTCTAGCCGAAATAAAACAAATAAAACTTTCTCCAGAAGAAAAAATATTATAGGAAATACTGTGAAAAATTCCTGAATCTGTTCAACATCATTTGGGAAATATTTGAAACAGAACAAAATTCACAGGAGGGCGAATAATTCTGACTTCAACTGTATATGGAGGTTTTAGTACTGTATGTTTCTGGGCAGTGGAAGACTTGAAAATTGAACTTAAAAGTGCATTGAACTGCTGATATTCCTAACCAATATGGAAAAAAACAACAACAAAGAATGTTAAACATGCTGTATAAATGCATTCATTTGTTTATTTATACTAGTTAGATTCTAAGTACTTTGTAGTAGTCTTGGTTGGCGCTTTGTAATGTTTTAGTAGTTCAGTAACAATTATAAAGTATTGTGTGTATTTAAAAAAAAAAATTTATTTATATATTAATTTATTCATTCATTTTCCTTCGGCTTAGTCCCTTTATTCATCAGGGGTCGCCACAGCGGAATGAACCGCCAACTTATCCAGCATATGTTTTACACAGCGGATGCCCTTATAAATGTATAATTTAATTGTTTTATAAATATCTTCATTTACATGTCACTTTGGATAAATTGTCTGCTTAATGATTAAATGTAAATGATTTGGAATAAATTTAGATTTAGTTAGTTGCAAGTAAAACTTGCTTTGGTTCTTTGCATTTTTATTCATATTCGTTCCATTCATGGTCATTTTGAAAGGTTAAATTGCATATATGTAAATTACTTATAAGATATTCATATGTTAAAAAAAAAATGTATCTGTTTTTTTTTTTTTTTAATAGGAGCTAGAGACTCTCGACAATGGTAAACCATATGCAGTCTCCTTCAGTGTGGACGTGCCCATGGTAGTCAAATGCATGAGGTACATATTTTCAATTTGTTATGATTTTGTTTTATTTCTTCTATGAATCTCTATTACATTTAAGATCAAGTTGCACTGTCCCCATATTTTAAAATAATTTTTCCAAAAACACAACATGCTGTATATGCCATCAGAAATGGCATAAATGTTGTGGTCTTATAATCAATTGCTGCTAAAATCAGGAGAGAAGCAAATTAGGCCATTTCTATTTTTATATAATATATTTTTTTAAATAATGAGTAGTATACATTTAAAACTCTAGTCCCTTCCCCCCCTAAGTTATCTTGTAATGTTTTTTTTCTTGTAATGTCTTCCTTTTGTTTTGTTAGTGTAAATAGCTCACACATGCATATCATTTAATGGCTTTACTGATTTAACATTGGAATAAACTGAAATTTAAACTAATGTTATGTCCTTCATTTCTATCCATCTACTTTACCCAGCAATAACATCACTGTCTAAATGTTGCATTTTTTTCCATGGACACCTTATTAAATTGTTTGATTATAGTTAATTCATTCATTCACAAGCCCAGTAACTTGTTGTTGTTGTTTTTTTGTTTTGTTTTTCCTCTTCTTCCTTTGCATGTTTTGTTTTTCAGGTATTATGCTGGCTGGGCAGACAAATGGGAGGGTAAAACCATTCCAATTGATGGCAATTACTTCTGCTACACAAGACATGAGCCCATTGGAGTCTGTGGCCAAATTATCCCCGTAGGTCTATGCTTTTGAAATTTTTAAATGTAATGCATATTTGCAATAATTTTTTAATGTTATTGCAGTAATTTTACAACTAATGCAATGTTTTTCTGTCTCCTCTGGATGTGCAGTGGAATTTCCCTCTATTGATGCAGGCATGGAAGCTGGGTCCGGCTCTGGCCACTGGAAACACAGTGGTGATGAAGGTGGCGGAGCAGACGCCACTCACTGCACTGTATATTGCCAGTTTGATCAAAGAGGTGAATGACATCAATACTGTAGAGCTGCACTACTTTTTAAAGTGGGTTTTATCTATGTCTGCGTCCCAAATTGCCTGCTACTCAAGTATGTACTACATCTGAATTTGAATTTACTACACAACTGTTATAGAAGTACGTTCTTTATAGTATGAATGTGAGTATGTATGGAATTCAGATGTTTCAGGTTGTAGCTGAAGTGAAAGAATTTCAAAAAGTTAAATAAAATACAAGTTATGTGCCTTTGTTTGTGCAAATAATAAAACAAAAGTATATTTTAATATATTACATAACATATGTATTTTACAAATCCTGTTTTAGCCCAAGTTAGACAGGAAATCAGAGCTATATATCTGAACAAATTATATTCCAAATTTGAAGTTGATATAAGAAAAAAAATAAGAAAAAAAGCTTTCAGTAAATTTTTGTTTGGCTGCAATACCAGACATGACCACCGGTTGAGATTCAGTTTCTGTTACGCCCCATTCACACGGGGCGTCATCGTCAACGCTTCCCATTCACTTTGAATGGGTGACGTCAATCGTTGCCGAAGTGAATTGTGGATCCGTCAGTGCCGCTTCAGCGGCGTTGCTTGCTGCAGAAGTTGGGAATTTCTCAACTTTTCAATCAGATCGCTTTAATGCAAATACCCCAGCTCAGAGAGTATCCGATTGCGGACTCATTTCATTGGCTGACGCTGCTATGACAATCGCGTCAGCCCCAAAATCATACACGCCCTCCATCAAGCATCGATGCTGAAGCCCCGTGTGAATCGGGTGTTAGTGACCATACAAGGGAGCCCCCTATTTCTGTGTATGTTTTGTAGAATATAAACTTTATTTTTTCATACTTTTGACAATATTTGTAAAGTAGACATCAGATTCTGAAGTAGTATGGGCAGTTTGGTGGTATTTTACTTGAATTTAGCCTCTAAAAGACGTTTTTTTATATGTGGATTGCTGTAGCAAAGTAATGCTTTACAACTCTTGAGTATCCTTGTCCAAATTGCTCAGTAATGTCTATCAAGAATCAGTGACCAGATATGCAAATTCAAAATGTGAAGGTTTCGAATGATATACAAATTGCTTTGTTTAGACTATAATATTATTATTATTTTTTAAATGTGACAATAAATGTATTTTGATCTCTTACTCTTCTTACATAACAAGACTATTATCATGTGACCTACCTGCGTCAGTTGCGTTGCTTGAGTCCCGTTCATGAATTCTCTCGTGTTGTATTATGGGATAGCGTGGCATCTATCAGATGCGCACTTCAGAATTTCGCCGGAAGTAGTAGGTCATCCTGATACTTCTCGCATACTGTTTTTTGAATACAATGAATTCATACATACTGCTCGGCTTACATACTGTTTTTAACGTACTATATAATAGGGAAGTATGCAATATTGGACACAGCCTGTAGAATATAGAAGACGTTTCACTTATATAATTTTGAATGGGGAAAATGTAACGGTCACAATGCAGAAAGCCCTGCCTTTTAGTAAAGGAGCCAATCATTGATAACTATACACTTGGGGATTCTCCGGGGAAGGGGCTCAGTGCAGATGTGTGTTTTTAGAACAGTTCTTGCAGCTTCATTGCTCTAAACACGCTGGAATCTCAGCAAACACTTGCTTCACAGACATGATAAATATACAGATGATGTCAGAGTTATGAAATGATTTCCCTAAAGGGACTTTGAATATACTGATTTGTAAAAATATATTTTCTTGAGCTAAACGCAGACTCACAGGCATTTAAACAAACAAAAAACTCTTTTAAACTAGCATATTGATTTGAGGCTGATGGAAAACAAAGTTTAGGTTTTGACCTACAAAAAAGCATGATTTCTGCATCACTCTATAGATCGAGTATAATTATGTTAATAAGTGTATAACCAAACTGAGTGCGCTTTTGAACCCACAATCAAGAGCCTTTTGTTAGCACTACAGATCACTATCGTATACAGACAGACAAAAAGCCAGTTTCATTAGTTTGGCTCTTTTAATACTTCTTTTGAACCACAATTGGAAAGCACTATCAGATTTTTATTAGTTTATTTTATTTTCATTGTACATTTTGATTAATCATAGCTTTTTTTTTTACTTTTGAGTTATTTCAGTGACCCACTATAGTTTTTCTTTCTTTAATGAATGGGTACCAACAATTTTGTCCACAATTTCGTGTTAAAAACCATGTTGATGTTTTCCATGTTGTCCTGTAGGTTGGTTTTCCTGCTGGTGTTGTCAACATTGTCCCAGGATTGGGTCCCACAGCAGGAGCAGCCATTGCTTCTCACATGGATGTGGACAAAGTAGCTTTCACCGGCTCCACTGATGTAAGAGATTTCCTTCAATAGCGGATATGTCTTGAATAGGATTGCACAATATAGGGTTTCAGCATCGATATCGCAATGTCCACATCCGCAATAGTCACTTTGTAGGATATGCAATTTTGAATTGGTATTATAGTTGATCAGTTCAGAGCATGTGAGATCTGTGGAGTCACTGCAAATTTGAACAATTCATTTTCTTTTCGGCTTAGTCCCTTTATTAATCTGGGGTCGCCACAGGGGAATGAACCGCCAACTTATCCAGCATATGTTTTATGCAGCGGATGCCCTTCCAGCTGCAATCCATCACTGGGAAACATCCATACACACTCATTCTCACACACACACACACACACACACACACACACACACACACACACACACACACATACTACGGACAATTTTAGCTTACCCAATTCACCTATACCACGTCTTTGGACTGTGGGGGAAACCGGAGCACCCGGAGGAAACCCACGCGAACACGGGGAGAACATGCAAACTCCACACAGAAATGCCAACTGACCCAGCCGAGGCTCAAACCAGCGACCTTCTTGCTGTGAGGCAATCGTGCGACCCACTGCGCCACCGTGACGCCCAATTTGAACAATATTAATGTCAAATTATATCGTTATAATTATATCATTATAATATGCAAGTGTTTTTAGAACATTTCAAGAGAGTTTAAGCTCTTAATTTTTGCCCCCACATTTTGAACATGGACATGAAAATCATCTATACACTTTGATGCATAGATTTAAGCTTGGTTTCATTTTAAAGAAGACTGATGTCAGATTGTAGCTGAAAGAAGTTCAAAAATGAAATAAAAGTGATGTGCCTTTATGAAAACAATAAAACAATAAATGCATATTTTGTTATTTTACATAAAATATGTATTTTATAAAACCTGTTTTAGCCAACATTAGACAGAAAGCTAAATATCTGAACAAATTATATTCCAAATTTGATGTACTGCAGTACCAGACATGACCACCAGTTGACATTCAGTTTCCAGTTTGTCATGATTAGATTAGTATTTAATTGCAATATATAGTGAAGTAAACTTAAGCGCCCTGCTATCGGGATGGTGACAGTTTAAATAACTTTAAATAAAGGTTAATTTTATGTAATTATGTATACATAGAAGACTATACAGTGTCATTATACATTTCTGCACCAGAATCCTGTTAGACTCTCTAGAGAACCATGAAGTAAAATGTTTATATCATTAGTGTCTTTTCCCCATTGTAGCAAAAGTCTCAGTTTCAGGTATTCAGTTTTGTGAAACCCCAGACTTAAATAGTATATTTGCATAAAATTTGTCAGCTGTATTGTCTTAATTGTGTTTCTGTAGGTTGGTCACCTGATCCAGCGAGCCTCGAGTGCCAGTAATCTGAAGAAAGTCACACTGGAGCTCGGAGGAAAGAGTCCAAACATCATCCTGTCAGATGCTAACAGTGAGTTCACTCTTTTATCCTAATGCATACAGCATTATTTCAACTGTTCTGTTTAATCTGGTGGATTATATTTCTATGGCAACAAAAGGATTGTAATATTATGTTTTTAGTACTACTGTATTTATTTTTCCTCAGACCGATGTAGTGTCCTCCTGCTGATCTGAAACCTGCATTTAATTTGTATAAACAGTGCTCAGTGTAAACGACCTTTTGAAAATGAATATTTGTATTAATTTCTCAGTGAATATAGTTAATAATTTTTGCTGCATTTGAGCAATAAACAGTTATATTCATTAAAATAAGAATTTGGTCACCAAACATATTTAGGAATAGAAAGATAATACATTTAAAATCAAACAAGTTATTGCAAAAAAAAATAAAAAATCAATCTATAAAATTCGACTTTATATTTATAAACTATTAGACAAGATTCCTATACTGATGGATGTTTTTATAAATGTATCCCCATGGGACAAATTTTTATTTATCATATATTGAACTGAAAAAAATATATAAATATTCAAATAAATATTTTTAATGCACATTTCTGTAATGTTTACATTTATTTTCGCATAATCTATTAGTGAGTTATGAAATTATTATGTAAGATGCTTTGATCTACAGTCAAACCTGAAATTATTCATACCCCTGGCAAAATAAAGTTACTTCAAGAAATATTTTTACTTAAAGGGCACCTAGTTCACCCCTTTCTCCAGATTTAATATGTCTTTTGTGTCTCCAGAATGTGTCTGTAAAGTTTCAGCTCAAAACACCCATCAGATTATTTATTAGACCTTTCAGAAGTTTGTCATTTTTAGCTCTGAGCATCTTGTAGCTGTTTTGGTGGACTGTACCTTTAATGCTAGTCCTCCCCGCCCACCATTCCCACATGCCTGTCAGTGTGCCTCAATCTCCGCCCTCGGCTGCCTCAGATAACAGACAG
>CAIGQV010018170.1:2964733-2975751 GCA_903798115.1 Danio jaintianensis
GATCACGAGTCCAACACTCTAACCACCAGGCCACGACTGCCCCGCAGGAGAATTTTATGCATTATTTGTTGTTGTTGCTTGTCATTTTTTACTATGAAATTGCCATTGAAGCTGATATGGCAATAAACTGTAGTATTTCAGTCTCTGTATTGTGTTATTTGTGTTTATTTGGACTTTGAACGCTACCTTTTTGGACTCTTCTGATTAAATATCTGGACTGAGGTGGAATCAATGCTATTAAATTCCAGACTTTTTAAATTCCAGACCAAGTCAGTGTACTCAATCTCTTTGTTTTTTCCCCTGCAGATTTTCATTAATAATGAGTGGCATGATGCTGTAAGCAAGAAGACTTTTCCAACCATCAATCCTGCTACAGCTGAAGTTATCTGCCACGTCGCAGAGGGGGATAAGGTGGGTTTTAGGTCTGCACGATACTGGAATATATGATATAGATTATCCTGAATGTGAATGAGATTTTATGCATGCTTATGACAACTGTTATGAAGTGTCATTTGCTCAGTTATGTCACTTTAAATGCAAAGATGACACTGTTTGTTATGACGACTTGACATAAACAAATACATCACAACCTGTTTTTGTCTTTGTCATGATTACTTGACATTACCAAGACAACAAAACTTGTCATAAACATGTCATAAACATGACTATTGATTCAGTCTTAAAGGGACAGTACACCCAAAAATGAAAATTGTCATCATTTACTCATCCTCTATTTGTTCCAAAACTATTTGAGTTTCTTTCTCCTGTTGAACACAAAGGAAGATATTTTGAAGAATGTTAAAATTAAAGCCACTATTTCACTTCCATAGTATTTTTCTTCTTACTGTGGTTGTCAATGGCTGTTTTTTTAGGTTTTTTTTGCAACATTTTTCTGAATGTCTTATTTTGTGGAGAAGTTCATAAACGGCATTATGGGTCATACAGAAAAACCCGAACTACACTGCATTCCATTTGGAGGGTATAATCACTTACCCTTTTACCCTCTGGACAGCTTTGAAGGGATGAAGGGTGTAGGGGTCAAGAAAGCTATTTTTTTGAAATGCACTTCTGAGGCATCTTAACGAGACGATCAAGGAGGTGTTCCTTCATCACAGTTACTGGTCGACACCCAAAAAACATACTTTGAGTACATTTATTTATTTATGTATGTATTATTTTTATTTATTTATATTTTGTGTTTTTTATGATGTATTATTTATTTATTTATTTATAACAGAAATGTTACCCTAGTACTTGAACTTCAAGCCTCCAGTTGTCATTCTGAGAGACCAAATCTGCTTATCTTCGATCATTTTTTGATATTTTAAGTTATTTTATTTGTCTTTTATAATTCATTCATTCATTTTCCTTCGGCTTAGTCCTTAGTATTGGAATGAACCGCCAACTATTCCAGCATATGTTTTATGCAGCGGATGCCCTTCCGGCAACAACCCATTACTGGGAAACACCCATACACTCTCACATTCACACACACACACACACGCATACACTACGGCCAATTTATTTCATCAATTTGCCTATAGCGCATGTGTTTGGACTGTGGGGGAAACCGGAGCACCCGGAGAGAACCACACCAACACGGGGAGAACATGCAAACTCCACACAGAAATGCCACCTGGCCCAGCCGGGATTCGAACCAGTGACCTTCTTGCTGTGAGGTGACAGTGCTAACCACTGAGCCACCGTGCCACCTCTTTTATAATTCTCAAAGTAATATAAAACACAAGGTTTATCTAATAAATAATTTTTTCTGCCATGTTGCTGTCAAATAAAACAATTGTCATGGCATTTGTTATATTTGTTATAACATTATAACATTTATATAGAAAAACTATGAAAAAGTAGTACACTACCTGATAGAAGTCTTGTCGTGGATCCCAGTTGTAAGAGCAACAAATAATAACTTGACTTCTAGTTGATCATTTGGAAAAGTGGCAGAAGGTAGATTTTTCTGATGAATCATCTGTTGAACTGCATCCCAATCATCACCAATACTGCAGAAGACCTACTGGAACCCACATGGAGCCAAGATTCTCACAGAAATCAATCAAGTTTGGTGAAGGAAAAATCAATGAGCGGGGCTTTCCCCCTCTGATGACACGTACAAAGGGAGAATGTCAATCAAAGTGTTTTCAGACTGTTTTTATCAAGTTTGATTATATAAAATAAACTTAATAAATGTTTACCATTGAAAGCTGGTTATATTCACACACTGCTGACACACAACTGTGTTTAAACCTCTTATAAAAGTGGTTTTTGCATAATAGGTGTCATTTAATAACAATTTTAATTTAACAACTTACATTTTTACAACTCGTAGATGGGAGAACTGTTAACCTAAAAACAATGATTAATAAATTGTACATATAGGTCCTGTAAGGAACCATCATGACAGTTTTGCAAGTCAATAAAATATTATTAATGAGGAAGCAAACAAGAATGCACACTCAGTAGCAGACAAACACAATGAACACACACTTCTGAAAAGAGTAAATTGTTTTTGGACTTTGTACTCAGTTGTATTAATAATAATACAACTATAATAATAGAAATAATAATAATAGTTAGGGAAAGCAACTATAATACAACTATATTAATAGTAATAATAATAATAATAATAATAATTAGGTGAAAGCAACAGATGAGTAAAGTCAGTGTTGCTATTTTTTAAAGAAATAATGTTGCTATGTGGATCTAAGTATGGTTATGGTTTCTGGCATACAGTATGTTTGGATTATACTTGAAGACATTAATATTATGAATAGTAATATAACTAATATTATTTGCTTTTTCTTTTAAACAGGAACTGGAGACTCTTGATAATGGAAAACCATATACACTCTCCTACTGTGTGGACTTGCCCATGGTGGTCAAATGCTTGAGGTACACTATACTTTCATAGTGTGTGTGTTTTTTTAATATTAGCATTATTTTAATATCAAATAGCATTTTAGTCCAAATTAAAACTGGTGTATTTATTTGAAGAACTGTCTTTTTGTTACATATCTCTCTTATACATTGCAAAAAGATCAAGTATGAGTACCGATATTTATTTTCTTGTACTCGCTGATACCGATATCTTTTTTGGGATGTGGCAGTTTTCCAAGTAACGACTTAGTGAGACCAGTTATTTTAGGACAGCTTCTTTGTAGTTATGAAAAACTGTAACTCCAACAGTGCGACGCGGTGGCTCAGTGGTTAGGACTGTCGCCTCACAGCAAGAAGGTCACTGGATGTCACGGTTGGTGGGTGGGGAAAGGAGCGAGGACTCAATTGCAGAACTAAAATGGGTTTATTAATAATACAAATTTAAAAAAAAGGCAACAAAAACAGCCCCGAGGGGGAAAAACATAACTAAAACACAAAAGGCACACAAACTTGACTGGGCTGGCAAGACAGGACTGGAACAGGAACACAGGGGAGTATTGACGATGAACTGGCCCAGTACAGCAGACATGAGGAGAATATAAGCAGAAATAATTAACAAACAGACAGGTGAACAAGATAAACTAATAATGGGTTAACAAGGAGGGTGGGACTAGACAATAGACAGGAGAGCACATGACACATAGAAACACCACAAGCCATGTGCTCACATAAACAAGACTAGAACACGCAGCCAATGAGAGAACTCATTAACTGCATGTTCACACAAGACAAAGCACAAAACTAAAGCACGCGGCCACAATGTAAACACCGAGCCACGTGCTTAGACAACACCACAAACAGAACGCAAGACACGACCACACGATAAGTGAAAACACCTTACCGTGCGCTCACACATGCAACGTGCATGTTTCATCCCAGCGCCAACCGAAACCGAAACCAACTAGACTGAGACGCTGGGAATGAAACACCACGCTGCAGACAGAACAAACAAACGCCAGGACAAGAGTGCGCATCTAGAGCACGCCCGGACCGCAAAGCCCGAGCGCAGTCACGATGGCACTCAAACAGAGACACAATGACAGAAAACGAGTGCTCGACTCGATAAAACTCGAGCCGAGCACAACATACAAGACATGACAGGACTAGTGTCTGGACTCTGCCACTAAAACAAGAATTTACAAGACTGGAGTGGCAGAACCATGACACTGGATCGAGTCCCGGCTGGGTCAGTTGGCATTTCTGTGTGGAGTTTGCATATTCTCCCCGTGTAATTCTTTCTGTTGTGTATGGTTTGTTTTTCAGGTATTATGCTGGCTGGGCAGACAAATGGGAGGGTAAAACCATTCCAATTGATGGCAATTACTTCTGCTACACAAGACATGAGCCCATTGGAGTCTGTGGCCAAATTATCCCCGTAGGTCTATGCTTTTGATAATGTAATGCGTATTTTTATAATGTTGTATTGCAGTAATTTTACAACGAATGCAATGTTTTTCTGTCTCCTCTGGACGTGCAGTGGAATTTCCCTCTATTGATGCAGGCATTAAAGCTGGGTCCGGCTCTGGCCACTGGAAACACAGTGGTGATGAAGGTGGCGGAGCAGACGCCGCTTACTGCACTGTATATTGCCAGTTTGATCAAAGAGGTGAATGCCAGACCTACTGAATAATTGCAAAATAACACTGATGATGCTGTTGATAGGGGGTTTAGTGCAAGAATAATGGCTCAGTCACAATAGCTCATCAGTGCAGCAGTAGCTATATTTCTATCCAAAGATGTGAATTTGATTTATGCCCAAAACAAGAATATCGCATACAATGTTTGCTAATAAAGCAGCATTCAGTGAGAAACAAATGAGAACAAAATCATCACTTGCTGATAAACTGGTGGCAAATATCAAAATGTAGTTTTGTGCTTTAGGAAAAAATAATTAAATGAGTTGCACCTCAGAAGACGAAATGCAATGAATCCAATGGCTTTTGGAGGCGTGAGACAGACAGATGCTCAAGACAGTTCTGGAGGTAATAATAATGTAATTCTAATAAACCACTGTGATGACAGGCTTTGGCTGAGGGATTTTAGAAATGAGAAAAACAAAAACACCGAGACTTTTGTTTCGGAACCTGGCGCGTTTCCCCAGTTAGAGCGGTTCGTTTGGCATATGTGAATCCAGCAATCGCGCTCAGATCCGTGCCAAAACAATCGGTCTGAGATCGCCTGAATGAGGTGGTCTCGGCTCGATTGAAACAAACTCTGGAGCAGATCGATTGTAGTGAGAAAGCAATACGATCCAATGAATCAGACTATATCACAGAGTATTATGGATATGTTATAGGCATATATACGGCTATATGACGAGAGAATTATGAGTAGGGCAGGATGTCCTACCGGTAAATGTGCGTTTCATGCCAAATACGAAAGTGAAAGCTTGTTAACTATTAACGAGAGCTGTTTATCTGTTAGGAAAACTGACCTAACTGCAGTCTTGGTTTATCTGTTATTTCTCTCTATAATGTAAAGCCTTTAATGCATAAGCCAACTGCTATGAGAAAGTCTTACCTCTGATTTATAGCCTATTTGGTGACGATGTCTGTGGGTGTCCCCATTAAAAATGAAAGCCAGCTTTTCACTTATAATGTCTTATTGCTCATCGTCATAAAATAAAATAAGGGCGCATGACAGCTGAGCGAGACTGCAAAATAAACCGTGAAACTCTGACCAATGTGAGGAGAGTTTACTCGTACGTGACTTGTTTTAGCTCTTTTGGTCCGTTAAGAAACTTTGCCGTGTGAAAGCGAACCGCACCAAGAACAAAAATAAACATTGTAACAATTTTAATCCCTGTTTCAGAACAAAAGAATCGATCCACAGGTGTGAAAGCACCCTTACAATGTGCTCGCTCCGCAGGTTTGTCCATTAATGCATCCCATCACACTATATTTAATTAAAATCACATGACTTTTTTGATGCGCATGCTTAAGAATTTGGTAAATGTGTTTCCATCGTAGCTTATGTGAATTTTTTCTTATTGGATAAAAAGTTTATCTAACTCATTTTCAACATTTATTCGCATCTTGGCATTTCCATTAAGCATTTTTTTATATGATAATCCAAAATATGCATAAAAATAGGTGGAATCATGGAATCAGAGCTATATATATAGGTTTTGTATTTTATATACATATATTTTATGTATAGACAATAAACTGAGCCCTTTGTTAGCATTATATTTAACATGCACACAATTACTAACTCCGTACATATTGTCACCTATTCACCATGTTGATGTTTTCCATATGTTGTGCTGTAGGTTGGTTTTCCTGCTGGCGTTGTCAACATTGTCCCAGGAATGGGTCCCACAGCAGGAGCAGCCATTGCTTCTCACATGGATGTGGACAAAGTAGCTTTCACCGGCTCCACTGACGTAAGAGATTTCCCTTCAGTAATTTATATTTTTAGGATTCGTGCAATATTATGCTAAAGTCTTCTTTCACTGCGGCAAATTCACATATAATGCACAATTCAATACATAGAAAGCCAGTTCATTGTAATTGGAATATACTGTAAGTTGTTGGTATTAAATTTTGGTGTGGTAACAAAATGTATTTACTTTTTTTAATATATATATATATTATGATGACCCTAGAGTTTAATATTAAATTGAGAGTTTGCAGTTAATTTGTCATATGTAAAGTCTTAAAGGCCCAATATATAAATTTTTTCTTCATCAAAATATTCAAAAACCACTAGAATAGTGTTATATATTTTCCTGACTTGTATATTATTCCAAATGTTTTGCAAAGAGTGTTCAAATGCAAAGAAATTATCAATTTTAACTAGTGTTCGGAGCGTGTGCTGTCTGCTTATGCTAGTGACATCACACACTCTCAATTTCCGGTTTGGTTTTGTAGAAAACAGGGAAACTGCAGCGAGGCTTTAATATGTTGTGTGTTTTATTCGACTGCACAGAGCAGCGTTATAACTGAAGCCTAAAATATATTTAGTCTTATAAAACAGCAGTGGTTTTTTTCCACATGATCACAAGCTGAAGAACAGAAAGTGGTGAACTGGCATAATAAAAGCTTTGCTGTTTTTGTACCGCGTCGCACTCGTCTCTCATCAGCAATTGTTTTCAGTCTTACTCTGCTTCATATTTCTTCATATGATTTCTGCAGGAGTCACATAGGGTGTAATGAGGACCACAACTCCCATGATTCCACACTCAGTCACAGAGTCATCAAACTAATGTAATGTAATGTAATGTGTATTTATATGTGCATTTATTGTGTATGGCCATACAACCAAAGCGCTTCACAATCATGAGGGGGGTCTCTCCACACCACCCCCAGTGTGCAGCATCCACTTGGATGATGCGACGGCAGCCACAGGACAACGGCGCCAGTGCACTCACCCCACACCAGCTATAGGTGGAGTGGAGTGGAGTGGAGTGGAGTGGAGAGACAGTGATAGAGCCAATTCGGTGGATGGGGATGATTTGGAGGCCATGATGGATAAGGGCCGATGGAGGGAATTTGGCCAGGACACTACACCTTTGTTGGTTGTGAATGCACACCCTCTAGTGGTGAAAATGACATACTGTGCCTTTAATTGTGTCTCTGTAGGCTGGTCACCTGATCCAGCAAGCCTCGAGTGCCAGTAATCTGAAAAATGTCTCACTGGAGCTCGGAGGAAAGAGTCCAAACATCATCCTGTCAGATGCTAACAGTGAGTTCATTTTTTTTTTTTTATTTTGTCATGACTGATTCAGATTTTTTTTTACTTGGCTTATTCTGATTGCCAATTCAGTTTTTCTATTTTAGATTATTTATTTTTAAAGCATGAGACAGGAACTAATGAAAATGACTACATAAATGTTTATTTGCTTTATTATTATCTGAACTATCCACAGCGATTCCAAATAAGAGCCATTTTGATCAGGATACAAAAGAATATGCTACATCAGCTTGTCGCTAGCTTCTTCTCTTAGCCATATTATTTTACGGCGACGGAATTTAATGATATAATTATTTAAATAGCAAGTTATTCTGCAAAATCAAGAAAAATGGCCAAAATAAATCAACTTAAATTCTTCAGAAATGACTTTTTTTTTTGTTCATAACTTTTCTCCCTTTATTTGGAACCTGTTAAGTATAGTTAAACTGTCCACAGTGATCCCAAATGACAGCCATTTTTATCAGGATCTAAACGAATATGCTGCAAACATTAGCTTGAGCAATAATCAAATTAAATTAGACTGTATAATATCAAAACATGCAGTCAAAACAGTAGCATGAATTTAGCTGAATCTGAAATGATGCGACATAAAACAGACCGTCGTGACAAAGAAACAGAAAGAACGCTAAACGAAAGTGGAAATTTTCCCTCTGCCAGTAGGTGGCGCTTATGAAACAACAGCCACTATATATAGTTTACTGTTTTCATCTGTTTTTATATTATTTGTTCTTATTTTATTTTTACTTGTCTCTTTTATTCCTGCTTATGTAAAGCGCTTTGAATTGCCACTGTGTATGAAATGTGCTATATAAATAAACTTGCCTTGCCTATATAGGCTTTTTAACTTTTTCACTTACTTTTTGTGCGCCTTGGACATGATTTCTTTGTTTATCTTCATGAATCGCTTATCCACAGACACTTCCATTTCCCCTGAAGCACTTTTTGTTTGATTTTGGATTTATAACAACTATACAGGGGCGGCACGGTGGCGCAGTGGGTACCACTGTCGCCTCACAGCAAGAAGGTCGCTGGTTCGAGCCTCGGCTGGGTCAGTTGGCATTTCTGTGTGGAGTTTGCATGTTCTCCCTGTGTTTGCGTGGGTTTCAAAGACATGCAGTATAGGTGAATTGGGTAAGCTAAATTGTCCGTAGTGTATGAGTGTGTATGGGTGTTTCCCAGTGATGGGTTGCAGCTGAAAGGGCATCCGCTGCGTAAAACATATGCTGGATAAGTTGGCGGTTCATTCCGCTGTGGCGACCCCTGATTAATAAAGGGACTAAGCCGAAAAGAAAATGAGTGAAAGAATGAACAACTATACAGTGTTTTCTTTGTTAGCGCATTTAAATGCTATTTAATATATGCATTATACGCAGATTATTTAAAAACAAAATACCATCTGAACATTTTTTGTGTCAAGCAGACATGCAATGAGCAAATCATTTCATACAAAAACCGAATGACAAACTCCAAGCATCAAACATATAAAGCAGCAGTATGAACAGATGCAGTAGAAACAGTGAACCAATAAAAGTAACAATATTCTGCATAATATATTCATATTGTGTTACCCCTGGCATATTGAGTATTATTAAGGAGTACTGAAAGAGTGGTGTGACAGTGGCAGCATTACCTGTTCTATTCATCCTTGTCCAGCATGCTATATTACCCGGGTATTATCTGCTCCATCTCTTCTGTAACTGCTCAGCCCCTACAGAGGAAGCATATCAGTGCATTCATCTTATTCATTTTAGTGATAAAATCTACTTTATCCTTTTTAAACTTTTTCCACTTAAATCTTCTCACTAATGGAGAAAAATCTCAAATATCTAAACACAAAATAGTTTTTAACAAAAACATTATTATGACAAATGCTGGGAGTGTTTCCCTCAGTCTCATGAGCAGTGCCTTGCTGATGTCAGTTAGCCATGCTCACTTATTTATGCTGCAGTATACATTGAATAACAAAAACCTATTACAGTTGGCAATTTATTCTGTGTTAACAATATATACCATCATAACGCCCAGCCCTAGTGAGCCTCATGATCAAATTCACTGAACCACATGACAGATGACATTTTCTAATGTGCTATTCCTCGTTATAACAGTACATCATTAGTCTTTTTACATCTCTAATTGAATTATATTTGCATTTGCAGTGGAAGAAGCAGTGGAGCAGGCCCATTCTGCCCTGTTCTTCAACCAAGGCCAGTGCTGTTGCGCAGGCACTCGCACTTTTGTACAGGAGAGCATCTACGATGAGTTTGTGGAGCGAAGTGTGGAGAGAGCAAAGAAGAGGATTGTGGGAGATCCCTTTGACTTGAACACGGAGCAGGGCCCGCAGGTACAGCTCTATTAGAAACACCTTACAATTAGAGTGTGTGCATATGGACATTTTAATATGTTAAAGGCACAATATGTCAAATATTTTCATTAAAATATCCAAATACCACTAAAACTGTGTTGTATATCATGCTGGATTATGTACGTGCATTATTCCAAATGTTTCCAAATAACTAGTGTTTGGAGTGTGTGCTGTGTGTTAATGCTAATGACGTCACACACCCTTCATTTCAGGTTTGGTTTTCTTGCAACCAAACTATGCCTTTGTTTGTTGTGAATACAAAATTATATACTGCGCTTTTATTTATGGTAATTATTGTTTTGCATGTGTTTGTGTTTTTTTTTTAATGTGTATTATGTTTGTTGGTTGTCATCATATTTGTTGTTAATTCAATTCAATTCAATTCAATAATTGTTTTATTGGCATGACAAATGTTACAAATGTATTACCAAAGCATTTATAACGTTTACATTAAAAAAGAACATACATATATATAAAAAATAAAAAAAACATAGTAAACACAGTAAATAGTAGTAGTAGTAGTAGTAGTAGTAGTAAGAGTAGTAATAAATAAATAAATAAAAATAAAAAAAGTAAATAAACAATAAATAAATAAATAAAAAATAAAATTAAAAGTAAATAAATAAAAAGTAAATAAATAATAAATAAAAAATAAAATTAAAAGTAAATAAATAATAAATAAAAAAATAAAATAAAAAGTAAATAAATAATAATAATTTAAAAAAGTAAATAAAAAATAAATAAAAATAAAAAGTAAATAAATAAAAAATAAATAAAAAATAAAAAGTAAATAACTAAATAAAATAAAAAGTAAATAAATAATAAATAAATAAAAAATAAAATAAAAAGTAAATAAATAATAAATAAAAAAGTAAATAAATAATAAATAAATAAATAAGTAAATAAATAAAAAGTAAATAAAAAATCAATAAATAAAATAAATTAAAAAGTAAATAAATAATAAATAAATAAATAAATAATAAATAAAAAAGTAAATAAATAATAAATAAAT
>CAIGQV010018170.1:2975761-3000665 GCA_903798115.1 Danio jaintianensis
AATAAATAAAAAAGTAAATAAATAATAAATAAATAAAAAAGTAAATAAATAAATAATAAATAAAATAATAATAATCATTAAATAAATACAAATAAAAAAATAATTATAATTCAAATAAGGAATAAACTATACATTTAACAATCAACATTTATGGATAAAACAGTAATAATAAATAATGATAATCAGTATATTTACAATATACTAATATAATATATAATAATATATTATTTTTATTTATGTATTTGTTGTTAATAAGTTTATAAGACTTTAATTGATAACAAATGTTATTTTCATATCTGGTATGATTTCTAATACATTAGATGTTACTCATCCTGGTATTTACAGTTCATTTTTAGCATGCATTATTGTGGGTTGATGAGGTTTGATAGGCTTGTACACTGTAAAAAATTATATGACAAAAAGGCATGACTACAAATGTTTTTAAGTTACTTTAACTTATTTTAATAAGTTAATCAGGTGTCGACTACAATTTTTTAAGTTATGCAAAGTTTAACTTAATATGTTTAGTCAGTTTGATTGATATAAGTTGAGAAAAGTTCATTTGATTCAACTAAAACTTTCACAATGTAAGAGCACACGTGTGTAACAAACACATGAATCACTCAATAATCATCAGATCGTTCCATTAGTGTATTTCTGGTCTTCACTAAAGGTGGATGATGATGATCAGTTCAGGAAGATTCTGGGCTACATCAGCAGCGGGAAGCGGGAAGGAGCCAAGCTGATGTGTGGTGGAGCTCCAGCCGCCGAGCGTGGATACTTCATTCAGCCCACAGTCTTTGGAGACGGGAAGGACGACATGACAATCGCTCGCGAGGAGGTGTGGAGCTCACTTTTTAACATATTATTGAGGAAACAACCTAATTTTCCACTCATTTCAAGATTAACTTTGAGCTCTCACTAAAGGCCAGAGGATAATTCATTTTTTATGTGTGTATTAGCATAATTGTGCAGCTTTTCAAAGAATACTCCGTTTATTAGCATGCATGTAAATACAGTACACACTAAACACATGCATTATTAGATTTACTATAACTCTTACATGTATTAAATGATGTAGTTTGGTTTTCCTGTCAGATCTTTGGGCCTGTAATGCAAATTCTGAAGTTCAAATCTTTGGAGGAAGTGATTGAGAGAGCCAATGACAGCAAATATGGCCTCGCGGCTGCTGTTTTCACCCAGAACATTGACAAGGCCAATTATATTTCCCATGGCCTGCGTGCTGGGACTGTGTGGTAATTATTAATATTTTGAGGCAATATCAGAGTTTATTGATGTTGACATGCATTCACATTTTCACATTTTATTTGATTAGGATTAACTGCTATAATGTGTTCGGAGTTCAGGCTCCATTTGGAGGCTACAAAGCATCAGGAATTGGTCGTGAGTTAGGAGAGTATGGACTGGAGATCTACACAGAGGTCAAAACGGTAAGGTTTTCCCATCAGATAATAAAACATTGATTATTCTAAATGCTCTTATTATTGTAAACTGATTTTTTTATACTTTATCTGTCATTTTTATTTGCGCAAAGTGGTTTTCCAGAGTGGTTAAGTGCTTAAAAGATTATAGTTAAATTGAGCTAGATTTTATTTATTGTTTGTTCAAATGTGAAAGTGTTTCAAATGCATGTTTGTGTATTGTATTGTTTTTACAACATAAATTATTAGATTTTTTAATATTCCAACACACAACTTAACAATACAAAAGGCACAAAAAATAAAAAAATACAAAAAAAAGAGGAAAAAAGGGGGGTAGATAAATGAGCAATATCACACGAGTGTACCAGTGCTGATATACAGCCATATCGCACTGCTACGAGTGTGATATTGCGTTTATACAACAGTTCGACGGCATAATCGTGTATATAAAAAAGAAAATCAAACACGGAGAGTCTAAAAACCCTTTTGTATTAGGAACTACTTTCTTCCGCCATTCATTCACATCTGCAGCTGACGTCAGAACAGCAGAAGCCGTTACTGATTCACCAACATCACTTTAGAGGTAGTGTTTGAATGATTCTCTAGCGTAATGTCTAAAGTGATGACAAAACAGCTGATTTTGCTGACATTTTAAGATTATAAGGCTGAACGTGACATGAAATGCCATCCGTCTACAGAGATATCTCCTTACAGTATTAGTCTATTATAGTCTACAGTATTTCTCTGTTGCAATCGGGATATCACAATAATTAACCCCGAAAAAAGCAGCGCAATCACCAGATTGCTGTTGTGTTTGCGATAAGGAAAAACGCTAAACACATGCGGCCATTTCTTCTTTCTTTCTGCCAACACAACACACATTACTGATATGCGAGTCCCATCTCACACTTAATACACTACAATTATATGGTATAAATACAGCACTACAACATACAAATGAGAGAGATCGACTTAGAATATCACTTACCTGTTTAATAATGATTTGATCAGCTGTAGTTAGAAATTACGCTGTTTTAATCTTCTAAGGGCTCATTATGCGGTCCAGTCGCCATCTTGTGGATGGACAACGTCAACCGTCTTTGGTCTGCTCTGTATGGCAGGCTAATGGCCGCCGATGCGCTGCCTCAGAAATTATAAATATTTTAAAATAGGCACTATCCTTATAAATAAACTGCATAGTTGCAATCAAAACAACTACATTGTCCACTAAAAAAGCCTCAAAAGTACTTTATGCTGCCCAACAGCTGCAATATTTGTCAGACTGTAGAGTGTCCTCAGCTTGTCACTGTATCTGGGCGGAGTAATACACAAGGGTGAAGAGGCGGGTTGAGTGCTGATACTGGCAAAATATCGCACGGCTATCAGCCAATCAGATTCAAGAACCAGACAGAACTGTTATATAAATTCTGATAATGAAATAGTTGCCAAAATAGTGTGTTGAAACGTATAATAAACGTATAATAAACGTGTGGGGGAGGACTAATATCTTAATGCTATTTGTTTGTATTGTATTTCCTTTACAGGTTACAATTAAGGTTCCTCAGAAAAATTCATAAATGGAGCAATTAAAGAAGATGCTGTTTAGTAATGAATTGCCACATTAAGAATTGACAATATTGTGGTAATGTGTAGTAAAAAATAGGTTTTGTATGTAAACTCTTACAGTAATAAAGTACTAACAGTGCTTATATAATGTTTGATTTCAATTCTGTTTAATTCAAGCATTATATAAACAGCATAATCACCACAATTATTTGAATGTATGAGCTGATTTATGTAATACATGTGGTTTTGTTTGTGTTTTAATACAAATTTTACTCATTTGTTTTTAATGCATGTAAATGCTCGTCCTTTTCTGATGATAGTTTGTAATAATATGCATAAGAAAATAAATTCTAATCTTATATTAACAGTGTGACTTCATTATTTTTTATGTTTTGATGGTTATAATTAGCGCTGCACAATATATCGTTTCAGCATCGATATCGCAATGTGTGTGTCCGCAATAGTCACATCGCAGGATCTGTAATGTTGAGTTGGGATTATGGTTGATTAACAGTTGAGAATACATGAGAGTTGTGGAGTCATTGCAAAGTATAACCATAACAGAGTGAGACTTTATCATTTGCATGTGTTTTAAAGGCTTTTCAAGAGAGTGTAAAGCATTCGGCACTATAACGTACATGTCGGCGCAATAGCCTAGTGGTTAGCGCGCTGACATATGGTGCAGTAGCACTTCAGGGCATCCCGAGTTCGGTGTGGTGAGAAATCGAGTCCCCCCTGACAATTGGGTCCGCCTAGGACCCTGGGTGATCCTATTGGTTCACTGGAGTTGTAATAGGTAAACTTTGTAGCGCCTGATTAAAAAATATATATATAAATGCAGCAAAAACTCGTTTAAATGTATGTAATTTAAGAGACCGTTATAATGACATAAAACATGGAGAATTTCTCTTTCGTGCTTTTATTTTAGATAGCCTACAACGTGCTACCACTTCTTATGTAAATATATAATTCATTCATTCATTTTGTTTTCGGCTTAGTCCCTTTATTAATCTGGGGTCGCCACAGCGGAATGAACCGCCAACTTATCCAGCATATGTTTTACGCAGCGGATGCCCTTCCAGCTGCAACCCATCACTGGGAAACATCTATACACACTCATTCACACACTACGGACAATTTAGCCTACCCAATTCACCTATACCACATGTTTTTTGGACTTGTGGGGGAAACCGGAGCACCCGGAGGAAACCCACGCGAACACGGGGAGAACATGCAAACTTCACACAGAAACGCCAACTGACCCAGCCGAGGCTCGAACCAGTGACCTTCTTGCTGTGAGGCGAACGTGCTACCCACTGCGCCACCGTGACGCCGTAAATATATAATGTTACATATAAATATAAAAAAGACATCATTAAATGTTTACAAACGTTTTCAATTATTTTAACTATGCGTGTCTTTAACTTGTAGTTACCGATAATAATCTTACTAATATGATAAGTGTTGTTAAAATCTCAAGACTGAGAATAGACTATAAAAAGCACTTTTGATAAGGCATTCAACGCAGACGATGCATTGGGGTCCTAAGCGGACTCGATTGTCAGGGGGGACTCGATTTCCCATCCCTACCCCCCTCTTTCTCTCCCACTTCGCTTTCTGTCTGAAATACTGTCCTATCCACCTAATAAAGGTAAAAAGGCCAAAAATAAATCTTAATAAATAAATAAATAACGTACAACATTTGTAACATTAATAAAGAATATATATATATTTTTTTATTAATACAATGAAGACTATAGTGTTATTTTACAGTTCATTATTCAATTTTTGTACTTGAATACTGTTTGACTCTCCAGAAAACCATAATGCACTGTTTATTTCACTTTTTCCTTTGCTCTATTGTAATTATTCTTGCTTGCAATATGTTTATTATTTTTTTTACATGATTCACGTCCTAAGGCGTCACGGTGGCGCAGTGGGTAGCACGATCGCCTCACAGCAAGAAGGTGGCTGGTTCGAGCCTTGGCTGGGTCAGTTGGCATTTCTGTGTGGAGTTTGCATGTTCTCCCCATGTCCGCGTGGGTTTCCTCTGGGTGCTCTGGTTTCCCCCACAAGTCCAAACACATGTACTATAGGTGAATTGGGTAAGCTAAATTTTCCGTAGTGTATGAGTGTGAATGAGAGTGTATGGGTGTTTCCCAGTGATGGGTTGCAGCTGGAAGTGCATCTGCTGCGTAAAACATGCTGGATAAGTTGGCGGTTCATTCTGCTGTGGCGACCCCAGATTAATAAAGGGACTAAGCCGAAAAGATAATATCGCAAAAATATCGCAATGTCTGATTTTTCCAATATTGTGCAGCCCTAGTTATAATGTAATGATTGTTTTTTTTCTTTAAATAGTAGCCCATGTAAAAAAGCCTATTTGTGACAATAATAGTTGAAAAACATCAGGGCCAATCCTTTATAATTATGCATAAAATGTAAAAATATAGATGGATGAATGCATTTCATGTTTATTTCTACATATTGTTTTCATGCTTTCACTAGTGAGACCAATTATAATACCAACATTTACCATTTTTATTACTTAATTTGGATTTAATTGCCAGTTGGAATACATGCATATGTTAATCATGATATTACAAACAATGCCATTTTGTTTATGTGTTAAATGTTTGTGAATCTCATTTTACTGAAATGTGAATTAATTTAGTCTCTACATTTATTTGTGGATTAGAAATCTATTTAATATCTAGTATCCCACATAAAAACACTATAGTAATGTATAGTAAATACCATAGTGTTTTAGTAAACCATACTACAGTAGTGTATATATTATAGTATTTACAACACTTTGTTAATTAATAAACTTTGTTACAGCACACTAATAGCGAACAGATAAACAGTAATAAATACTGCAGTATACTTCAGTCTTTACTACAGTAAACTGTGGTGTATTGTAGTATAATATACCCTACTTAGAGAATACTTATTTATTTGACTTATTTATGTATTTATTTTGTTTACATGACTATAGTTGTTGTATTATCATAGCAACTACCAAGTAGCTTTACTATAGTATGGTAGAAAAGACACCCTCTCATCTCTCTGACTCTTGCACCAGGTTGCACATTTGCACTATAGACCCTTTCTTAATCACTCCATGTCTCTTGGAAACACTGTGCATTTCAAATTGTGCTTCATACAGGTGAGTGGGCTTGACAAACCACCTGTAGAAACAATGTAGAAACACTCTTCTCTCTTATGCACCTGAGACTTTATCTAAACTCCATCTTACAAGAACTCAAAAAGGAAAACGATGTTTACTATAAATGTACCACAATCATGTTGCACTGCTTGCTTCAACCTTAAATAACTCCTTTGCACAATATTCAACCTTAAATACCTCTCTTGCACAATATTCACCTTTAATACCTCTCTTGCACAACATTGTTCAGTCTCATGTAAAAGTACTTGTACAGCCTGTCTTATGTGTATAGTTAAGTATCTTATAGTATATGTTAGTTATGCATTTAAAATAGCTCTTATGTCCAGTGTTGTGTTTGTATTTAAGATTAATTTATGTAGCACTGTTGTCCTGCGAGACACAACATTTAGCCGGCAGCTAGCTCTCTGCAACTCTCACATGGTCACCCACTGAAGCTAAGCAGGGCTGAGCCCGGTCAGTACCTGGATGGGAGACCACATGGGAAAGCTAGGTTGCTGCCGGAAGTGGTGTTAGTGAGACCAGCAGGGGGCGCTCAACCTGCGGTCTGTGTGGGTCCTAACGCCCCAGTATAGTGAAGGGGACTCTATACTGCTCAGTGAGTGCCGTCTTTCGGATGAGACGTTAAACCGAGGTCCTGACTCTCTGTGGTCGTTAAAAATCCCAGGATGTCCATCTAAAAATGATGTCCTTTAACCCCGGCATCCTGGCCAAATCTGCCCACTGGCCTCTGTCCATCATGGCCTTCTAACCATCCCCATATCATAATTGGCTTCATCACTCTGTCTCCTCTCCACCAATCAGCTGGTGTGTGGTGTGCTGTCTGGCGCAATATGGCTGCCGTCACGTCATCCAGGTGGATGCTGCACACTGGTGGTGGATGAGGAGATTCCCCCCAAAAATGTGTAAAGCGCTTTAAGTGCCTAGAAAAGCGCTATATAAATGTAAGGAATTATTATTAATTGTTCCTCTGTATGTCCACACGACTTGACTTGGTTCAAAAACACTACACTATAAATTACTATAGTATTTGTTATGTGAGATTAAATAATTTAACCCTACTAACAAAAACAATTTTGCATATTATAATTATTGACGACCAGACAAAAAAAAATCAACAGTTGTATTCAACACATACTACATATTACATTAGCAATATTTTGAAGCTGTTAGCTCATTAAAACAGCAACTCAACAGAGACTTTATGTATTTTAGCGAGTATTAAGATAAAGTTGGTTCACTCAGACCAACATTAGGTTTTTATTTTCGTTTAAAAAAAAGTTTCTCCTTTGCAGCTCGAAAACGTTTAGTTGAGAGTACACTTCTATCAGCATTGGATTACGGAGATATACTTTATATGCACGCACCTCTGAATGTTTTTAAAAAATTGGATATTGTTTATTATAGTGCCTTACGATTTGTCACTGGTTCAAGTGCGCGCACACACACACACACACACACACACACACACACACACACACACACACACACACACACACACACACTGTAATTTATATAAAATGACAGAATGGATCTCATTACAGTCAAGGAGAAAACAACATATCTTAGTTTTCATTTTTAAAGCTTTAGTTGGTAAATTACCACAGTATATATTGTACTGGATTGCCTTTATCTAAGACCCTAATAAAATAAAGAAACCAGAATCCTCTCTTGGCTATATTTCTTAGCTAGAGTTTTGTTTAGGACCATCTTTTGTAATGTTGTTCAAGGAATAAATCAGATTCATACTTTACCACACCAGGTAACTTGATGGGTTCTGCAAATGAAGCCAATGTCCACTCCAGTGAAGAAAATTAATAAAATATACTTTTATTAATAAAATAAAATCCAGTGGAAAAAGAAGAATAAACACAAATACAATAACAAAACAAAATCCTTTACTTTATCCTCCGTTGAGAATAAAGGGCCTACGACATCCAGTGTAGAGAAGTCAGAAGCGCAATGCTGGTTTGTATATTCTATATCTAGTCTTTTATACTGTTCAACACAGGAGAAGCCTTTGAGGTTATAAATTGCATAAGTGATATATTGCTAAATTGTCTATGTCAAGATAGCTAGTAATATATCTAGAACATGAATAGATTTATATATGTCTAAACATGTAAATTAACATTTGGGCAGTTCTAGGGCTGTTCCTGCACCGCCATGCGTTCCAGCTGGATAATCATCTCATCTTTTGGGGATAAAGTTCCCCTATTTCTTCCAGATAGTCCACTTGACCTATGGATTCTCCGTCAGAGGCGCTAGTCCACTTGACCTATGGACTCTCCGTCAGAGGCGCTAGTCCACTTGACCTATGGATTCTCCGTCAGAGGCGCCGTTCCCTCCTCTTACGTTTCGTCTCCTCGCTAATAACAGTTTTCTTAAGCATAGGAACATCCGAATACACAAGTGAAGTTTCGTGTCTTGTACAATTAATGTCATTAAAACAATCAGACACCACAATATCTACTGTAGTTTGTTGGAGTACTGTTCAAATACTTATAATAGCAGATGAGCAGATATACTCTTACTTAAGATGCCATTTTTTCCACATAGAGTTCGGTCGATCTGCATTCTCCAAGTATGCTCCATATGTATGGAATGAGCTTCAACATATACTACATATGAAATCCGTACCACCCTGCTGAAAAAAACAGCTTAAACCAGCCATAAGCTGGTTGGCTGGTTTTAGCTGGTTGACCAGCCTGGTTTTAGAGGGGTTTTGGCCATTTCCAGGCTGGTCTTAGCTGGTCAGCCTGGAAAATGACCAGCTAAAACCAACTTGACCAGCCTGGTTTAAGCTGGACATAGCTGGTTTAGCTGGGCTCCCAGTCTGGCTAGGCTGGTCAAGCTGGTTTTAGCTGGTCGTCTCCCAGCCTGACCAGCTAAGACCAGGCTGGAAATGACTGGAAACCAGCCTGGAAATGGCCAAAACCCCTCTAAAACCAGGCTGGTCGACCAGCTAAAACCAGCCAACCATCCTAGGCTGGTTTAAGCTGGATTTTTCAGCAGGGCATCTATCGCTATATTTCAAAAATATTTTAAATACTGTCAATTTAGAACAGTGCACATGTTTTTACTATTGATTATGGTTTATACTATTTTTGTGTGTTGTGACATGTATTTTGTAACTCTGTCCTATGCTGCCTGTCTTGACCAGGACTCCCTGTAGAAGAGATATTGTATCTCAGTGGGACATTCGTGGTTAAATAATTAAATAAATAAATTGGACTTACTCCTTAATAATAGAACTTCAGAAAAGTATTGTTTGCAAATTCTAAATGGGGAAATCATATTAGCAGCCAATGACTATCAAAGTACATCGTTGTTTACAGTCAATTAAATAGTGCTAGTGTTGTTTTGAGTCATACTTACATGCTATTTTAGACCGAATATTCAAAGTAGAGTGGTAACCAATATGGGGACAGTGTCACAAGTTGTCAATGTTCAAAAATAAACGAATGTCCGAATATAAAACCAACTTTACCTCAGTGTAATTAGTGTGTTGTAGTGGACTGAGCTCCTCTGCATTAGGTGGCGGACTGCGCCCGGGTCGTCTATCGCAGAATGTGGCGTGTTTTAGAGAAGAACAATCCTCCTCAGCTTTGGATCAAAGGTAGCACTAGCACCTTAGCAAATAAACCTAATGTGCAGTTCGCTCTCTAAGGTGCTTTAACACAAAAACTAAGCGCTGAAGTCTGGACAGACCAGCAAAAAAAAATCACACAATCACAGCCATCGTGTGCGCGCTTAACGTTAATACAATGAGCGCAAGAATTAGCATCGAGCTTCAAAGCTAGCAGCTCCTTACAGAGACACCCGACGAGGAGGGAAGAATTGGCACTTTTTTTGTTCTTCTTCATTGGTTTTCCTACTCATATTTTAATAACAATGTACAGCAGACACTGTTAGGAGGATCAGTAACCTCCGCTGTGGCTAATCTGTGCGTTTTGACTGTGAAACGCATGTTAGCCGAGCTCGTGTAGCCTCAGAAAAACGTCTTTATTTTTTCTTTCCTACTGTCTTGTGGAGTTTGACAGTAGTGTTTTTGCATTTAATGCCAGCTACGCGTCGGACAAGGAACAGCGCTGGTGTTCAAAGTTCATCGGACAGCATGGAAAATAAACACGAAACGACATCTTAGCGCTTAAACTCAGTTGGACTGCAAGATTTTGGGTAAAATTTGCACCTGTGACGTTACTGAAGTGGAGAGTAACGTTACTGTAAACATCATGACTGAAGACAGCACCGTGGACAGGTTCATTAAGGTAAATAAAGCTGTTATAAAGTGTTTTTGTTACTACTTTTAGCAGTGTTTCCATTTAATGACTGGCAGTCAGTACCTAAAAAGGTTTTGCGAGTAAGTAACGTTATTATTTTCTGTAAAGTTAACAATACTTTATCTCTCAAGTCTCAAAAAAGATGAACATAACATTTAAAAATCATTTTATTCTTTATTTTTTAAATTATTTATTAATTATTAATTATTATTTTTAAAAAGTGTTTCCATTTAATGACTGAGTGTCTGCCCAAAATGTTTTGCTGATAAATATGTAACGTTATTACTTTATGTAACGTACGTTACATTATCACCGAAGTCTCACGACTGCTAATCGAAATTCAATAAACATAACATTTACAAATAATCTTTATGCTATGTAAGCTAAATTATACAGTATTTTTGTTACTTTTATAACAGTGTTTACATTTAATGACTGACAGTCAGTAAGTTAGTCAAAAAATGCTTTGCGGTAACGTTATTATTTTCTGTAAAGTTACATTATCACTCAAATCTCACGGCTGCTAATCAAAAAGATTAACATAACATTTATAAATCATTTTATTCTTTACTTTTGTTACTACTTTTAAAAGTGTTTCCATTTAATGACTGTCTTCCCAGAATTGTTTTGCTGATAAATATGTAACGTTATTATTTTCAGTACTGTACGTTACATTATCGCCGAAGTCTCACGACTACTAATCAAAAAGATAAACATAACATTTACAAATAATCTTTATGCTACGTAAGCTAAATTCTAAAGTATTTACTTTTATAACAGTGTTTCCATTTAATGATTGACTGTCACTACCCAAGAAATGTTTAGCAGATAAATAAATGTCATGCTATTTTTTTCTGTAATGTTGCGTTATCACTAAAGTCTCAGTACTGCTAATCAAAAAGACGTGTACATAATCTTTATTCTATTTATTAAGCTATTTAAAAGTTTTCTCTAAGTAATATCGTTAATTTAAATAAAAAAAAACAGTAAACGTGGTGATAATATGACTGGTTTATTAGAGTATGACAGGTTATGACCGTATATGTGAGACTGAAGTCATCTGAGGTCACGCTCACTGATGCCTGACTGAGCCGCATGGTGGCGCTGTGTTGCACTGGAGTGAATGGAGTCTGAAGTACAATGGAGATTCATGAACATGTTGCAGAGCACATGATGTTCTAATACACATATTTAAGTATTTTTAATGTAATGAGTACATAAAATTAAATGAGCTTACAGAAAAACAAATGCTGTTAATGTTTTAATGTTTTTTTTAATTGCAGTTATTCAGTATTAATTAATACTATACATAAGTGTTGCTTGCTAATACACATACACAACGTACTGTCATTACTATAGTAAATACAGGTCAATACAGTATCAAAATAGCTCCTCTATTTAGAACGGATGGACCTCATAACCTTTTTGTAACATTTTTACAAACTTTTTTTAATGTGTTTTTGTTACCTTTTCGTTTTAGTTTTCATTTCAGTTAAAATTTTAGTAATTTTTAAGTATTTTTTTTTTTGTAATTTGTTATTTTTTTGTCAATTTTATTAGTTTTTTTGTATTATTTCTCTTCATTTTAGTTTTATTAATTGTATTTTTAAGTTAAACTAAATAAAAATGTGAAATACTTTTATTTGGTAACTAGCTGAAATACAGTACATTTGTATTTATTCATTTTTCATTTAAAAAGTCCATGTTATTGAACTTGGAATAAAGCTGGGTTCAAAATACTATTATTTAGTTTGATGTCAGGGATAAAGGTGTTTGCTGAGGGGATTTTTACTCTATTTTCATCACTCCATAGATCAGAAAACATTGAAAACAGCAAGGGGAATTTTATTTGTAAAAATGTAACATATAAAGACTTGATTCAGCAAGTCAAAATCATCAAAATGTAATATTTGACCAATGAATAATAAAAACAGCAATTTTGCCTTGAGTAACCTAATATTAGATCCATTTTGTTGGACTCAGAATGTCTGTCTTTTCTAGTTAATATAATATAGGGCTGATATAAACGATATTATATCGAATCGCCATAACATTTATGTCAATAACAATGATAAGCTCTGGACTTTTTTACTCTATGTTGATCTAAGAGCCAATCACCAAGCAGAAATGTGCAACAATGGGAATCTAAAAGTGTGTTGATATTAGAGATGTACCGAATTTTCGGCCACCGAAAATGTATCGGCCGAAAATGTTATGCCATTTAATGGACCCCCTAATTTTTGTGGCTTCAGTCATTGTTGGGGTGCTCTTTTAAATCTGGAAGTATTAACAACTTATATCGGAATATATATCATTATCGTTCAATATAATTCTTGTTATATAATTCTTATAATTATCATTCTGGAAAATAATTAAAAAAAAATGCATTTTTGCCATATTGCCCAGCCCTAATGTAATATTTATTCATTATTAAAGTAACTCATGCTTTTAAAATTATTAATGTTTTTAAAAATGCTGTATTTGTATTCAAAAAGCAGCAGGATGCATTGAATGCTGAATTCAGTACATTGACATTACATATGCAATAACAATAACTACATTATTGCAAGTTATCAGCTCTATTTCTAATTAATTTAAATACGTTTTCCATTAAATGCATTTTAGTTGCATCATATCTATTTTTTAAGACAACTTTTCATGAAGCATTCGATATCATTTTAATGATTTTTATGTTACAGGAGACATCTATCCTGGAAGAGTATAACATCAACTGGACGCAGAAGCTGGGAGCTGGAATCAGTGGTCCTGTCAGGTAAACGATGTTGTGTCCTGCTCTTAAATAGTATATTGTACAGTCATTTTTTTGCATTTTAATAAAAATATACATTCATTCATTTTCCTTTGGGCTTAGTCCCTTTATTAATCTGGGGTCGCCACAGCGGAATGAACCGCCAACTTGTTTTACGCAGCGGATGCCCTTCCAGCTGCAACCCATCACTGGGAAACGCCATACACTCTCATTCATTCACATACACTACGGACAATTTAGCCTACCCAATTCACCTGTAGCGCATGTCTTTGGACTGTGAGGGAAACCGGAGCACCCGGAGGAAACCCACGCGAACACGGGGAGAACATGCAAACTCCACACAGAAATGCCAACTGACCCAGCCGAGGCTCGAACCAGCGACCTTCTTGCCGTGAGGCGATCGTGCTGCCCACTGCGCCACCGTGACGCCCTAAAAATATACATTCAGTTTAGAAACATCATGTCTTAATCAGACACTTTATGGCATTTCTTTCATGCTGTCTTTCACTTTTGTCTTATTTCTTTTTCAGGTTTGAACTTTTGAAATTAATTATACATAAAATAGAGGGAGCAGGAGAACATAGTCATAGTAAAGACAATACAATATGCATTAGATAATTTTTTTTTAAATATTTAAAATAATTTATGTGGCCATAGACTACAAAACCACTCATAAGGGTCTATTTATTTATTTATTTATTTATTTATAAAAAAAGCTTTCCATTGATGTATGATTTGTTATGATTGATATATTATGATATAATATTTGACATAATATTTGAAATGATATAACATTTGGCTATATCTAATTAATATCTAGTTATTGAAAATGGAATCTCTGTCGGTGCCAATAGCCTAGTGGTTAAGTGCGCCGACATATAGAACCATGGTGCTTACGGCGACCCGAGTTCGATTCCTGGCTCAAGGTCCTTTGCCGACCCTTCCCCTCTCTCTGCTCCCAATACTTTCCTGTCTGTAATCTTCACTATCCTATCCAAATTAAAGAAAAAAAAACCTTAAAAAATAATTATAAAAAAGAAAATGGAATCTCTGGGTTTAAAATCAAAACATTGATAAAATCAGCAATGCATATTACTAATAAAAAATGAATGAAGTTTTGATATGTTTATGGTAAGAAAATTATCATCAAACAATCTCTTTATGGGTCATGACTTTTACTTAATTTTCGGCACAAAATGACGATCTTAAAAAGCTGTTAATGTAATAATTGTGAAAACAATACAAATGGAAAAAGTCAAAAATGCTATTTTCATACGTCATGCTTTACAGAGACTTTATAGAGTTTTATTTTCTTCAGGGTGTGTGTGAAGAAATCGACACAAGAACGATTTGCCCTAAAAATCTTGATTGACAGACCCAAAGCTCGTAATGAGGTACAGTAGTACATATATAATAACATATTACACATATTACATCTATATCATTTTTAATATATATATTTTGCTATTTAATTTTTTTGAGGTAGATGATCTTTGTCAGATATTGTATATCAGATGCCTTGATTTTATGATTTCAAACTACTTTGATTTTGTTTGCAGGTTCGGCTTCATATGATGTGTGCCTCTCACCCCAACATTGTTAAAATAATGGAGGTGTACGCTAACAGTGTACAGTTTCCTCATGAATCCAGTCCAAGGTAGTCCAACAGCATCTATTATAGTTTCCATGTACAGTTGAAGACAATATGATCAGCCCTCCTGTGAAATTAATTATTAAAAAAATCTATCCAAAGTGCTGTTTAACAGAGCACAGAAATGTTTCATGTATTTTCTGTTATATGTTTCTTCTGGAGAAAGTCTTCTTTATTTTTTGTTTGACTGGAATAAAACATATTAATGTAATGACTGCTAATGTCAATATTATTAGCCCCCTTAAGATTTAATTTCAGATTGTCTACAGCAGGGGTTCCCAAACTTTTCAGCCAGCGACCCCCAAAATAACAATGCCTGTGACTTACGAGCCCCAATATTCTCTGAGGTGGTTATAAATATATAAACCTTGCACACAACAGCGCACACATACCAAATAGGCCCAAGTCTATTCATCATGTAATTTTCAAGAACGTCACTCAGAGACCATCCTCCATGTTCAGTTGTGGCCTGTATTTATTTTTAATGAGTGCCATAAAGGTGTCAGAAAGTTGGTGCCATAAAATCAATGTGCTGTGTCTTTAATATAATGTAATCAACCCTGGGGTTGCAAAAAAAAAAGGCTCGTGGCTTGTTGTTTTTTTTAATTGAACTATTAATTACTATTTTTTTCTTCTGTAATATATGGTAATTCTAATAGTTTAATAAAGTGAATTTGATTTTTGGAAATAACCAAGTGATCCCCCCCCCCCCCACCACCACTCATTGTCCCGCAACCCTCACTTTGGGAACCATTGTTCTACAGAACAAACCACTGTTGTCCAATGACTAGGGCCAGAAAAAAATCTGCTGATTTTTGCTGAATGATTTTGGGAGTATAGTAACTAAAAATTAATTAGCATTTATTTACGATTTTTCAATGCAAATCCAATTAGGTCCACATGTTTGGTAAACAAAGCAAGCCACATATCCACTAAAAGACAGAAAATATTACTTTACAAACTGTATTGTAAATAAATCATATAAACATTGGCATATAAGTTTAATAATATTGCTGAAATTAATATAAAAATTGAATGAATATATATTTACATAACTAAATAAACAGATTCAGTGAACTAAAATCTGCAGATTCCGTGTGGGCCTACCAATGACTTGCCTAATTAACCTAACTTGACCTAGTTAAGCCTTCAAATTGCATTTTAAGCTGAATACTAATATCTTGCAAAAAAGTTATTAGATATTGCTTATCAAGACTGTTGTGTTTAAAAATCTTCTCTCTGCTAAACAGCACTTGTAAATAAAATATTTGAAGAAGAGTTCAAATTTCACAGGATGGCTAATAATTTTGTATTTACTTGTATAGCATTATGGTTTTTGTTTAACATAAAATATATATACACTTGTTCTACTTCTCTCTGATAGGGCAAGGTTATTGATTGTGATGGAGATGATGGAAGGCGGAGAGTTGTTCCACAGAATCAGCCAGCACAAGCACTTTACAGAGAAGATGGCCAGTCAGGTCACTAAACAGGTACAGAGTTTATACATGTATATAAATATTCATATTATATATATTACAGCACTGTTCATTTAGACCTCAGATTTGATTTACATTTACATTGCATTTGTTCACATAAATATACATCATTTAATTTTAATCGAGGACACATTATGATATACATTTCAAGTCAACATTATTAGCTCTTCTGTGAATTCAGTCTTTTTCAAATAACAATAACATACCTTGGAATGTTGTGATTGACCAATCAGATTCAGGTATTCCAGATAGCCGTGTAATAACATTTTTATGATATACAACTCGCACAAGCAGGTGAAATGTTCCTGCTACTTCTGACAGCGATTGCGTTTAAATGACTTTTCATCTCGTTTTACGCTTGAACAACAAAATTTATTTTCATAAAGCTCATGTATTTCCACATTTGAATGAGGCCTGAAAACAATCTCATATTGAAATCCGTGTGATATTTTCCCCCATTGCACGTACATGGGCCATATCCAAAATGTGCCACATGAGGGAAAAAATCGGAATTGGGTCACTTTGGGCATGCAGTGGAAATGCAGCCTAAGTTTCTGCCTTGTGATTGGATGATTTGTGCTTGCATTAATTAGCAGTTAAACAGGGGTACCTAAAAAGTGCCCAATGCATGTATAACCCATTAACTGTGTGTGTGCATTCATACTGAAATTGCATTGTCACACTCGGATCAGCTGCACACATACTGTTGTTCGCATGGCTACAAAAAGTGGCAAATAGTAAAAATGACCCATATTTAGAACAAAACTTGTCATTTTTACAGATAAGCCTTGCATTGCAACACTGTCATTCGTTAAATATTGCACATCGAGACCTGAAACCAGAGAATCTGCTCTTCAAGGATAATTCACTGGTAAGATCTAAAACCTTACTAATTGTTTGTTCTCTAAGATAGATAGATATATTTATTAATTAATTAAAGATCAAATTAAGTGTTGCATCAGGGATGGTCTTGGCCAGTTGTGGACCCGATCCTCATGCACAGGTCAAAAGTGGCATTTAAAATAGAAATATTATAATTCTGGTTAGCCATTAACACATTGACAACTTTGTAATGTTTAATTACTAATGTTTCTTTTTTTTTATTAACCCTTTATAGGGCACTCATTGGACAAAAACTCTGAAGTGTTTTTGGATGTTATTACAAGATTTTTCTAACAACTTTTATGACGTTTATCGATTTAAATTAAGTTACCATATTTGTTTTTTGCCCAATAAATGGTTATTGAAAAAAATGAATTAAAATGAATGGGTTTTTTTTTACTAATCATTATGGTTTGTATGTTTTAAAAAAATAATCTGTAGCCATTATTATATTTTGAGTCATGTTTCTTGTGTATCTGACTGCTTCATCAGGATGCCCCTGTAAAACTGTGTGATTTCGGTTTTGCCAAAATCGATCAGGGTGATTTAATGACCCCACAGTTCACGCCGTACTATGTAGCACCACAGGTAAGATGTCAATGATGATTTTTTATTTATTTATTTATTTATTTATTTTTTATGCTTAGTTTTTATTGATTTTTTTAAGGAACATATAACCAGTGGGAACAAAACAAACAAAAAATAATACATACATACATATATACATATATACACAAACACATCCATTCCACACATGTATATCTATATACGTACATGCATATTAAATTAACCTCGTCAAGAAAATAAATAAATGGAATAATTATAAAATAAAATATAATAAAAGGTTGCCAAACATATTCTCACAATGATGCATAACCTCTAGAATTATGTAAATGTTAAATTATGGATAATTATATTGTCGTTGTGGAGAAACCAGCCATTTACTCCATTTCTTTTCAAAGATCTCTATTTGTAATCGAAGTGCATGTGTCATTTTTCCATTTCCTCAACTTCTGCTATTATTTTGAACCGTTCGTCTTTAGTTGGTGGGTCTTCTTTATACCATTTCCGGGTTATAGATTTTTTACTTGTTGCCAATAATATCTTAAATAGATATCTATCCTCCTTTGCAAGTTTAATAGGAATATCTCCTAGATAAAGTACTTCGAACTCAATGAGGAATTTTGCATGTAAAACTTCCTAATTTTTAGTTTTAGTTGGTTCATATTTCCAAATGGCATCATCTAGATTTTTTAAAAAACCGTGTGCCTGTTTTAATTGATTGATTATGAAGTAATATCCCCTGGATCACAAAACCAGTCATTAGAGTCAGTTTTATAAATAAATAAGCTTTTCATTGATGCTTAAAAAATTGAGTATATTTACAGTAGGAAGTTTACAAAATGTCTTCATGAAGCATGATCTTTACTCCAATATTCTAATGATTTTTGGTATAAACAAATTGATCATTTTGACTATTACTACAATTATACCTGTGCAACTTGGTTTTGTGCTCCAAGATCTCTTATTAAAACATACAGTATCATGTCTTCCACCGTCAAGGTGATGTAGTAAAATAAATATATAATGTAATTTTTTTTTTATTAACAATACAATATGGCGGTCAGGTATTGCATTATTAATACTGACTACAGTATTCTGCTTATTACATGGCCAAAATTTGATAACATATTGACTGACCAAACGACTGACCAAGCAACAAAACAAATACTGCAAAAATATTACTGCTGTTGGTTATATTTATGAATGATTATGTATGCGTTTATCAGTGTTTATATGTGACTAAATGCAAAAAAGGTTAAGTGTTGAATTCAGTTTTTAGAAAAATGTATTATGATGATTGTAAGAATGAATTTAGTGTCCAGACTTTTCACTGCTAGTTTAATGTGACCTGTTGGGTTGTGATGGACTGTAAATGAAATCGCTCACCTTAAAAATGATATCTCTGATCATTGCAAAACTTTTATTTATATGACAAATATGAAGTAATCCTGTGTTTTAGGTGCTGGAGGCACAAAGACGCCACCAGAAAGAGAAGTCTGGAATTATACCTACCTCACCAACCCCTTACACATACAACAAGGTGCACGTTTTTTGTCAGTCTGTGTTATGGCTTGTTTTATACTGTAAATTCCATCTAAAGATCCATCCTACATATGTTCATAATTAGACAATTGACTGTCTATTGAAACAGTCTATCCACTAGGGCTGTAATGGATCACGGTTGATCCGTGATTCGTACGGATCACAACCCACAGTTCGGAACACACGTGACCCGCGGATTAAATTTTTTTTTTACTTGTAGATTAATCCTAAATGTGTAACAATTGCAGAGAGATCGCCTCTCGCGTCATTCAAATCACATGTATGAAAGCATTTAGGCTTTCCTGTAAAATATAATGATGACGGAAGAAGTTGTGGTGGGTTATTCGGGATGTGGTGGGTTTCTTAGGTTATTAAAGGGTTTTCTGTTACTACTTGTTTAGTCTTCATTAATGCATTCAGTGTAAGCTGCACGATTAATCATTAAAAGATCGGGATCTCAACACCCACGCAACATAAATTATAAATGATGGTGATTTGCATATGTTTATTAACCCTTCGAATCGCTGCATTCAAATCTGTGATTAAAGAATGCAAAAATCAAGAAAGAGATTCAGTCTTTAGTTTACAAACAGTCAAATAACACAGAAGTACTGGGAGAACAGTTTATAGTTTAGATAAAACCACTGATGTTTATGGTAAAGATTAAAATCACCATCATATGCTTTTAACTTGACGCTCAAAAATGAAAGTTGTAGGCAGCAATTACAGTATTTAACCAATAGGTGGCGACAACCAGACATCAAAAATGTGCCACTGAATAATTCTTCAAAAGTGATCTATCTATCATTGAAACATGAAGTTTTACGAGTGAATAACTGAATCATTTATTGAAGATGAGACTAAAAATTAATATGGGTTGTACAAGTTATAATGTTAGATTTATACATTTAGCGTTATCAGCAACAGTAGTAGTACCAGTGAAATTATATTTAGTCTCAGTGAAAAAATCCGTGACTAAAAAACCATAATGTGATTCGAACCGTGAGATTTGTGACCCATTACACCACTACTATTCACGTTTTACATGTTGCATTTTCAGAAACGAGGCCTATGCAATCCTTCTTACTTCCCCCCCCTCCTTTTCTCTCTTTAGAGCTGTGACCTGTGGTCTTTGGGGGTGATCGTCTACGTAATGCTCTGTGGATATCCTCCGTTCTACTCCAAACACCACAGCCGCACCATCCCAAAAGACATGCGCAAAAAAATCATGACTGGCAGCTTTGACTTTCCTGAGGAGGAGTGGAGCCAGATATCAGAGATGGCCAAAGACATCGTCCGCAAGTGAGTGTCTGTACTTTCCTTGCTTTTTTACTTTCCGAGTCTTCTGGTAGTCCATTGCAACCCCTATAACTGCATGGTAAAATGTTCTAAAAAACAATGGTTAATGATTAAATTGATCTCTATGTGTGTGTGTGTGTGTGTATATTCAACACATTTTAAAACATAATAGTTTAATACTTTATAAAATGTATTGTACTTTATGCTTGCAGCTTTTAGCTACTCATTGATTTTGCTGATGTTACGGTTTTACTCAATTTTATTAGTGTAAACCAACTATTACTCTGTTGCTCATGTTTCAGAACAAAGAAGCGCTAACAAACATATTTTCATCCATTAAGGCTCCTTAAAGTAAAGCCGGAGGAGAGACTGACCATAGAGGGTGTTTTAGCTCATCCCTGGCTCAACTGCACCGAGGCTCTGGACAATGTGCTTCCCTCCGCTCAAATGATGATGGACAAGGTAAACGCAGAGAAAACATAACAATTTACACACTAGAAGTGTTGCTATGTTGAGTAGTATCTGCCACTGTTTAAAGGGGTACATGATTTTTGACTAAAGTCCTACTCAGGCAGCAGTTGTTTCTCATAGGGGACGTCTCAGTTAGAAAAGAAAAAGAAAAATCTCAGTTATTAAAGCTCTTAGTTCCTCAGTTATTAAATCTTACCTACCTGGAACTGTGTTTCACAAGATCATTCACACACTCAGATGCTAGTAAATAGATGTGGCATCCTCAATTATGGCCCATAAGTTCCACTTTCCTGCAGAGTTTATCAAACTCGCACTAGAGACAATGACAACAGACAATAACGTTGGGCCACAGACGCTCTTAACTATTCTGGAGGTAATTAATAATATAATAACACTAATGCTGAAATGTTTAAGGTGTTTTAGAATGACCAAAACAACATTTCAGATGTTTTACAATGTGCTCAGCCTGCTGGTTTGTCCATTCACACACATTTTTATCACCACATGATCTCTTATAACAAAATCACATGACTTTTTTTAATGCACATACTGGAATTTGTTCGGTAAAAGTGTTTCCATCATAGTTTATGTGCATCTTTTCTTATCGAATAAAAAGTTTATCCTACTCAGTTATGTGCATATGTTTTTTATGCGCAGATCCAAAATGCACATAAAAATAGGTGGATGGAAACATAGCTAGTGATAAACAGTTTGTATGCTGATCCTAACTTTCTGTTATTTTAACGAGATGCTGCTTTTCTGATGCAAATGATTGCAGAGTGCAACAACTTTTGACAAATCCCAAGAAATGCAAACTGGTTAAGATCAAGTTAAGTTGTTTCACAAAATATTAAGAATAGGTTTTTTTTTAACAGAGCGTGAACAGATGTGCAGTCCACAACATAAACACAATCAAGCTTTCAAAATGAGCTCATTTACCTCCACTTTAATACTCTTATTCCAG
Source organism: Danio jaintianensis (assembly GCA_903798115.1). Lineage (NCBI taxonomy): Eukaryota > Metazoa > Chordata > Actinopteri > Cypriniformes > Danionidae > Danio > Danio jaintianensis. The sequence continues at coordinate 2,997,882 of CAIGQV010018170.1, forward strand.
ACTCTTTTTTTTTTTTTTTTTTTTTTTATAATTATTTTTTAGGGGGTTTTCACCTTTAATTAGATAGTACAGTGGAGGATACAGACAGGAAAGTATTGGGAGCAGAGAGAGGGGAAGGGTCGGCAAAGGACCTCGAGTCGGGAATCGAACTCGGGTCACCGTGAGCACCACAGTGCTATATGTCAGCGCACTTAACCACTAGGCTATTGACATATCACTGTGGATATTGACATATCACTTAGTAGTGAGAATCACCGATATGTATGTATTCTTTTAGTGCTGGGCAAAGATTAATCACGATTACTCGCATCCAAAATAAGAGTTTGATTTGCCATAATATATGTGTGTGTGTGTATTATATGTATTTATTATGTGATAGACACACATACATAAAAACTAAACTATACAAAACAATGTTGTTATTTAGAGATTTAAATACATATGTAATTCATTCATTCATTTTCTTTTCGGCTTAGTCCCTTTATTCATCAGGCGTCGCCACAGCGGAATGAACCGCCAACTTATCCAGCATATGTTTTACGCAGCGGATGCCCTTCCAGCTGCAACCCATCACTGCAACCCACTGCAGCCCAAATATAAACAAACATTTTCTCGAATATATGCAAGGGTGTATACATTCACACACATACACTACGGACAATTTAGCCTACCCAATTCACCTAGAGCGCATGTCTTTGGACTTGTGGGGGAAACCGGAGCACCCGGAGGAAACCCACGCTAACACGGGGAGAACATGCAAACTCCACACAGAAACGCCAACTGACCCAGCCGAGGCTCGAACCAGCGACCTTCTTGCTGTGAGGCGAACGTGCTGCCCACTGCGCCACCGTGCAGCCCATATATGTAATTTGTATCATATATTTTATACCTAAATATAAACAAACATTTTCTCGAATATATGCAAGGGTGTATTTATATATACATAATAAGTATACACACACATATTATGTCAAAGCAAGCTTTTATTTTGGATGAGATCAATTTTTGTCCAGCACTAAAACATATTTACATATCGGCGATTCTAGAATTGAGGGTAGATTTTGTGTCTCCAAGATTAACCTACTTCTAATACACTACTTGCATGTGTATTTTCTTCATTTAGGCAGTTGTAGCAGGAATCCAACAGGCTCATGCAGAGCAGCTGGCCAACATGAGGATACAAGACCTCAATCTGAGTCTGAAGCCGCTCAACTCTGTCAACAACCCCATTCTGAGAAAGAGAAAGCTGCTGGGGTAAATGTTCAGTTCATTCACATTATCTTCTGCCTTACTAGCGGTGCCGGTTATTAACCTGCATCAGTAACAGGATGTGCTTAAATCCTGCAGCACCAAACCCAACGATGAACTGTTCATCAATGATCCAGAGAATGAAGTAGAGGACACCAATGTGGCTCTGGAAAAACTAAGGGATGTGATCGCACAGTGCATATTACCACAGGCTGGTACGTATAGACCCATTGACTGTATAAACACACTGCTCCAGTGTTCATTTATATATATATCATGTTATTAGTCAGAATTTTTTTTGTTTGTTTTTTTGAGACGAGATGATGGCAAAATAAAAAAGTTTTCAATGACAGAAACTACACAAAAACAATGTTTCTTTCAAGGAAAGCCGGCCATATTTAGTTTTTAACAGCAGATGGCGCTCTAGGCTAGTTTTTAACATCATGCAGCGCTCTAGGCTAGTTTTTAACAACAGATGTCGCTCTAGGCTAGTTTTAAGCAACAGACGGTGCTCTAGGCTAGTTTTTAACAGCAGATGGCGTTCTAGGCTAGTTTTTAACAGCAGATGGCGTTCTAGGCTAGTTTTTAACAGCAGACGGCGCTCTATGCTAGTTTTTAACAGCAGAAGATGCTCAAAGCTAGTTTTTAACAGCAGATGGCGCTCTAGGCTAGTTTTTAACAGCAGACAGTGCTATAGGCTAGTTTAGGCTAGTTTTCAACATCAAGCAATGCTATAGGCTAGTTTTTAACAGAAGATGGCACTCTAGACTAGTTTTTAACAGAAGATGGCGCTCTAGACTAGTTTTAAACAGCAGATGATGCTCTAGGCTAGTTTTTATTAGCAGATGGCACTCTAGGCTAGTTTATAACAGGAGATGGCTCTAGGCTAGTTTTAAACAGCAGACGGCGCTCTAGGCTAGTTTAGGCTAGTTTTTAACATCAGGCAGTGCTATAGCCAATTTTTAAGAGCAGACGGCGCTCTAGGTTAGTTTTTAATATCAGATGGCGCACTAGGCTAGTTTGTAACTGCAGGTGGTGCTATAGGCTAGTGTTTAACAGCAAACGGCGCTCTAGGCTAGTTTTTAACAGTTTAGCCTAGTTTTAAACAGCAGATGGTGCTCTAGGCCAGTGGTTCTCAATTCCAAGCCTCTGGCCCCCCCGCCCTTCACATTTTGTATGTCTTCCTTACTTTACACATCTGATTCAGATCATCAACTCGTTAACAGAGAGATCCATGAACTGATCCTTGTGTGTCAAATAAGAGAGACATACAAAATGTGTAGGGCGGGGGGCCTCGAGGACCGGAATTGAGAACCACTGCTCTAGGCTAGTTTTTAACATCAGGCAGTGCTATAGGCAGAAGATGGCGCTCTAGGCTAGTTTATAACAGCAGATGATGTTCTAGGCTAGTTTATAACAGCAGATGGCGCTCTAGGCTAGTTTATAACAGCAGTTGACGCTCTAGGCTAGTTTTTAACAGCAGATGGCCCTCTAGGCTAGTTTTAAACAGCAGATGGCACTCTAGGCTAGTTTTAA
>CAIGQV010018170.1:3027359-3056488 GCA_903798115.1 Danio jaintianensis
CAATGCTGGTTTTGCTGGTCTCAATGCTGGTTTTGCTGGTCTCAATGTTGGTCTTGCTGGTCTCAATGCTGGTCAGGAGCAGCACTGAGACCAGCAAAACCAGCATTGAGACCAGCACAGAAACCAGCAAAACCAGCATTGAGACCAGCAAAACCAGCATTGAAACCAGCAAAACCAGCATTGAGACCAGCATACCAGCATCAAAACATACCTTACCAGCATATGCTGTTTTTTTCAGCAGGGTAGTCACTTATTTATCAGGGGTCGCCACAGCGGAATGAACCACCAACTATTCCGGCATGTTTTACACAGCGGATGCCCTTCCAGCCGCAACCCATCACTGGGAAACATCATTTTATTAGATAAAATGTATCAAAAATGGACGATAAAGGTGTTATTACAATAACACAACACAAAGTATGCTATTATAATATGTTTAGAATAAAATTGCATGCAATTTAACAGCAGATGTTAGTCTAATATTATTTCAGGCTCATTTATGACTAATTTGTCACAGTACTGGTTCTTCATACAACAAACACACACAGATGGCTCTCACATTTTAGGACAGGGAGAGTTTAAAGACCCCTACTAAGACTTTGTTTTGTGTTTAACAAGCCGATAATCATCACAGTGACAGCTAACACAACGTATTCACGCATAATTTGGCAAAAGGGAGCATTTTCTGTCAGAAACAGGACGTCCTCATGAGACCCAAAACAATGCGCCAGCTTGTATTTCAGTCGCTTTGAGCCGCCGAATGTACATTAAAATATGACGCATGTGTGACGTAATTAGTTCATAACCAATCGGAATAGGTGTAGGATAAAGTGGGCGGGGCGGGCTTTATATTACTCTCGAAAGCGCGTGCATGTTCAGTTTCATGTTTGTCTCGCTAAAGAAGGAACACTTTGAGATGTTTTGGTAGCAAATATCTCTCTCTCTATATGTATTTCAGTTATCTGCTGGTGTTACTTGAAGACTGATTTCGAGAGGAATATAAAGTGGAGTTAAGTTTAAATTAATCTCTAAGTACATATTACAATATGGATATTTTTGGCGAAAATAAAACACAGATGAACACCACTACTCCGACTGAAAACTGGACATCTGTAAGTAATTTCACAACTTTTTTAATGCATTTCTCATTGTTAAACTGCTCTGTAGGCACACTTGGAGATGTGTGCACTGACTGAGATGTGTTTTCTCTTTTTAAAATTGTGTAAAATGACAAAATGATCCCAGTAATGGACGGAATTTGAGTAATGATGTTATTTTGATTATATTTTTGGGAAGTAAATGAATCACCGACTTTTATAACGTGGGATATTTCCAGTCACTTCATAACTGGGTCATGTCATGAAGTCATTAACATTCTTATCTTACTTTTAATGTTGTGCATGCTAAAAACAAACACATACAGATGTTTTCCTCTGTTTTCTTGTCTTTACTGTAGGTATACTCTATAGTTCGATGGATTCAAATGACAATGGCTGTCCTGAGGTAACTTGATGGATCAATTAACCATTACAATTTTAACTTTAACTGTAACGGCAGTGTATTGAGGTTTTAATTTTTTTTATTATTATTATTATTTTATTATTGTGCATTAGTAATTTACAAATACAGCAAAAACAGGCAACAAACAAAAATTCCAAAGATAATTGAAATTCAAATGAAAAACAAAAGAACAAAGCAAAACAAAAGGAAGACATTCACAAGACGCCAAAAACAGATTCATAATAGCTTACAATAGACAGAGCTTTTACATTTTGTACAGCTTTGAGAGACTTCATTAAAAGATTAAGTTGGTTGACAAAAACTTTGTATAAAGGAGGGGATTTTGAAAGTCTACATTTGTGAATAAAGAATTTACCATTTAAAATAATAAAATCAACAAAATTGTTAATTTTTTTATCACCATTTTCAAAATAACAAATAATTTCTTTTGCATTCAATGTTGCGGTGTATTGAGGTACAGAAATAGACCCTTTTCACAATGACGTCACTTCACTTCCCCCTATCTGCAACGCAGTGTATTTTTGGTTCCGGTTTACATTTAGTCATTTAGCTGACGCTTTTATCCAAAGCGACTTACAATTGAGGTTTACCTTTGAATGAATGGGAGACTTCTCTGGAAAATTTACAAATACAAATATTAACATTGCACGATCTGATTTAAGACTATTATTATTGGTATTGGGCATGTGTCCAAATGTTTCTCTTTCAGTACTGAACTGCTTTCTGAGTTTGAAAATAATTAAGTTATTAAGAATAGGAATAAGCTATTGTTTATCAGGGAAAGCATATGTTTGCAACCTTTTCACTTATTAATTAAGTTTATTTCCTCAATAATGGATTTATTTTTACTTTAATGCTGCTCTGAATATAAATTTGTATTATCTGTTATATGTAAATGTTCCAGCATGAGTACAATTCTTTATTAAATCTTCTTATATTACCTGGTATGTCGTCTATAAATGCAACCAGTTTCATCATTTATTATTTACCGATCTATTAATGTTTTGTTAATTGTAAATTAATTAAGACAGTGTCCTACTCCACCTTTTGGGTGGGTTTAATTTGATATCTGTACTACCTTTTAATTAATAATGTTACAAATAAACTCATAATCAAATAATACTACTGAATTTAAATGCAGTCTTCTTGGTGTTATTTTTGCAATTTAACATTTGTATAATGATTTCGTTTGATTAGTAATCAACTATATCAATTATCAATGTTGATTAGCCACATACAACACTGTTATTCTATTTCATTTAAGTAATAAATAGACATAAATGTTTTGTGTTTATGAATAAAATACCTATATAGAAAAAAAGTCACAGATCTGAGAATGTGAATAATATGCATGTGTCCACTGTAGACAACCACAGTAAGACACCCACAGATTTATTTATTACTTATTCTTCAGAACACAAAAAATTAATCAAAATAACTCTGATAATAAATTCTGTGTAGGCGGAAGTAACAATACACTGCGTGGAGTGAAACCGGACACCGCGTGACGTCATGTGAAAAGGGTCTATTGAACAATCAAACGCAGGCCCGTAGCCAGGGGGGGTTCGGGTGGTTCGAAAGACCCACCCCTCACTGACAAAGGTCCAGAATTTGTCCCATACATGAGCTCATTTGTCATATTTTGACTGCTATGCCATCATAAATAGAGAAAATAACCCATCAAAAAAGGTTTTAAGACCAAGTGGAATCCCGGCTGTCGCTTCAGTGTGACTTCAGCTATCATGAGTCCAACATCCAGCTGTGCAAGAAAACATACAATCTGATGAAGTGAAGTCATCTTTCACTACTGTATTGTTTTTAAATAGATAAAATATTTTATAAGTAACTTTTATTCTAAATCTTGGAACAAAAATGGCCAATGAAAAGGTGTGAAGCACCAAAAGTGACAGATATTAAAATGAATTTGAATACTATTTTGGCTATTGTTGTTATCCATACATTTTCAAATGTACTTTCTTTGGTTACGATGACCATCCGACAATCTATTTCAGCTAAAGTAGTGCTTAAAATGTCACTAAACTGCAATATTTAAATCTCATAATTAAATAGTAGCCTAAATGAGGCCTATAACTGCAGAAAGGTCCACTTTTTGAGAAAAAAGAACCACCCCTTTTACCAGGCTGGCTATGGGCCTGAAACGTAAAATAACATGGTCATCATCATTGTATAAATATATATTATGTATAATATAATTAAAATAATATGTAATAATATCTTTATCTTTTAATCTTTAATAAATAATCTAAATCCTGCAGTGTGGCTATTGCGGATACACACATTGCGATATCGATGGTCAAACGATATATTGTTCATCCCTAGTTTGAGTTGTGATAACCCAATAAACGTTAAAATAACACAAAATGACCAATAACCATTGTGTAGTAGATTTGCATTCATTTATTAAATACACATGTATGCAGGGTTGCCAGGTTTTTGCAACAAAACTAGCCCAGAAGTCAATCAAAACTAATGTTAGCCCAATAATATCAAAACTTAAAATATTCGCCTATTCGTAAAATACATAGTTTACATCACTGTATGCGTTAAACACGGGTTCTTCTTTAAAACCACTGTATATTATTAATGCTAAAGATTCTGTTCTCATAAAAAAATTACCTTAAGACTGACAGCACAGCTAACTTTAGCATTTTCTGTCACGTGATGCTGCGTGCTATCATGCTATCTACTTAAAGTTAGTGTGAAATCAAAATTGTCTATGTCTATTTTGCTAGCGCACATTGTTATTTGTTAGGTGAACAATTAATCTGTACAAGTTTTATCTGTACAAAACAAAACAATGTTTGTTTTGGTAATCTACAATCAAAGTCTGACCATTTGCTTCTACATTTGGAGGAGCTCCTTCTCTGTTGACGTCAGTAACCACGCCCACGTCATTAATTTGCTATGAGGGAATGATGCACAAAGAGAAAGCCCCGCCCCCTACTCAATATTCCGTTTCAGTTGGAAGTACATCGACATACTGAAATAAAAGTCTCAGCAACTTTCGTGTCACGCTGACTTTAAAAACGTAATGGATGCAGTCAATTGCAGAACAACAATGAATTTTAAATTAAAGATATTTTACAAATCTAAAATTAACATTCAAGAAATTCAATAAAATTATTTTGTTAATCAAATGACTTTCTTCTGTAGATTAGAAGAAAGCCAATCTGTTGCCATGGAAACTAAAACATCCCATTGCAACTCACAAAAGTCCTTCATCATAGTGCAGTTTTTTTTATCATTAGTAGAAAATAAATTTTGGTAGAGTAAAATATTTCAACACCACCATATCAATATAATTAATAATATATCAATATACGGAATAAAAAAAACCCCAGCAGCAATAAAGTAGGTCAATTGAGCAGGAAAACGGTGGAGCTGGCAACCCTTCATGTAAGAACTTCCACACTTATGTATTCCAAGGTCTTTTGAGAATCTTGATTCTGATTGGCTGGAAGGTGTGCAATAAAATCTTTTAATGGACAAGTAGATTTGATCACAGTCAAAATAAATCCTCAAACATAAGTAGTTTTATATTTATAATTATTTATATTATTTCCCCCCTCAGCATCTTAGGTGCTGGCTCCATCATCCTGTATGCAGCTTTTCAAAGACTAGTGAAAAAACCAGAGGTGAGACTACATTATGCTGTCTATATACGTCTAATATTGCAATATATTGAAAGTTTTGAGCACATAAATATAAGTTTTTTCGCAGGTTTTGCCGCTGTTCCTGTTGAGTTTGACGGACCTGCTGTTAGCATTGAGCTGGCTGTGTGGAGGTCTGCTGTTCACCCAGTCCTGCAACTCTTACGCTACATGCTACAATCTTCACATCGTGGAACAGGTACAAAAACACTCTACTTGTACTGTACTTTTGATTACAATATTGAGTTACTCTCCAAAACAGTAACTAGTTGCATTAGTACTTAGTTACTTTTTATGGTAAGGAATCCTGTTACGTTACTTTTGCGTTACTTTTTATTACCTGGCTGATGCTTGATCTCTTTCAGAACTTGCAGAGTTTTTTTATTATTATTTTTTATAGCAAAGGAGCTCTGCAATTAACAACACACTGCATAACCTTTATTTACCTTAAAAATTATAATTGATAATTCAGGATAATATTATTTTTGGAGAACTTTCTGACCCCAGAGCTATACATGCCGTATATATATATACACAATAATGAAAGTTTAAAGCAATGTGTTTGCTACTTGTGTACGTTTTATATTATTAGTTACATAAAAATCACAGTCCATTGAGACAATCCTCTTTTACTTTTCTTTGATGCATTCAGAATAATCAGAATACTTCCATCGCAGAAATCTAAGGCTCTGCCATCTTGGTTTCTACATACTTGACTACTTTAATTTTGATTCAGCAATTAAGCTGATTAATTAAACTTGCATTACATTTTTTTTAAAAGTAACTCAAATATTCATTCATTTTCCTTCGGCTTAGTACCTTATTTATCAGGGTTCGCCACAGCAGAATGAACCGGCAACTATTTCGGCATATGTTTTACGCAGCGGATGCCCTTCCAGCCGCAACCCAGTACTGGAAAACACCCATACACACTCATTCACACACACTCATACCTGGAGGAAACCCACGCCAACATGGGGAGAACATGCAAACTCCACACAGAAACACCAACTAGCCCAGCCGGGACTCGAACCAGCAACCTTTTTGCTATGAGGCGACAGTGCTAACCACTGAGCCATCGTGCCGCCCAGCTCAAATATTATTGCTTCATTTTTTAAAGTAATGCATTACTACTCAAGTAATATTATTACATGACTCGTGTTACTTGTAATGCGTTACCATGACCAACACTCCTCAATATATTGTTCTGTGACAATGCTAAAATCTCAGGCAAAGGAAAAGTACATGCATCCTCACGCCATGCTTTTAGATCACTCTTCCACTTCCACTAATAAAACCACATTGCGCAGAGAGAAGTCATGTTTGATTGACTGGTGTGTGTTCACATCTGCTAAAGGGTTCAGAAACATTACACTGAAGGTCAATTTTACTCACATAACAGTGGGAAACACATTTATTACAGTACTCTTTAATAACATTACTTATTAAAAATACAGTGCGTCATACTATAAAATAGTATCATGTTAGCTCAGTGTTTGTAGTAATATTATTATATTTATAGATTACATCTTTTAATCCTTTTTTTTTTACATTTTACAAAATTCCATTTATAGTAATTCATTCATTCATTTTCTTTTCGGCTTAGTCCCTTTATTAATCAGGGATCACCACAGAGGAATGAACCGCCAACTTATCCAGCATATGTTTTACGCAGCGGATGCCCTTCCAGCTGCAACCCATCACTGGGAAACATCCATACACACTCATTTACACACATACACTACGGACAATTTAGCTTACCCAATTCACCTATAGCGCATGTCTTTGGACTTGTGGGGGAAATCGGAGCACCCGGAGGAAACCCACGCAAACACGGGGAGAACATGCAAACTCCACACAGAAATGCCAACTGACCCAGCCGAGGCTCGAAGCAGCGACCTTCTTGCTGTGAGGCGATCGTGCTACCCGCTGCGCCACCATGACACCCCCATTTATAGTAATTCATTCATTCATTTTCTTTTCGGCTTAGTCCCTTTATTAATCCGGGGTCGCCACAGCGGAATGAACTGCCAACTTATCCAGCATATGTTTTACGCAGCGGATGCCCTTCCAGCTGCAACCCATCACTGGGAAACATCCACACACACTCATTCACTACGGACAATTTAGCCTACCCAATTTACCTATACCACATGTTTTTTTTGGACTTGTGGGGGAAACCGGAGCACCCGGAGGAAACCCACGCGAACACGGGGAGAACATGCAAACTCCACACAGAAACGCCAACTGACCCAGCCGAGGCTCGAACCAGCGACCTTCTTGCTGTGAGGCGAACGTGCTACCCACTGCGCCACCGTGACGCCCTCATTTATAGTAATGTTAATTATTAAAAATACAGTGTATTAAAGATATATTGTTGGCTCAGCTTTTGAACAAATTAAGTAATTAATAAAAAATTATAAAAATATATATATTTATTTAAAATAAGGTGTAGTAAATATAGAAATTAACATTAACCACGATCAATAAATTATTTTGAAATATTTTTATTTAGTTTGTTGGTTACTTGCTACAAATACAGTGTATTAAAAGTATATTGTTAGTTCATATTGGCTCAGCTCCATTAATAATAATAAAATAAATAAATAAAATAATAAAAATGATTTAATGACTAGGGCGACACAGTGGCTCAGTGGTTAGCATTGTTGCCTCACAGCAAGAAGGTCACTGGTTTGAGTCCAGGCTGGGTCAGTTGGCATTTCTGTGTGGAGTTTGCATGTTCTCCCCGTGCTGGCTTGGGTTTCCTCCAGGTGCTCCGGTTTCCCCTACAAGTCCAAAGACATGCGCTATAGGTGAATTGAATAAACTAAAATGGCCGTAGTGTGAATGAGTGTGTATGGGTGTTTCCCATATATATATATACACAGTTGAAGTCAGAATTATTAACTCTCATATTAAATTTTAATTCTTTTATATTTTGTACCCAATTTATGTTTAACGGAGAGGTTTTTTTCAACACATTTCTAAACATAATAGTTTTAATAACTTAAATAACTTATTTTTCCCTCAATTCATATATATTTGCGCTCAAAACATATATATATATAATTACAAATATATTTTTGTATATATATTTAAAATAATCTATAGTAAATGTAGAAATTAAAATTAATTTAAAAACACTAAATGCTCTTTGAAATCAGGTTTGAGTGCATGCATGTACCACCATGAAAACTGCAAGCATTCAGGACGGTACTTTCCTTTAATTTCTTAAAATGACGGGGCCGTAATAAATGGAAAGTCCTAAGAGAACAAAAGATTGTTTTGGATCGGCTTGTAAAGTGTGCATGCTGAATCTATTTTAACAGCAGTGTGATCAATCGCTGGATCTGCCAGTGCTCTGCAAGCTCAGACATGTGTCTCTCATTACTCAAGTATGTTTGTTTCACATTTAGCCTCAAAATCACAGAGAAGGAAAGCACGAAAGTTTCTCTGCAGAAAAAACAAGCTGTTCTGAAGCCAGACATCAAAGCCAGCACCAAACAAACACAGAAGTGGGACAAAATCTGAGAAGGAAGTGGAGCAGCAAATTTGGTTCATATTCTTTGTCCAGATATGATTACTTCTGCTCCACTTATGAAAATTACACATGAGGGTGTGAATGAACGTCACAGCTCAAAGTACACTCAGTGTTGTTTATAAACTCTTTTCTTTATCAGATAAAATAGGTTTCGTTTACATTAGGGCTGTAAAAAATATCCATAAATTAGCAGTTTTACGTATTTTGTGATTCATGTTTTTATTTTTCCTGTTTATTTCTGCTTTTGAGTTGCATTATGCGATCTTGATCTTTCCTCCAACAACTTTTAACCTTGAAAAGTTTGAAAAGGTGAGTTTTATGAACATTTTAATAGTTTGCAGTGATGTATTGTCTGGGTTGGTGTTGTATATTACGCTACAAACTCCTTGCTATAAACTGCCAGTACATTTTCTGTTATTTTATGGACTTATTTCTCTATACAGTTGCAATCAGAATTATTAAACCCCCTTTGATTTCTTTTCTTATTTTTTTTATATTTCCCAAATTATGTTTAACAGAGCAAGAAAAGTTTCACAGTATGTCGGATAATATTTTTTCTTCTGGAGAAAATCTTATTTGTTTTATTTCGGCTAGAATAAAAACAGTTTTTTTTTTTTAAAACCATTTTAAGGTCAAAATTATTAGCCCCCTTAAGCTATATTTTTTTTCGATAGTCTACAGAACAAACCATCGTTATACAATGACTTGCCTAATTAGCCTTTCCTGCCTAGGTAACCTAATTAACCTAGTTAAGCCTTTAAATGTCACTTTAAGCTGTATAGAAGTGTCTTGAAGAATATCTAGTCAAATATTATGTGCTGTCATCATGGCAAAGAGAAAAGAAATCAGCTATTAGAAATGAGTTATTAAAACTATTATGTTTAGAAATGTGTTGAAAAAAATCTTCTCTCCGTTAAACAGAAATTGGGGAAAACAATGAACAGGGGTCTAATAATTCTGATTGCAACTGTATATTATTATTTCGTATTCATTATATTATTTCAAACTACTAAAATGTCAGTAAAAGTCACTTTGTTAAACTGTAGAGTTGAATTTCCAACATCAAAAGTGGACAGAGCAGAGATCGACATCCCATAATGCAATTCACAACCGTAAATAAACACATAACTTGTGAATCACAAAATACGGAAATTGTTCATTAACAGATATTTTTATGTACAGTGTAGGGCTGCACGATACTGGAAAAATATGCAATGTTGTTGTTGAGTATTGCGATAACGATATTTCTTACAATATAACATTTTCGTAGAAAATTGCAAATTTTATGAGCATAAGTTTTGAAATCATTTATTTGATATTACAATACAGGTAAAAGATATTTTTCAGATCTAATTAATTCTAATTCAGACTAAAAAACTGTCTCATGGTGCAAGTATTTAGTCTTTAAAATACTGTAAGGGAAAACCTCAGCAGATATTCTGACTCTGATTGGCTGTTTTTCCCTCTCTTGTCTTGACTCCGCCCATTATTTTCACCTCTGGGTTCAGCTTTGGGCTCCAGCCAATAGCAGAACGGCAACTACTGGGGAGGCGGGGCTAAAGGTAGTAAGGCCCCATCTGATTGGTCAAACTTTGACAAACAATGCAATGCACTCAATGCATAAAATAAATGTAATTTATCACACACGTCTGTGATACGTATATTGCATGTACTATTATCGCGATAACGATACATGTGCGATATATCATGCATGCCTAATTTACATTTCCAATTTTACAGCGCCAAACATTTCAGTCGTTTACCACAATTATAATATTTCAATACAGTTTACAATTTTTCTATAATTTCACACCTGTATCTTCTGTTGCCTGCTGTAGTTCTGCAATATAAAATTACACCTATCTGATGTCTTTTAACATATCTAGTATATATTTATCATAAAAATAAGTTAGTAAAAATGCCTGCGGGGACTTCTTAAACTCTATTCAATAATGCATGCTAAATATTTAAGAAAAAAAAAATGTTTTCTATAAAATATTTATATATGAAATATTCAAATTATATATAAATACAAATATATATGTCAATATTTTAGTTTTGTATATTTTTGTATTTTTTTTATATGTTTGTGTTCATACACAGAGTACACAGCTACATATATTATGAAAATACAAACTTTTATTTTGGATGCAATTAATCACAGTTAATTTGAATAGTAAATCGTTTGACAGCACTAATATGAATTCGACAACTTTTAATGGATCTTTAAAATGAAATATTTACCTCTGTCCAATTTTCACTTGCAAGTACATTTTTTCCCAGTTGCAAAAACGTAACTTTGCATGCAGTCGTGACACAAAGTAAAATCTATAGTAATCTATATCTGTAGTACCAATCTATAGTAAATGATCTATTCCAGTTTCTCCGTTTGTGCAAATAACACAGCAGTGACAAATACAGCAGTGAGCGTTCTGGTCTCCTGCTGTTCAGTGGGCTGTTTTTGATTTCTGGGAAAGGATATTTACTTCTCAGGGCAGAGAAAACGCCTAGAGTTTGGAAAATCCAGCCTGAGATCATGTGAGATTGACTGAGTCACTCCTGAGCAGACTCTGCTTTAGTAGAAACATCTACATTTTACAGCTCACACACACACACACACACACACACTGACTAGACACAAAAACCTTATTAGTTAATACCTTCTTTATATTATCATTCAGGTATTTTGTCTCACCACAGAAAAACACTGTAATATGCAAATTAAGTATATTACTATTATTTTATTGTCATTTAAACTGCAGTAATTAAAAATATGTATATGACAACATTCATTCATTCATTTCATTCGGCTTAGTCCCTTATTTATCAGGGGTCGCCACAGCGGAATGAACCGCCAAATATTCCAGCATATGTTTTACACAGCGGATGCCCTTCCAGCCGCAACCCAGTACTGGGAAACACCCATACACACTCACAGGTCTTTGGACTGTTGGGGAAACCGGAGCACCCGGAGGAAACCCACGCCAACACGGGGAGAACATGCAAACTCCACACAGAAACGCCAACTGACCCAGCCGGGACTCGAACCAGCGACCTTTGCTTTTGTAAAACGAACAAAACACTATATTTTCCTACTATTTTTCCCTCTCCATTCACATAAGTATTTAAAAGTTTTTAAATATTGTCATTTTAGGAGCTTAAAGGGACAGTTCACCCCAAAAATGAAAATCTACTCACTTTTTACTCTCCGTCAAGTGTTAAAAAACACAAAAGAAGATATTTTGAAGAATGCTGAAAACCGGTAACCATTGACTTTCATAGCAGAATAAACAAATACTGTGGTATACTAATACTCTTTATATTTGACTCACAGTGTAAATGGAGATATTTAGTGTTTAATAAATGCTGACGTTTTTTATTGTGCAAATTGTGTGTATAGTTACAGTAGACTGTTAACATCGCTAATACACACCTTGATCAAATATAACTAACAGCTATCCAGCTTTTTCAATCAGCTGAGCTCAAAGCAAAACAGAAAGGAGAAGCAGGTTTCTGTAGTTAGGCATTTCTTGACAGAGATTTGCTATCTTTAACATGCAGAAGTTGCTCAATCCATGAATGTCATTCAGTGGCTCTGCAATAATCCAACCTGAACGCCTACATACGTGCTGTAAGACAGGGATTTTCAAACCTGCTGAAAATACAATCACATGTGCAGGTGTACAGTAATACATATCTTTGTAAGTATTTTATATTAAAAAAAACTACTTGCAGATAACTTTATATATAGTATAATGATATATAAGTATTATAATGAACAGTTTCTGTATTTTGTGATTGACAAGTGTTTTCTGTTTATTTACGGTTGTGAATTGCATTATGGGATGTTAATCTCTGCTTTGTCGACTTTTAATATTGAAAGTTCAGCTCTACAGTTTAACAAAGTGACTTTTATTGACATTTTAGTAGTTTGAAATAATATAATATATAATAAATAATAATATATAGAGAAATAAGTCTGTAAAATAACAGAAAATGTACTGGCAGTTTATTACAAGGTGTTTGTAACGTAATATACAACACCAACTCAGACAATATATTATTTTAAACTATTAAAAATGTTAATAAAAGTCACTTTTTCGAACTTTTCAAGGTTAAAAGTTGTTGGAAGAAAGATCAAGATCCCATAATGCGATTCAAAAGCATAAATAAATGGGGGAAAAATGAAATATAACAACATGAATTACAAAATATGGTAAAAAAACCCCAGCTAATTTATGGATATTTTCTGTGCACTTTGTAGTATTTTCAAATTAAATGTACATTTTTTGTGCAGGTACACTTATTTTGATGTGTTGACTAATATATTGAAGCACACATG
Organism: Danio jaintianensis; assembly: GCA_903798115.1. NCBI lineage: Eukaryota > Metazoa > Chordata > Actinopteri > Cypriniformes > Danionidae > Danio > Danio jaintianensis. The sequence goes on from CAIGQV010018170.1 coordinate 3,040,435, forward strand.
CTTATATTATTTGATATTACATTTATTATTATACATTTATTACAGTATTTGTTCATGTTAGTTAATGAAAATACAGTTTTCAGTTCGTTAACTCACGGTGCCTTAACTAATGTTAACAAGCATTAATTTGGATGTTAATAATGCATTAGTGAATGTTGAACTATGATTAATAAATGCTGTAGGAGTATTGTTCATTATTAGTTTATGTTAGTAAATACATTAACTAATGCAGCCTTATTGTAAAGTGTGACCATTTAAACTATAATATATTTTGAGTTAGTATGATATTTGGAGATATTATCTACAGTTCACAGTGAAGTCTGGTTTTCTGAAAGCTAGAAAGCCCTAAAATAGCCTAATAGTAATATCAGATAGAGGTATAATAGAGATATCTGTGAGCACTGCTTCATTCTCTATAGAGTTCAGAAAGTGGATGTGATCTGTAAGTTGAACTTCAGTCAGTTCTGTGTTTGAATTTCACTTCCCCCAGACGCTGTATATGGCCTCCTTCTTCTACACGCTGCACTATGTTTGGGTGCTGTACACCGGCCTGAACGGGAAATATCACAGGAGATTGAATGGATTTCCAGCAGAGGTGAGTAATAATGATCATTATTAGCATGTTCAGGATGACAGTCAATCGATAATGCTGGAAACACTGACCTTCCTCTTTATTTCAGGCTGCAAGAACTAGAAACTGCAGATGTCTGGGTCCAGTTCTGTCATGGTAAGAGGATTGAGCATAATAACTGAAATAAAACTCACTGAAAATCACTGAAATAAAACTATAGCACTGAGACTGTTAGAGCGACATACTGTAATAGAAAAATTAATGAAAAACAGGGAACAAAAACATATAAATATACTTTTTAAAGTACTAACAATAACATATACAGTGCTCAGCATATATGAGTACACCCCTTACAAATCTATCTTTTTTATTAATATTTTAAATAGGATATGTTTGTGCATATACATTTGATTAGTCAGCACTGAAGCCAAACTTCACTGAGCTAATCTAACACTGAGCTAATCTAACTAACACAGGCTCATTGTGAATACGTAGCCCTGAATTCGTTTCTGGAGAGCGCGAATTATGTAGCCAGAGCTAAAATGAACGCTAAGGGGCGGTATGATGTCGCCGACGGCTTCTGTTTCTTTTCGCGCTACCAGCTGACCGCTTACCTCCATATGGACGGCTTTTCCGCTGTTATCAGGTTGCCCAGTGGCTCGCCGTGTACGCCGGCGGACTTGAGATGCGGAGTTGACCACGATGACAGGGTTCGAGTCCGGCTAAGAACGGTTCCAGAAAGCAGGTAAAACAAAAACAAAAGGCCAAAAATAGAATAAACAAGTAAATTACAGGGTGAGAACGTGGTAAGATCTGAAAACGTGGTAAAAATCAGGCTGCTGCGAGGGCTTTTCTTTTTCTGGATTGCTTTTGAAAACACTGTCGGTTGGGTTTAGGGAAGTGGTTGGGTTGGGGGATTGGTCAGTCAGTTCGTCGACAGCAGCCTCTGGTGGATTTACACGAGAAGAGCAGGTGCGACGGCACTCGCGAGAGAAATTTGAGATCTTAAAAAGCGTACACAGCGGCCTCTGGCGGATTCGCAGAAAAAAAAAAACCAGCAAAAAAAACGTAGCTCCTGAGATGTATTTCGGATTTCCAGAAATGTATGCAGGGGTACATATTAATAATGAGCCTGGGTTGCACAAATCTATATTTTTAAAAGGATGCTATAAAATATTATATTTGTGCATATATATATTAGTGTAGTCAGCACTGAAGCCAAATCTGGAGCTAATATAATAAAATAACTTGCGATAACGGTACAAAAATTTGTACACCCAAATGTATATGTTAGGGAAAATATGAAAAAAAAAAATTTAAAAAGAGGAAAGACCAAGAGAAACAAAAATTATACAATTTAGTTGTTGTTTGTAATATTTTTTGCAATGTTTCACATGAATTGAAATGTATTATCTTTCTATCTCTAAATATGTTCTGCGACTAAACTATTATTTTAATAAATATATCTGTTTAATAAATCTGTTTTGTTCCAATGCACCAATATATATGACCTACATTCACTGAGAAATGGATAGAAATTAAAATTTTCACAATGGGGTGTACTCATTTATGCTGAGCACTGTATTTTATAATAAAAGGTTTATCTTGGAGAAACCTTTTTAATAATAGCACATCTTATATATTAAGGTATATCTACAAATGACGTTTGTATGTGTATTTAGAGACATTTTGTAACTTAAAAACTCCCACTATAGCTATTTCTGAGAGTTTTTACCTCACAATTTAGTATCTTACTTATTTGGGCATATACAATGTTTCAAAAGTGAAGCTGAAAGTTTGATATTAGCAGATCTGAAGCATATAACGTTGTTTTTTTTGTTATTTGTCTGATTATCTGCCCTGATTTGTCCACAGTCTTCTTCCTTTACTGCTCACAGCTCCTGTGTTTGTGGCTGGAAATGTGTTTCAGTGTTACACGAACTTCACTCAGCCATACAGGTCAGTCTGTTGCTCACACATATCATTATTTCTTTAATTAATTTTCATTACCGAGGTGACACTGTGGCTCAGTGGTTAGCACTGTTGCCTCATAGCAAGAAGGTCGCTGGTTCGAGTCCCGGCTGGGCCAGTTGGCGTTTCTGTGTGGAGTTTGCATGTTCTCCCCGTGTTGGCGTGGGTTTCCTCTGGGTGCTCCGGTTTCCCTCACAGTCCAAACACATGCGCTATAGGTGAATTGAATAAACTAAATTGGCCGTAGTGTATGAGTGTGTGTGTGAATGAGTGTGTATGGGTGTTTCCCAGTACTGGGTCACGACTGGAATGGCATCCGCTGTGTAAAACATGCTGGAATAGTTGGCGGTTCATTCCGCTGTGGCGACCCCTGATAAACAAGGGACTAAGCCAAAGGAAAATAAATGAATGTTTACTATGATGGTGATGTGATGTGTTTGTGTTGCAGATGCTTGCTGATGCACACCGGAGCTGTTTATCTCACTTCGTCTGCATCGACTGAGCTCACAGCATGCAGCGCCATCCAGGAATATTGCATGGCTATTTTCCTCGGCACCTTCCTCATCACCATCATCGGCATGTCGGTGAGCGCTCTTTACTGTTTCACATCAGCACTTTTTAAATTAGAAAAGCAATTTATGATTTAAATACATGCTATTAGGTTTGGGGTTGGTGGATTATTTTATTGTTTTTGAAAGACATCTGCTCACTCAAGGCTGTATTAATTTAAAGGGACAGTTCAGCCAGAAATTAATTTGCTATTTATTTACCCTCAAATTTCTTCTGTTAACCACAAAAAATATATATATATATTTTGAAGAAAGCTGAAAACTTGTAACCATTGACTTCCATAGTAGGAATACTATGGAAGTCAATGGTTACAGGTTTTCAGCTTTCTTAGAAGGGTTTCTAACATTTTTTTAAATATCTTCTTTTGTGTTCAACAGAAAAAAGAAACCGTTTTTAAGCTTATTTTTTAAGCAGAAAACCCTTGTTTTAAAACAATAAAAATCATATCAACCCAGATTTTTGTACAGCAGTGTAAGTGAATGTTATGCTAAAGATAATCAGTGATAAAGTAACTGTATTCCTGCTCCTGCTTTCAGATTTTCATGGGTAAAGCGCGCTCTCTGTACAAGCGTGTTGTCACGTCTCAGGGTTTTTTTGGTGGCAGTCATTGGACAACTCTGAGACTCTTGGAGCGACGAATGGTGCTTTATCCATCGGCCTTCTTCTTCTGCTGGGGACCAGGTAAGAAAAATAAATAAATAGTAATATATATATATATATACATATACATATACATATATATATTTTTTTTGATTGGCTACAGAACTAACCACTGTTGTCCAATGACTTGCCTAATTAAATTAATTAACCTAGTTAAGCTTATTAAATCCTTTAAATTGACTAACGCAAAATATAATAACAATTAAAATAATATGTACTGTCATCATGGCAAAGACAAAATAAACATTAGAAGTTATTAGAGATTGGTTATTAAAACTATAAGACTATTATAAACTATTAGAAATATCCATTAAACACCTCACTTTGGAAATATTTGAAAAGAAATACAAATTGTATAGGAAGGGCTAATATTTTGTATCTACAGTGTGCGTATGTATATATGTATACCTTTTTAAAAATATACTAAATTTGGTTGACATTTTGTACGTTTGTAAAATTGTTTTGCAATATTTCTTGAATTTAATTGTATTATCTTTCTATTTCTAAAGATGTTCAGTAACTAACATATTATTTTCATAAATATGTCAGTTTATTAAATCTGTTTTGTTCAAATGCACCAAAATATATTGACTATATTCACTGAGAAATGGATAAAAATATAAATTTTATATTAAATATTAATTAGGTGTACTCCTTTACGCTGAGCACTGTATATATAATTCATTAAGGAAATCAGTTTGTTGAAACAGCTTAATCTAAATATTATCCTAAATATTAGAAATAAACTCACATCTAATCTCTTGTTTATTTCAGCATTATTACTGGCCACCATGATGTTGGTGAAACCGGAAATAATAGAGGGAAAGATGGGTGTCGCCCTCTACATCCTACAGGTTTGCCAAAATACATAAAACTGCTACAAAAAAGAAGTCCTTGCATTTCTATTACTTTATATATATATATATTTATATGGGCGTCACGGTGGCGCAGTGAATAGCACGTTCGCCTCACAGCAAGAAGGTCGCTGGTTCGAGCCTCGGCTGGGTCAGTTGGCATTTCTGTGTGGAGTTTGCATGTTCTCCCCGTGTTGGCGTGGGTTTCCTCCGGGTGCTCCGGTTTCCCCCACAAGTCCAAAAACATGTGGTATAGGTAAATTGGGTAGGCTAAATTGTCCGTAGTGTATGTGTGTGAATGAGTGTGTGTGGATGTTTCCCAGTGATGGGTTGCAGCTGGAAGGGCATCCGCTGCGTAAAACAAATGCTGGATAAGTTGGCAGTTCATTCCGCTGTGGCGACCCCGGATTAATAAAGGGACTAAGCCGAAAAGAAAATGAATGAATGAATGAATATATATTTATTTATTTATTTATTTATTGTGCAAAATATATAATATGTGAATCTGCAATATTCACATCACAGGATGTCGAACCAGTATTATAATTGACCAGGGGCTATATTTGACAACACTCATGATTTGTCATTGCAAAGTTTAACCATAAAGTTACCAAAATGTTGCTGAAATTAGCTTTTTTTTAAGTCAGTTTAAAGTATTCCGGCATGAGAAATGATGTTTCTAAGTTTAAGAAAGATTAATTGTATGTATACAGTATGTGCGATGAAACTATCAAGATCTGAATCTTGCTAGAAAAAAATCATAAAGCACTGTATATTTTATTTGTACAGTATTATTGCGTTTATCAATGTTTGTGATTGGCTTATTATATTTTATGCACATGCTCATCCCAATGTTTTTAAAATTACGAATTCTTTCCATTTCATCTGCTGAAATTAGACTCAATATCGCAATATACAGTTGAAGTCAGAATTATTCGCCATCCTGTGAATCTTGTTTTCTTTTTCAATTATTTCCCAATTATTTCTGTTGAACAGATTCAGGAATTTTTCACAGTATTTCCTATAATATTTGTTCTTCTGGAGAAAGTCTTATTTGTTTTATTTCGACTACAATAAAAGCAGTTTCTAATTTTTTTTAAACCATTTTAAGGTCAATATTATTAGCTCTATATTTAAGCAATATTTGTTTTGGATTGTCTACAGAACAAACCACTGTTATACAATGACCTGCCTAATTAACCGAAGTTTAACCTAAATAACCTAGTTAAGCCTTTAAATGTCACTTTAAGCTGAATACTAGTATCTTAAAAAATATCTAGTCAAATATTATGTGCTGTCATCATGGCAAAGATAAAAGAAATCAGTTATTAGATATAAGGTATTAAAACTATTATGTTTAGAAATGTGTTGAAAAAAATCTTCTCTCCGTTAAACAGAAATTGGGGAATAAAATATAAAGGAGGGGTAATAATTCTGACTTTAACTGTACTTATATTGCAGTTATATAACCTTGTTGTTTTTCCTCCACAGGCCCTCACGTCTGCGTCTCAGGGTCTGTTGAACTGCCTGGTTTACGGCTGGACGCAAAAGCACTTTCGCTTACTGAGCAGCAGCACCGTACGCGACGCAAATACCCAAACTCCTCTGCTGCGCTCACAGAAACCAAACTACGCCGCTTTACACTCTGCTGCGTCTCTCACTAACTTTGTCTGATGCACAGACGAGTATGTACTTCCATGCATCACTTTAAAGCACAGCCACTTGCAATGCATTCAAGGTTTTTCCAGTATGTGCGTTTACTGGGAATCGAACCTGTTGCAAGCAGCACTTTGAGCCACTGGAGAACAACTGACTCTACTAGCAAATTATCCAGGAGCTTCATCATGCAGTGGTTGGATTTAAGGTCAGTTTGCGTCGCTGTTATGTTTAAAATGCCTTTAGTTCAGTAAGGACTACTGAACGAGAGCTGAACGTTTGGTTAGTTGTAAGATTTCAGGGTCTGGTTTGTAAGAAAGCCCTTAAAGGGTTAGTTCACCCCAGAATTTAAATGCTCTGCGTTTTATTATGTTTGTTATTAAATCTTCAGAACACAAATTAAGATATTTTAGATGAAATCCTGGAGCTCTCTCGTCCTCTGTAGACAGCAATTTTATGTCCATAAAATTACCAAAAACATTGTCAAAGCATTCAATGTGACTTTAGTGGTACAACTGTAATCTTATGAAGCTCCAAGAACACTTTTGCGCACCAAAAAAACTATAAAAACAACTTTGTGTGCCTATATCTTCTGTCCCGGGTCAGATCAGGGTGTACCTTTATTATGGCCAGTACGGGACTTGAGTGTTTCGCTTCTGACCCTAAAGGCAATACTTTATAGATTATAGTCAAACCTCCTAAGTCACATGGAATTTTTTGATAATAGCCCTTTTCACACATACAGACACACATACAATTACGAATCAATTTTCCTTAAAGTGATGATGTGTTTACAGGCCCTTTTTTTTAATACCGGTAAATTCATTCCAGCAATATTCCAGAATGTAAAGTTGTAAAATTGCCAGTAAATTCCTGGTATTCTGGAAAATTACAAGTACAACCATTTAGAGCTCATTGCTGTTTAATGATGTCAGAATTTACCGGTATTTTGGAAAGTATCTGTGAATGGTGCTTTTGCGACACGAATTAGGGAATGTCGTTGCCTGTGTGAACAATTAAAATTACAGGTAAAGTAGTTCTGTTAATTTTACAGATATTTTCTGATATTACTGTGCGAAAGGGGATGTTTTGGGTTCCATTTCTGGATGTTGAACATCTCGGGATCCTTGCTGTCAATGGAGGGTGAGAGAGCTCCAGGATTTCATCTAAAATATCTTCAATTTGTGTTCTGAAGTTTTAATTGCTAACATTCATTCATTCATTCATTTTTCTTCGACTTAGTCCCTTATTTATCAGGGGTCGCCACAGCGGAATGAACCACCATCTATTCCAGCATATGTTTTACACAGTGGATGCCCTTCCAGCCGCAACCCAGTACTGGGAAACATCCATACACTCTCATATTCACACACACACTCATAAACTACGGCCAATTTAGTTACTCCAATTCACCTATAGCGCATGTGTTTGGACTGTGGGGGTAACAAACACAGGGAGAACATGTAAACTACACACAGAAATGCCAACTGGCCCAGCCAGGACTCAAACCAGCAACCTTCTTGCTGTGAGGTGACAGTGCTAACCACTGAGCCACTGTGCCACCCTAATTGCAAACATAATAGAATGAATATTTTTCGGGTGAACTGTCCCTTTAAGTGTTTGTGCACCTGCTGCTGGCTTTACTGAGAAACACACAGTTTCATCACGAAGCCTTCTGCAGTGACATGCTGAAGAGTTTCAGATCAGACGCACGAGTGACATGTAAAACAGAGAAGAGTTTGAGATGTAAAGCAGGGAAAGGCCGGTGGGGATTATACAGATTATACAGACAGCGGGAAACGGCTCTGAAACAGGATCTGAGAGGAACTGCTGCTGCTGATGATGATGATTTACAACCAAAACAAAAGAAGCACTGGACTGTGGTTAGCCTTGCAGGAATCAGTTACTGTGAAAGAGAGCGTGAAAAATCAGTTTCTACTTCTCAATCAGTGTTAATGATGAGTATTATTATATTTTTAGCAGGAAAAGACTCTGTATATACTTTATCAAGATAGCGGCACTGAATTATGGAAGGAAAAAAAGCTTTTTGTTTAAAATGAGGTTGATGTAGTCATGGAAATATAAGGGAATTATTTAGAAATTGTGATTTTCATGCTCGGAGTTTTACATTATGAAGAAAAAATTCTGAAATTAAATTCTGAAAATTAATATATGAAGAAAAAAGACTCCTAAAAGGAAAGTTTACTATACTATACTCAAAACTATAAAATTTCTAAATTAGTCAAATAAATTGTCAACCATTTTAAGGTTTCTGTTCCTCCACTGAATATCCACAAACAGGTGGAAATATGATCAGGGTTCATACGGTCATGGAAAACCTGGAAAAGTCATGGAATTTTGACATGGCATTTTCCAGGCCTGGAAAAGTTTTGGAAAATCAGAAAAACCCACAAAGTTTAGGAAAAGTCATGGAAAACAGATATCTGTGTTCTTGAATATAGGTTAGGTGTCTTTACTACTTTTCTGTCCTTGGCCAATCACATACTCTCACATTATTAGTGCGGTGTAAGCATCATCTAAATCAATTTTACATAGATATAAATATAAGCTGAAACTAAATAGATTGTTGTGTGTTTTACGATATGCTGTAATAAATTTGAACATGTATTGTTTTTTACCACGCATATGTAGACATTGCATGAAACATTAGGTCATGAAAATTTACTTGAAAGTCTTGGAAAAATCATGGAAAAGTCATGGAATTTTAGTAGTAAAAATGTGTATGAACCCTGTCTGAGGGAAATATTTTTGCAGAGAAACACCAGGCTCAGAAAATCACATTATGAAAAATTAGTAAATGAAATCATGAAAAATATATTTAAAACAAATATGAAACTAAAACATTAAATGAAATGAAAATAGGGACAGATCACCTAAAAATACTGTTTTGATTTAAAATGAGGATCATAATCATGGAAATATAAGGGAAATATTTAGAAATTGTGATTTCCGTGCTTGGTGTCACGTTACTGGTATTGGAGACGGGACAAGATGGGATCCAAGTGCATTTAATGGTAGATAATCAGTGTATAATCGAACATAAACAACAGGACATCCAAGATAACAAAGTAACAAAACAACAAACTATGATCGGGTACTGTGATATAACATATCAGACCAAACAATACCATGCAAAAACAACAAACAACTAAGCAATGACAAAACGGGTGCAAGGTGTATAAATAGTCCAAACAATCAATAGTGATGGGATGCAGCTGCGTGTGTGATGAGTGGAAGTGAAAACCGGTGTATGTGTGACGGAATGAAGGGAATTGTAGTTTGTGATGATTTGTAGTTCATGATGAATTGTAGTTCACCAGCGATCTCTGAAGTCCTTGATCGCTGGTGAACATGACACTTGGAATTTTACATTATGAAACAAAAATATGAAATTAAATTATGAAAATTAATATATGAAGACAAAAAACACTCCTAAAGGGAAAGTTTACTTAAATGATGTACTGTTCAGTCAATGTTAGTCACTATTATTTGCTGACCCTCATGTCATTCCAATCTCGTAAGGTTTTTTTTTTCGTCTTTGAAACTTAAAATAATAATAATAATTACAATTTCTAAATTAGTCAAATAAAATGTCAACCACTATAAGGTTTCTGTTACCTCACTGAATATTCACAAACAGATGGAAATATTAGGGAAATATTTTCTGCAGAGAAACACCAGGCTTGGAACATCACATTATAAAAAATTATTAAATTAAATCATAATTTTGTTTTTTTTAATATGAAACTAAAACATGAAATGAAATGAAAATAGGGTTAGATCACCTAAAAATACTGTTTTTGTTTGAAACGAGGTTTATAGTCATGGAAATATAAGCGAAATATTTAGGAATTGTGATTTCTGTGCTTGGAATTTTACATTATGAAACAAAAATATGAAAATTAATATATGAAGACAAAAAACACTCCTAAGTCGACAGTTTACTTAAAAGAAATACTGTTCAGTCAATATTAGTCTCTATTATTTGCTGATTTAAAAAGGTAATGAATACATCAACAAAGTATTCAAGCTAAAAAGACTTTTAACTTTACCCAAGAAAGCAGATTTAAATAAATAAATTGAATTGCAAACCTCAAATGGATTACTTTAACCGTTTTTGCAACTTGCACAGAAATTAAATAGAGTGAAATATAATTTTAAAAAATCTTTATTGTGTCGAAGATGAATTAAAGTCTCAGGATGAGTGAGTCAACGATGACAGAATCTGAATTTTTGGGTGAACTGTCCCTTTAAGAGGGGAATAATGGAATAATATCAGGGAGCGTATGCATCAATGAGTTTGCATGTTTAAGAGATTTAACTACTTCAAATGTGAGTGTAAAGTCATTGGAAATTCTGTGTTTGGTAGCATTTTTCAGTTCTGCTCTGAAGTATGCTGTTGTCTCCCTGGAGTTCAGTCTCTGTGAAATGTTAAAAGTCCTCGTTTAACAAGAATAGCGTGTTGAATTTATTGTTCATACGTGGGGAATTAATCCTGATGTGTTTACACCTGTCATCAATGCTTTTTTTTACTTTTACAACCTGGAGAATCTTAAATTTGTCCCATGACAGAATGACTGGAGTTACTTTATCAGATGATTAAGTGTTGTTTCTGAGGGCATTGTGTGTGTGTGTGTGTGTGTGTGTGTGTGTGTGTGTGTGTGTGTGTACACATGTTTTTGTGACATGTCAGGACACAAACCTGTGTCATACCTATGTCATTATACAGATATTACAAAAAGGAGGTGAAATATGAGGACACAGCTGACGTCCTCATTTCTCAAAAAGCTTATAAATCACACAGAATGAGTTTAATCAGAGAGTAAAGCTGTACACTGTTTCCTGTGATGGTTGGGTTTAGGGGTAGGGTGGGGTTAGGCCAATACAACATACAGTTTGTGCTGTATAAAATCAATGGAAACCTATGTAATGTACCCACTCTTCACAAAAACAAACATGTGTGTGTGTGTGTGTTTGTACATAGTTTTTGCACAAAGCTTGTAAGATAGTTCAAGCATTTCAATTAAATCTATTGACATTTTATATGAAATTTTTGCTTCTTTCTATACTTTGAGGTGTCTGATTTGATGTTGACCTTTTTAAAATTGTGGTTGCACATTAGCTTTTTAGACAACCATGTTAAAAAAGACAAGTCATATGGTTCAGATTATCCACAAAACAGCACAGCGATTAGCCTACAGCTCCATGCGAAACTGCCCATATGACTCAGTCTGGAACTGTGGGTAAATTTATTCATTCATTTTCCTTCAGCTTAGTCCCTTATTTATCAGGGGTCGCCACAGCAGAATGAACCGCCAACTATTCCAGCATATGTTTTACACAGCGGATGCCCTTCCAGCCGCAACCTAGTACTGGAAAACACCCATACACCCTCACATTCACACACACACTCATACACTACGGCCATTTTCATTGATTCAATTCACCTATAGCGCATGTGTTTGGACTGTGGGGGAAACCGGAGCACCCGGAGGAAACCCACGCCAACACGGGGAGCACATGCAAACTCCACACAGAAATGCCAACTGGCCCAGCCGGGACCTTCTTGCTGTGAGGCGACAGTGCTAATTGATTGTTAATCGATTATTAATGTAAAATAATGCTTAAATGTGACAGGGAACACATTAATTTCTGTTTAACTTATTGTTAAACTTATAAAACCACGAACAGAGTTGACGTTTTCCACCATTTTGTGCTTTAGCTCAAGATGCTAACCTCAAACCAGATACCACGTCGTTTCTAAAGCAGAGTTGTATGTATTTTAATCATATTATTGTTTTTAAACATTTAATGAAATATCACAGTAACAGAATTGACATAATGAATCTACTATTGGTGTATCATAAACATTTGGCACAATTTAACGAGAGAAGAATAATGACTTCCAGAGTTTCCCGCCAACGGAAGTGACATCACTTGGAGCCAGAGTTGACCAGACAGACACAAAATTATGTTTATAACTAAAATTACAATAATAGATCAAATAGATGTTTCATGCTAATGTTTATTTAACAAAACGGAAGAAATTTAGATTTAATACTTTCGCGATAGCCTAATTGAAGCTGAATGTATGATTCACAAAGTGGAGACAGTCAAACATTTGAATAGTGGGAGTCTTTAAGTTAATATTTACAAGGCAAAATGTCTGTAAATACACAAACAATACGTTGATATGATTGGTGTTATAATTATCATCATTAAAGTTATGTTTTTAAAGAATAACAGACGGTTTAATGTAGCATCTAGCATCAAAAACTCACCGATGGAGAGAAACTTGTCTAATGCTGTCCCCTGCCGAAAGTACACTCAACAAACTCGGATGTTATTTATTTAGGTAAGTAACTGAGATTGTGTAGAAGCTGAAGTAATAGATATTAGTGAAGCAGATTTATTATAATATATATTATTATTTACAATCACTTTGTTAGTGAATGCTACATCATACTGTAGTATTAACTATAGTGAGCTGATAAAATGTCATAAATATCCATTCATTCATTAATTTTGGCTTAGTCCCTTATATAATTAATACTGTAGTATATTTCAGTTTGTGCTAAAGTAAACCGTGGTATATTGTAGTATAATGTAGTTGCATAAAATCATAGATATTTACATTAGATGTCGCCTACCCTGTTGTTGTCTATTGGAAGGAGTGCGTCAATAGAGCCGCCATTTTAGTACAGGGTAGCGCTCCTTTGAAATGAATGCGGGACCAAGGTGCAGTGGAGGACTGTGGCCATCCAGAGCCAGAGATATACACATATATACATATATCTATGATCGGGAGTTTCCCCGGTGGTCAGTACGCAAATATTTATTTAAATTAAGAAAATTATAATTCTACATCACTTTTCTACATCGATGGATGAGTGACCGCACGGGCACTGCCGATAAAGAGTGTGTGTTTGTGTGCATGGAAATGTATTATCCTCCCTCCCTGTTAAATTTGATCTAATCCGTGTCCTGAAACACAGCCCCTCTCCCGCTTTCACTACTCATTCTACAGAGGGAGCGATTCGTTTGTGAATGAATCTCCGTTATGAACGACTCGTTCACTCAGCTGACGATAATACAAGTTTCTGGCACTGCAGCGTCTTGTTGTCATATTTCTTACTCATTGTTTGCTGATTTTATTCAACAAAACTAGCATAAGCCTAGAATTCAGTGCGAGTTGATGCTACTTTGCCTTATGATGAGTGCAGTAAGAGACTGTATTATCATCAATAACGTTACTTGTTGAGCACAAAAGTTTGTAACATACAAAAAACGAAATCTTACCTAGGAAATGTTCTGCCTTTGTGCTTTGTTTTCTTTGTTTGCTCGTTACTACACCCGTAAGCAGCGCTAAAGTCCAGCATCTTCACATTGGCACACGGTCTTGACTAGTGCGGTTGAATGACATTTGTCCTGGGAGCACTGTACAAATATGGCGGCGCTATTGACGCATGCTCAGGGTCCGTATCCGACATCTAGTGTATATATCTATGGCATAAAACGACAGCATTGGGTAATTTGTTTATATATTACTAAAGTTGTTGTGTTACCATAGCAACTATACAATTACCACAACAGTACGTACTGTAGTGCGGTTCTGTAGTATTCACTATAAATTACTATAGACCATTTTGAGGGATGTAAACAAAAACAATGGTCCTAACGTACTTCCTGTTTTACATTTTTAATTTCCATAGCTTCTGAGAATCCAAAAAAGTCCAAATGTTGATAAATAATCCTATGGCAGCTGTTTTAACGTAAAGTTATTATTGAATTGCCTCTTGTTACAGTTATGAAATGGTTTGACAACAAGCAGGAAATTTTCATGGGCCAATGACATCACCACATTGAAATGGTCTATAGTATCTTCATATCTGCATCTTTATATAAATTCATTGAGGATTGGAACGATGTTATAATGAGAAAATTAAACCTGACTAGTCTTGACTAGTGCTGTTGAATGACATTTGTCCTGGGAGCACTGTACAAATATGGCGGCGCTATTGACGCATGCTCAGGGTCCGTATGCGATATCTAGTGTATATATCTATGGCATAAAACGACTTTTTACGACGAATTTGTTTATATATTACTATAGTTGTTGTGTTACCATAGCAACTATACAATTACCACAACAGTACGTACTGTAGTGCGGTTCTGTAGTATTCACTATAAATTACTATAGTATCTTCTTATCTGCATCTTTATATAAATTCATTGAGGTTTGGAACGATGTTATAATGAGAAAATTAAAACTGTTTTTATTTATTTATTTATTTATTTATTTATTTATTTAGGCTTGGGGGCCAGCAAACAGATTTTTTTTTACTTTTTTAACCATCGTAATCTCAATCATGTTTCTGCTGCAAGTTTAGTTTTATTTACGTTTTTCAAAAATAAATTTTAACCTCACAAAAAAAACAAAAACAATCCCTAATATTTTGTGCCGTAAAGTAAACGCGTCAGTCACCGTGACGTCACAAGCGCACCATCCAATCAAAGAGCGGCTAAGCTGACTTTCGGATTCCGTGAGCCAATGAAAACCAGCAGGAAACTTTAACATTAGGTGCGATCATGTGTAAAGGGGGAATAATAGAGCGGGTTGAAAGAAATCACAGGCGGAAAAACTAGGTCAAGTGGAGGAGATTCGCAACGTTTTCCATCTCGCGGACGAACGAGACAGTTTTATTCACAACATGGAGAAGAAACAAGCCGTCAATTTTGGAGCAGGACCCGCTAAACTCCCACAGTCGGTAAGTACATCCAATAATATCCGCCTCCACAAACTGTTATTCGAAATATTATGGTGACATATTGAACATTTATGATTATGTTTTCTTCTTTTACACTATATGTTCATTACATTTGAGTTTTTCTACTCGTTACCGTATTTACAGATGACTAAATAATGCAGCGAGATCTTCATCATCATCTTCATCACTGCGTTGTATGATTACATCATCCGTTACAATCACTAGTGTGCACGAAAAGTCTGTATACACATATATTGTGTCATACTGTAAAGTGAAAATACTATGAACACACTGCAAGAGTTTAAAGACTATATTGATGTGCTTTTTTGTGGTCGGTATGTGTGCAATGTTGCATCAGCCAAGTGAGCCAACTCGCCTTTTGAAGAGTGCCAAGTCCTCTAAATCAACACACATATTAAAATACAATACAATAAAACATATATTTGTACATTTTAGAAATTCAAATAGAGAGTCAGAGAGCATTTTAAAGGGATAGTTCACCCAAAAATGGAAATTTACTCTCTATTTACTTTCCCTCAAGTGGTTCCAACACAAAAGAAGATATTTTAAAGAATGTTAGAAAGCTGTAACCATTTGACTTTTGTAGTAGGAAAAACACATACTATGAAAGTCAATGGTTACCGGATTCAAACATCCTTTAAAATAACTTACTTTGTGTTCATCAGAAAAGAAAGTAACTCAAACATTCATTCATTCATTTTATTTTCGGCTTAGTCCCTTCATTAATCAGGGGTCGCTACAGCGGAATGAACCGCCAACTTATCCAGCATATGTTTTACGCAGCGGATGCCCTTCCAGCACTCATTCACACTCATACACTACGGACAATTTAGTTTACCCAATTCACCTATAGCGCATGTCTTTGGACTTGTGGGGGAAACCGGAGCACCCGGAGGAAACCCACGCTAACACAGGGAGAACATGCAAACTCCACACAGAAACGCCAACTGACCCAGCCGAGG
>CAIGQV010018170.1:3065860-3080779 GCA_903798115.1 Danio jaintianensis
GTCCTTTAGGACGGGGCTATCAGTTCTTAAGGATGGGGCTATCAGTCTTTTAGGGCGAGGCTATCAGTCCTTTAGGGCGAGGCTATCAGTCCTTTAGGGCGAGGCTATCAGTCCTTTAGGGCGAAGCTATCAGTCCTTTAGGGCGAGGCTATCAGTCCTTTTGGGCGGGGCTGTCGGAACTTTTGGGCGGGGCTGTCAGTCCTTTAGGGCGGGGCTGTCGGTCCTTTAGGGCGGGGCTATCAGTCCTTTAGGGCAAGGATATCAGTCCTTTTGGGTGGGGATATCAGTCTTTTTGGGTGGGGATATCAGTCCTTTGGAGCGGGGCTATCAATCATTTAGGGCGGGGCTATCAGTCATTTAGTTGAGGGCTTTCAGGGGCTTGTCTTTTTTTATTTGAATAATAATGATAAACACATTCGACAGCAGGAATATAGCGTACTGTCACTTTAAAAACTACACAGATCTGATTTACTGTTACATGTGCATTTTTATTCTGAACTCTTAATGTGAATAATCACTAAATGCCGCATTTTTACACATTTTTGCATGGATTTGAACATTTAAATGTACCACTTAAGCTGAAAGATGACTTTAAATCTCTGTATTCTCTCTGAAAACAGCACAATTTATCTTTTGTGCTTTTAAAAACATTACAGAATTAAATACAGTTCAATAAATCAAGCACGTCTCCTGCTGCTGAAGTCACGTTATATGATTTTACTGATTTGTGTGTGAAATTGGGCTTTGCGGAGGATTAAATGCAGACTGCTGGAATGGGTGGGACATGATGCAATAATTATTTTATCTAGGTTGTTTTTATTTTCTAATCCTTGCAGGCCGAAATTGAAATTATTATTAAATTGATTATTAGCCGTCTCCTAACAGTCTGCTGTTTTGTCTTCCAGTATTTACATCATGGGTTTGGTTCTGGAGTGGATCAGGAACAATGGCGGTGCAGATGCCATGGAGCGACTAAACAAACAGAAATCAGCCCTCGTCTATGACATCATCAACCGCTCCAACGGATTCTACTCGTTAGTGATCATTTTCTGTCCTAATCGTGTGCATAAATATAAGTAATTATAATTTTGCAAATCAAATATAACGTTATGCAGCGCCTGAAAGTAGTCCCCAGCTTGGTAACTAAGTAACATCTATACTTTCAATTATACTTTCATACTGTAATTGCGCTGCTGCAGCCACGGTGCGACAGCAGAGTTTCATGATTATTACGCCAGATGGAAAAAATATAGTTTATTGGTCTAGAAAATAGCAACTTTTCATTTTCCGTCAGTCTTAGTACACGACTACAGAAGAGTCAAGCTTTAAATGGGTAAATGATCAAATCCCTTTATTGAAATTTTTGAGTGAGATGCTAACGGTCTAATCTGATTCAATGATCTATGCTAAGCTAAGCTAAAAGTGCTCTGGTCAGACCCGGAGATCAGCTGAATGGATTCAGAAATGGCAAAACTCACCTTTTTAACTCTAGAGGAGCTGTAAAATGAGCCTATTTTCCTTTAAAGGTACCTGCATCGCTCCTTTAAAGAGTTTTAAGAAAGACAGTATTCATAAAATTTAAAGCAGCAGATTCTTATTGTGTGTGTGTTGGTGTGTGCATTTGTGGTGTATAAATGATTTTATGGCTGGCAGGTCAAAATTGACACCTAAAAGACTATCTTTGTGCCATAGTTGTCCACAGCCTTCATTAAAATATATAAATATATAGTATGGTTCATTTTGTTTTGTAACGTCGGGGTCATATTAGAAAAAGTCATCAGACAATATAAAAAAAAAATCATTTTGTGATTTATTCAGTATTTTATGGAAATTTTGTCTTGAAAATATTACCTTAGATTTATTTTTTAGAGACAGCTTGATATAATTTGTTTTGTTATTAAAAAAAGTATTAAAGTTTTTGAATAATAGAAGAGATGCAAGAGTCGTGGAGATGCAATTTTCTTAAAATCTGTTAAAGGGCACCTAGTTTACCCCTTTTTCCAGATTTAATATAAGTCTTTTGTGTCTCCAGAATGTGTCTGTAAAGTTTCAGCTCAAAACACCCATCAGATTATTTATTAGACCTTTCAGAAGTTTGTCATTTTTAGCTCTGAGCATGTTGTAGCTGTTTTGGTGGACTGTGCCTTTAATGCTAGTCCTCCCCGCCCACCGTTCCCACATGCCTGTCAGTGTGCCTCAATCTCCGCCCTCGGCTGCCTCAGATAACAGACAGACATGAAGGAAGCAGATCTCACGTAACGTTTGTGAGAAATATTACAGTAAGAACTTTCCCAATGATTATTTGATGTATTTGTTGTGGAGTTGCAACGATGAGTCACACACAATGTCGTTACAAAGTTCACGCACACACACAGATACACAAACACACACACACACGCACACACACAGCTAACACACACACACACAGACAGCGCGCACGTTTAGCTTTGCACTGTTTTTGCACGGCAAATGTGACAGGATACACATTATACACGCGGCTGTGGTGATAAAGTAAAGATGGTAAAATCGCTGTAATTCATTACAAACATGCACTGTTTTAAAAACGTGTTAAACTTGTAAAACTCACTCTTGATCACATTTGATGATGACTGATGATCACAGCGAACTGAACAGATCTTTTATTCCCGGTTGCTTTGCACACATCCTGTCTTGCTGATATGATTATGATTATACGCGTTACTACGGAGACATGTTAATACGCAGCTGTCAATCAATTCGGTGGGCGGGGAAACCGCACTCCTACTTGAAGTTGCGGTCGGCCTCAAAATGGGAGGCATTTGGATCCTATTTTAACGTCAGGAAATTTAAAAAAAGAGACTTATTGTCTTTATATCACCCCAATATGACTGTGGACACACGATACCTACACACAGTTCTGTCCAAACAGCTTAAAAAAGATGATTTTCATCATAGGTGCCCTTTAAAATAGGCCAATACTAGTTAGCAAAACAACTGTAAATGATTTTAGTACATTAAAATGATTATTGGTAATTAAGAAGCACTAATGATGTAATGTGCTGAATTTTATTTATTTATTTTCGGACGCTCTCAGATGTCCGGTTGACGCGGCGTGTCGGAGCCGCATGAATATTCCCTTCCGCATCGGAAAGAAGGAAGGAGATGAAAGTCTTGAGAAGTCATTCCTGGACGGGGCGTCGAAACTGGGCATGATCTCACTGAAAGGACACAGGTGCAGTATGCAAATGAAGGAAATATTAACTTTGTTTCTGTAATTAATGAGGTCTCACAGTTATTGTTCTATACCAACATTTTAATTAGCTTTTATGGAAGTGTAATGCTAAATTGTTAACTCTGAGCAGAAAGGCTACGTCAGTCTGTCTCCAATCAAATGAAAGCAGAGGCGGAGTTTCCTTTGAGGTGACAGCAGTGTCTGTGTTGTCAAGATGACTATGGTGACTTTTAAAGATGGAGGAGAGACTAGCGGTCGCTGTTTCGAGTTATTTGGAGCTGTATGACTTCACAAATCTTCAATATTACAATATTATTAAATATTACGATTATAACAACATCAACAGCAGTGCTCGCGCACAATACGCAGCTGATTCAGTGGTTGCCTAGCGACATAAAAAGCGCAGCGCACTACTTTTATTCTTGTCACCAAAAAGGCAGTGCAGTGCTTCTCATGTTCTCAGAATGAAAAAGTGTGTTCGGTGTGATCGGCCCCTAAAACTGCATTGTCCCTGTTAAATAAACTGAAATTATTAAAAAAAATAAACTGAATAACTTCCAATTTGTCCAAACGTGCAGACCAATTTGTGTAAAAGAACGATCATCAGTCCATAGCAGTTTTTAAAATGCTGGTAATGACAAATATCCATTAGACAGGGTTCCCATACTTTCATAACCAGCAGATTCAAGGACTTTATAAAGCAAGCGCCTTGGTAATTCACACCGCCAACATACACTCACCAGCCACTTATTTAGGTACACCTTACTAGTACCGGGTTGGACCCCCTTTTGCCTTCAGAACTGCCTTAATCCTTCATGGCATAGATTCAACAAGGTACTGGAAATATTCCTCAGAGATTTTGGTCCAAATTGACATGATAGCATCACGCAGTTGCTGCAGATTTGTCGGCTGCACATCCATGATGCGAATTTCCCGTTCCACCACATCCCAAATGTGCTCTATTGGATTGAGATCTGGTTACTGTGGAGGCCATTTGAGTACAGTAAACTCATTGTCATGTTCAAGACACCAGTCTGAGATGATTCGCGCTTTATGACATGGTGCGCTATCCTGCTGGAAGTAGCCATCAGAAGATGTGTACACTGTGGTCATAAAGGGATGGACATGGTCAACAACAATACTCAGGTAGGCTGTGGCGTTGACACGATGTTCAGTTGGTACTAATGGGCCAAAGCGTGCCAAGAAAATATCCCCCACACCATCACACCACCACCACCAGCCTGAACCGTCGATACAAGGCAGGATTTGTTCTTCAGTGTTTGGACTTTAAGCAGTGAAAATTAAACCACACTGAACTGAACTAAACTAAACTTAAACTCTGAAAACTGGACTGACACTGTTTCAATTCACTGCACTCTTCTATGTGAAGCTGCTTTGACACAATCTAAATTGTAAAAGCGCTATAGAAATAAAGATGAATTGAATTGAATTGATGGATCCATGCTTTCATGTTGTTGAGGCTAAATTCTGACCCTACCATCCGAATGTCGCAACAGAAATCGAGACTCATCAGACCAGGCAACGTTTCTCCAATCTTCTATTGTCCAATTTTGGTGAGCCTGTGTGAATTGTAGCCTCAGTTTCCTGTTCTTAACTGACAGGAGTGACACCCGGTGTGGTCTTCTGCTGCTGTAGCCCATCCGCCTCAAGGTTGGACGTGTTGTGTGTTCAGAGATGCTCTTCTGCAGACCTCGGTTGTAACGAGTGCTTATTTGAGTTACTGTTGCCTTTCTATCAGCTGGAACCAGTCTGGCCATTCTCCTCTGACCTCTGGCATCAACAAGGCATTTGCGCCCACAGAACTGCCGCTCACTGGATATTTTCTCTTCTTCTGACCATTCTCTGTAAACCCTAGAGATGGTTGTGCGTGAAAATCCCAGTAGATCAGCAGTTTCTGAAATACTCAGACCAGCCCGTCTGGCACCAACAACCATGACACATTCAAAGTCACTTAAATCACCTTTCTTCCCCATTCTGATGCTCGCTTTGAACTGCAGCAGATCGTCTTGACCATGTCTACATGCCTAAATGCATTGAGTTGCTGCCATGTGTTTGGCTGATTAGAAATTTGCGTTAACAAGCAGTTGGACAGGTGTACATAATAAAGTTTTACATTACATAAAATGTCAGAGTAATGATGTTTTGAATGTGTCATTGTCAATAATTTAGACTGTTTTAGAGAATATCCCTGCTTCATGATTGGTTTTCTCTGTATTTTCAGGTCAGTCGGCGGCATTCGTGCATCTTTGTACAATGCAGTGACTGTTGAAGATGTGAAGATTCTTGCTGCTTATATGGAAGATTTCCTCAGGAATCACCAGTAGAATAAAGGCCTTTTTTACACACAGTAGTTTCTTAGCAAAGACACCTTTAGACTGGACTAACACTAACAGATTTGCAATTTTATTTGCAACAAGTTGTAGTTATTGAATAGTAAATTGTTGTCACTGTTACATAATATTCTTACTTTGTATAAATACGAAAGCTGACCCTATTATTCAAACTCTAGTGTGCCTTATTGCTTGTAAAATCGTAACTGGATTTCATGTTTTACTAATGTAAATGTGTGTGTTATTCGTGTTAGAATGGACCGAATACTGTGATACAAGTGAAAAG
This sequence comes from Danio jaintianensis, assembly GCA_903798115.1. NCBI lineage: Eukaryota > Metazoa > Chordata > Actinopteri > Cypriniformes > Danionidae > Danio > Danio jaintianensis. The sequence goes on from CAIGQV010018170.1 coordinate 3,071,709, forward strand.
GCAATACAACGCTACTAAAAGCACTGTGGTGTTTTAATTCTGAGTAGAAACGTAGGTAGAATAACTATTATGTGGATATGTGAGAGCATATTTGAAATACAAAATGTGAGGAAATGTTTTAATTTGTGTTTGTTGGATTTATCATCGCTCTACTTTTGAATTAGCCAATGTGTGGGTTTTGTTTTGCAGATCTGGCAACCCTGGGTCTGCCGTGTGTAATATTTTGTGCAGAATTTTTAATTTTTAGATGCTTTTAAACCCCTAAATATGATCATTTTAATATGAGGGAAAATTAATGTTATAAATATTTTTTCAAATATTTGGAAGATATTTTGGTTTAAGTTCAATTTATTTTTTACTCTTAGTACTGTATTTAATTATTTATATATTTCTTTTTACTTATTTTAATCATTATTATTATTATTATTAAATAACATGGTTTTATTTTTGTTTTTTATTTTAATCAGTTTTTAAATAATTGTTTTGAATCTTTTAATAATTTTTCTGAATTTTATTTTTCATCTTCATAAAATATTTATTGGTAATTACTTATTGGTCATTAAGATAATGTGTTCATAATTTTTAAACATTTTTATTTCTTGTTCGAAGAAAAGAAAATGTTTAGATATGTGATCCAAGGTTTGTAAAACAAGCACTGCCGCTTTATTTTTTATTATCATTGTTGATTTCATATTTAAACAATACATTTTAACAGTAAAACCTAACATTGTTTGACATCTTGAGTACAAATGTAAAAAAATATATATATATATAAGTGACTTTGAATGGATGTTGGTGCCAGACGGGCTGGTCTGAGTATTTCAGAAACTGCTGATCTACTGGGATTTTCACACACAACCATCTCTAGGGTTTACAGAGAATGGTCAGAAGAAGAGAAAATATCCAGTGAGCAGCATCCGAGGTCTGCAGAAGAGCATCTCTGAACACACAACACGTCCAACCTTGAGGCGGATGGGCTTCAGCAGCAGAAGACCACACCGGGTGCCATTCCTGTCAGCTAAGAACAGGAAACTGAGGCTACAATTCACACAGGCTCACCAACATTGGACAATAGAAGATTGGAGAAACGTTGCCTGGTCTGATGAGTCTCGATTTCTGCTGCGACATTCGGATGGTAGGGTCAGAATTTGGCGTCAACAACATGAAAGCATGGATCCATCCTGCCTTGTATCAACCGTTCAGGCTGGTGGTGGTGGTGTAATGGTGTGGGGGATATTTTCTTGGCACACTTTGGGCCCATTAGTACCAATTGAGCATCGTGTCAACGCCACAGCCTACCTGAGTATTGTTGCTGACCATGTCCATCCCTTTATGACCACAGTGTACCCATCTCCTGATGGCTACTTCCAGCAGGATAATGCGCCATGTCATAAAGCGCGAATCATCTCAGACTGGTGTCTTGAACATGACAATGAGTTTACTGTACTCAAATGGCCTCCACAGTAACCAGATCTCAATCCAATAGAGCACCTTTGGGATGTGGTGGAACGGGAGATTCGCATCATGGATGTGCAGCCGACAAATCTGCAGCAACTGTGTGATGCTATCATGCCAATATGGAGCAAAGTCTCTGAGGAATATTTCCAGTACCTTGTTGAATCTATGCCACGAAGGATTAAGGCAGTTCTGAAGGCAAAAGGGGGTCCAACCCGGTACTAGTAAGGTGTACCTAATAAAGTGGCCGGTGAGTGTATATAACGGTGGAAAAAGTACAATATCAACAAGCAACACTGACAAAAAGAATACAATAAAGAACAAGAAAATAAATACAATAAAGAAAAAGAAAAGAGCGAAAAAAGGAAGAAGGAAAAGTGCACTGAAGGGTTTTGCATTTAGCACTGCTGCTTTTTTAAATTAACATATGCTGAAGAATACAAATGTGAAGAACAGCTGTGATGAACAAAGAGCCGGGAGTTGGGGATAACCTTATTTACCAAAAGATATTTGTTAGAGAGTGTCCAACCCTTTTTCCACAAAATATTCTCCACTTGCCTATTCCACTTTGAAACAGCATGAGGAGTGGAAACATATTAGCACTGCCGCTTTAAATCTCCTTTGGATGTTTATTTTGACGTCATGTAGGACCCGGAAGTGCAAAGTGCAAACAAATTTCGCACTGTATTCAATATATCAGCGATTTAATTATCAAATATCAACTTTTGTGGGTTACAAATTATAGCATTAAAACCTCACATCAGTTATGTTTAATGAGGAGCTGACGTTGGCTGGTTAATTTGCGTTGATCTTGTGTTCGGATGAAGGCCCGATGATTTGACAGAAGTGTAGCCGGCGGAAGTGAGCTCAGGTCAGATGAGCTCATGTTGTTCAGACACCTGCATGTGCGGCTACTAACAAACTCCCGGAGATCAGAAATGTGGCGTTCGGTTTTATAAAGCAGGACTGATAAAACACAGGTGAGCTGGTTATAACCGCTTTTAAACATCCACATCGCATGTCGTGTTGTCTTTGTTGGTATTTTTCGTGGTGTGTGACGCTCCGAGTGCTCTTTGTCCTCCGGGAGAAGCTGCACGTACACTCATGTTATTGTGATCTGATTTTAATACTTAAAAAACACGCACGAACGAATCTTCTGGTCTGTTCAGTTATTTCATGCTTCGAAATAATTTGCACTGTCACGGTCGTAATTGTGTTCGTAATTTGTGTAATCCTGGTCATTCTGTGGACGAATAACGTTATTTGTTTCAGTGTTGGAACTAAATATTGTACGTCACCATTCATTGAAACAGAAGTATTAACGACAGTTTTCTATGTTAATTATTGCAAAAATTGGGCTTAATGTTTGTAAAATTGTAATAAAAACATCATGATATAATTTAAAGTCTGTCTGAAATCAAAATGTGCGTCGTTTATTTTGCTAGCGTATTTTGTTATGCTTTAGGTTTACAATTAATACGTGCAAGTTAATCCAGTGAAATAATAAGTGCATTTTGGTAATCTTCAATTAAAGTCTGAGTGTTTGCTTCAGCATTTGGAGTGGCGGTCCTTCTCTGTTGACGTCACTCTTCAGCCGAATTATTTTTAGCCCCGCCCCTCTGACCGTTAAGGCTGATTTATACTTCTGCAAGTGTATGCTCCGGTGCAGCCTGCGCGCGGTCGCATAGCCCTGGCAGTGGCTGACGCCGACGCTGACCTGCACCTCTCAAAAAATGTAACTACACGTCGCAACGATGCATAGCGCAAGCTCTGTGATTATTCGGCTTGGTAGTGGTGACGAGCATGGGCAGTGCTAAGAGCCGCGAGCCCGATGGAGTGAGTGTTTACAAGTGTTGAGTCCCTTGAAGGAGCTCCAGATGGAAACTTTTGTCTTGTGTTTACCTTATGATTAAAGTTGTTGCACGTCCACCAGTTCCCGCCTCTGAATGAGCGAGATTTAGCTACTTGTAGCGTTTAGAAAAAACAAAACACCCGCGAAGAAACTCGACACAGAAGAACATAAAAACCTACTGCCAGCTAGCGGTTCGGAAATGTTATTGCAGAGCATCACAAACAGCGCGCAGTAGTATAAATGCACGGCTACACGCAAGGCAGGCGCCGTGGGTCACGCCGATCACTCGACGCAGAAGTATAAATCAGCCTTTAGTTTGCGAGGGAATGAGGGAATGATGTGCAAAAAGAAAGCCCCGCCCCCTACTCAATATTCCGATTCGGTTGGAAGAACATCAGCAGGTAAAATCTAGAAGGGATACAGCAGTGAACAAGTTAACGAGAATTATTTATATTATTATAACAATACAATTACTGTACAACAATAATCACTATTTTACGCCACTGTGAGGGGTGGGCTTAAGGTTGGGGTAGGGGTAGACGTTAATAAAATATAATTTATTGGGTAATTAAATATAAATAATTATCATTATAATTATTGTTTTTACATTACTGTGCGTAGACGTTAATAAAAGACTATTAATGAGTAATTAATAAATAATATAAGTAATGCTCGTTAACTTCCGGCCACAGCTGTATCCCTTCTAGCAACAACCGCATCAGCAACTTCCTGTTCCTTTACTACATCCAATCAGCTCGCAGTATAAAAAACAAGCCACGGCCACTATTTTCACATTCATTCCGTTTCTATAGGAACTACGTCACAATACCAAAAAAACGCTCGCAGCTTCCGGTTCATGCAGACTTTAGCCTCCTCTCTGTAATTCCAGATCCACAATGGCGGATCGAGGAAACAGGAAGTTCTCTCCGCGATACCGGAGACAGAGGGAAGGAGATGAAGCCGAGCGATGGAGGAGCCCGCGGGGACGAGATGACATGAGCCACGAACACACTTACAGTCCCAAAAACAACAGAAGAGCCAAAGCGTCTCTGTCCTGCAGCTCTCCGGAGGGTCCAGCGTTTGGCCAGAGTCCGTCCCACAGAGAGCGAGTCCAGAGGAGTTCACCTGCTGACCGGAGAAACTGGAGAGATCGGCCTCGAGATGGACAGAAACATGGTAAAACACACGACAAACACTTTAGTTTGTGATAATTCACACCATTTATTCACACAGGCTTATTACCTGCCTATTATTAAAGGTCCTGTGAAGTGCTTTGAAATGTGCATTTTTTTATTCAATGTTTGACGTAATCTCAACTGAATCATGAAGAGAGGGCGGGGCATAGAGTAGCCCCTCCCCTTTAAAAAAAAAACAGCCAATAGTGTTTTGTTTTGTCACAGCATTGCCAGTGAGAGTGGTTGAGCTCAAGCGTATCAAATGAGAAGGGGGCGGGGCATGTCAGACACTACAGAGCATTTGATTGGTCAGAAGATTTTATGAGAACTGAAGTATGGGGTGACGACAAAAAAACGTTGATCCAACTACACAGCCCTGTGTGAAAAACTGTTTGCCCCCCTGTTAAAACGTAACTTAACTCTGGTTTATCACACCTGAGTTCAAGTTCTCTAGCCATGCCCAGGCCTGATTGCTGCCACAACTGTTCGCAATCAACAAATCACTTAAATAGGACCTGCCTGACAAAGTGAAGTAGACCAAAAGATCCTCAAAAGCTAGTTGTCATGCTGAGATTTAAAGAAATGAGAAAGAAAATAATTAAGATTTGCCAGTCTGGAAAAGCTTATAAAGCCACTTCTAAAGCTTTGGGACTGCAGCGAACCACAGTGAGAGCCATTATCTACAAATCACAAAAACATGGAACAGTGGAGAACCTTTCTAAGAGTGGCCGGCTGACCAAAATTACCCCAAGAATGCTGCAACAAATCTTCCAAGAGGTTACAAAAGACTAGGGAGGTCCCGATCAGGCTTTTTTGCCTCAGAGTCATTTGATTTTGAGTATCTACCGAAACCCGATCCGATATTTCTATAACAAATAAAAAAAGAATAAAGAAGAGCGAAGAAACAGATCCAGGGTGTTCCTTATTTTTTATTTAATTCACCTTATTTTAACATTCAACAACTGTGTTAACAAACAGAGCACTTCTGTGAGGTAACTTGAACAATCAAGTAATACATAACATCAATTCTTCACTTTTGGACTTTAGTGCAACAGTATATCTAATATAAAGCAAACAGCCAGGGGCGTAGCAACTGGGGGGGACGGGGGGGATACGTCCCCCTCACTTTTAGAGACAGACCATTTAGAAACAGGTGATTAATAATAGTTTGAACGTAAACTTTTGGATCTCATTCAGCTGTCCCCCCCACTTTTAAAATGTCTGCTACGCCCCTGCAAACAGCACCTCAACTTAAAATACCCGGCAGGCAATCCCAAGTTGACATATCTCACAGTTTGCTATGGCAATGTTGTCGTCATCAACTTTATAATACCTCCAGACCGCAGACATACTCGCGCTTTTCGCTTCAAGCTGCTTCCGTGTTCTACTTTGCCTGCATTTAAGCAATAGCGTCTCCGCAACAAAGTGATGTCATGCCGCACGCGTTGCTGTTTCTGTGTGAAGTCAAGAAAGAGGTCTAACTCTGTGCCACTGCATAAATATAGATATGTTAAAAAATATTGACAAATAAAAATATACATATCGAGAGGTAACGTCTGATCAAGTCTGAAACCGCGTGATTGGGCCCGGTTTCCGATCGGATCTGGACATCCCTAAAAAAAGACCACACAACAACATTTCAAAGTACTGCAGGTTTCACTTTCCTCAGGTAAGGTGAGTGTTCATGACTCCACCATAAGAAAGAGACTGGGCGAAAACCGAAAACAAAAACCACTGCTGAGCAAAAAGAACAAAGACTGGTTTCAGACAAAAGTGGAAATTTTGGAAGGAGTGTGTCTCATTATGTGTGGCAATAAAAGTAACATTGCATTTCAGAAAAGAACATCATACCAACAGTAAAATGCGGTGGCGGTAGTGTGATGGTCTGAAGCTGTTTTACTGCTTCAGGGCATGGAAGACTTGCTGTGATAAATGAAACCGTGAATTCTGCTGTGAACCAAAATATCCTGAAGGAGAACGTCCGGCCATCTGTTAGTAACCTCAGGCTGAAGCAAACTTGGGTTCTGCAGCAGGACAATGATCCGAAGCACACCAGCAAGTCCACTTCTGAATGGCTGAAGAAAAACAAGATGAAGACTTTGGAGTGGCCTAGTCAAAATCCTGAATTGAATCCAATTGAGATGCAATGGCATGGCCTTTAAAATGGCGGTTCATGCTCAAAAACCCAATTACAACAATTCTGCATAGATGATTGTGAAAAATTCCTCCACAGCGCTGTAACGGACTCATTGCAAGTTACTGAAAACACTTGATTGCAGTTGTTGCTGCTAATGGTGGTTATCAACTTTAGGGGAGCAAACACTTTTTCACACAATGCTATGTAGTTTTGTGTTTCGCTTTCCCTTAATATTCAAAACCTTCATGATGTGTTTACTTGTGTTATCTTTGACTAATATTTAAATTAGTTTGATGATCTGAAAAAAGTGTGACAAACATGCAAAAAACAACAAAAAAAAGAAATCAGTAAGGGGGCAAACACTTTTTCACACCACTATGTATGTATGTTTATGTGTGTGTGTTATTATTTTATTAGTATGTTGACTACTATATGCACTGTACATGGGTAAATTTGTATACGGTTGTTTAACAACAGCATGTGTGTTACTGAGGTGTAAAGGGCAGCTAATGTCAGTCTCCATCATGCCTTTCTGTCAGACGGAGCGCAGAGCTGGCGGGACAAGAGCAGGTTTGTGTTGATTGAAAGCTGCCTCACAAGACGGGACGTTTTACAGCTGTGTTTGGAAGCAGAAGGCAGCGATTGTGGCCCGAAGGAGGTTTGTATGACAAACACTAACCCGTTAGGTATTTCTAAAAGTGAATACTTCCTTATGGCACTACTTTAGGAGCACCATATATTTATGTACCATAATCTTTACATGAAGCTTCAAAAAAAAGCACAATTCTGCTAGTTAGTTGTTGTCAAACTATATTAGGGCTGCACAATATACCGTTTGAGCATCGATATTGCAACGTGTGTGTCCGCAATAGTCACATCGCAGGATATGCAATGTTAAGTTGGGTTTATAGTTGATCAGCACAACAGTAGAGACTACATGAAAATTGGGGAGTAATTGCCACGCAATCACTAGTCTGTTTAATCGACACATTTACAAAAACTCAAAATTGATCCGCCGTCACACACACCTTCTCACTTTCCCATAAAGAGATTAATTTGAATATAATCCCACTGCTGCCACCAATAAATGTTACGAGTTTGAGATATTTAAAAGGGATGCTGTAACATTTAGATGAGACGGATGTTATGTGCGACAGATCAAGGATGAGGCAGGAATCAATTCTCAATTGAAGCTTTTTACTCAACGGTTGAAAATAAAATATAACAGTAATAATGCAAAATAAGAAAATAAACATTTACAATATTCTCTTTAAACAATAACAACGAGAGTAAGCCAAATCAAAGAAACTAACAAAACAAAACAATCCTTAAGTCTAAACTAGGCGATAAAATAAATAATGAAAACGAAACCGATATCTTCAGTGCACACGACACCCGATCTAAACTAATTAAACTACAAAACTCAAAATTACACAGGAGGCAAAACACTCAACTAATCTAACAGAATCAAACTAAACTAAAACAAAACCTAACACGAAGGTCATAAGGCTCAGTTTAGAATCACACAACAACCATCAAAGAATTCACTTAAAGCCAACAAAGTTTAACCAGTAAACTCGAATTACCACAGTAAAACTGAGATAATAAATCACCAAACAAAAACAAACACATATTGCGTGGAGCACAAAGGGTACGCCGAGGCAGAGCGCACACCACACACTGGTCTGTTGGGGCTTTAAATCCTCGCGACTCGTCCAGGGATTGGTGGAACTGGCATCGTCATAATCATGATAGACACTTAACTGAACCAATAAGAAACCTAGGAGTGGGGTAAGAAGCGAAGAGAGGAGGGTGAGGAAAATAAACACAACTAACATGGAACATAACACAAAGTATAACTATAACAGAGTGAAACTTTATCATTTGCATGTGTTTTAAAGGCATTTCAACAAAGTGTAAAACCTTCGGGCACAAAAGAGTACAACATTTGTAACTTTAATGAAGAATAATTTGACTGAATTATTAGGACTATACAGTGTTATTTGACATTTTATTATTTCGTTTCTGTTCCTAAATACTGTTTGACTCTCCGGAAACCACAAAGCACTTTTTATTTTACTTTTTTTTTTTTTTTTTCATTTGCTCTTTTGTAATTATTCTTGCTTGCAATTTGTTTATTATTTGTTTATACATGATTCACACCCTTACAAAATCACCCCAATCAATCTAAATGAATATTCTTTTTCCCCAAATAGAGCTATTCAAGCCATCTTGTGAAATTAATATTCATACTGCAATATATATTGCAGAAAAATGAAATATCACAGATTTTTCCGATATCGTGCAGTCCTAAACCGTATAGTGTCAGGATGGTTTTTTTTGTTTTACGTTTTTTGAAAGAAGTCACTTTAGTTCACCCAAATATGGCAATATTGTGAAATATGATCATAATTAAAGTATCTGTTGGCTATTTCAATATATTTTAGGATGG
>CAIGQV010018170.1:3096652-3112360 GCA_903798115.1 Danio jaintianensis
AGAGGGAGAGGGTGAGGGGGACAACCGCGCTTCGGCATGGTTCAAGGCAACCATGCCTAGTGAGAGTACGCCCTTACAGTCAATGTCTGATGTCTTTTGACAGTATAATTTTTGCATGTGCGCAATGGTGCATCATTTAGGTTTGATGTTACAGAATTCAGAAATCTTGAAATCCAGCTTTGTGTTAAAAGGAAAGTTCACCTAAAACTGAAAGTTCTGTCATTATTTACTCATCCTCCACCTCTAAATTTGGAGTTTTTTCACACAAAAGAAGATATTTTATAGAAAGCTGGAAACCTGTAACCACTGACTTCCATAGTAAGATGTAGCCTATTTGTTTTTACTTATTAACTATGGAAGTCAATGGTTACAGGTTTCAACTTCAAAATCTCTTCTTTTATTATCAACAGAGGAAAGAAACTCATAAAGATTTTGAACCACTTTGAGGGTGAGTAGAAGATGAGTAAATATTAATTTAGGGTGAGCTATCTCTTTAGCCTCACACAGGTGAGTGGGTCTTTCATCCCTCTCACACTTTAGCCAACACTTGCACCAGTTTTGCACATTTACACCAGACACTTTCTTACAATCACTCCTTATCTTAAAAAAAAGCTGTATTTATGAAGTGTGCTTCACTTTAACAGCGGAAATGTCACTTTAACCATTTTGTTGTTGTTTTTTAGGTGACTTTGCACCAGATGACGTGGAGTTAAAAGTCAGAGAACACATTTTACAAGATTTCGAGTCATTCTTGAGATGTCAAGTGCCAGGTAAAGCTGCTTTCTGACATCTTTCAATGTTTTTGGTAGATTACGTTGGTCATAATGGCATCCGTCTTCTTTAATTTGTGCTGTTTTGTGTGTTAGATCGCACTATTCTGTCTTTCTTTTCTTTTTCATTCCTTTAAAACACATTTTAATCTGTTTTTAATCTTTGTTGTTATTATTTCTTATACTTGTGTCTTATGTTTAGTTTATTCTTGTTTATGTAAAGCATTTTACATTATCATTGTGTTTGAAATGTGCTATATTAATAAACTTGCCTTGCCTTTTAATGCTTATTTGTTGATGTTTTTTGTTTTTGACAGGAGCAAAGTTGGTTTTATTTGGTTCATCCAAAAATGGCTTTGGCTTTAAACAGAGTGATTTGGACATCTGCATGACTCTAGAAGGCCACGACACTGCAGCGGTAATGTGCAATCACTATATATATATATATTATATTTATATATATATATATATATATAGTTACATTTATTTATATAAATACAGTTGAAGTCAGAATTATTAGCCCCCCAGTATATTTTTCCCCAATTTCTGTTTAACGGAGAGCAGATTTTTTTCAACACGTTTCTAAACATAATAGTTTTAATACCTCATTTCTAATAACTGATTTCTTTTATCTTTGCCATGATGACAGCACATAATATTTGACTAGATATTTTTCAAGATACTAGTATTCAGCTTAAAGTGACATTTAAAGGCTTAACTAGGTTAATTAGGTTAAACTTAGGGTAATTAGGCAAGTCATTGTATAACAGTGGTTTGTTCTGTAGATAATCGAAAATAATATTGTGTAAGGGGGCGAATAATATCGACCTTAAAATGGTGTTTAAAAAATTAAAAACTGCTTTTATTCTAGCCGAAATAAAACAAATAAGACTTTCTCCAGAAGAAAAAATATTATCGGAAATACTGTGAAATATTCCTGAATCTGTTCAACATCATTGTATAGATGTGTATAAATGTATATGTGTGTATTTTTATTTATTTATTTATTTATTTATATACATTATGCCTGTGTGTATTTATATAACATAATAATTATACAGCATACATGTATATTATGTAAATACAAGCTTTTGTATGTTTTTAATGTGACTAATCATGATTAATTGTTTGACGGCTATATTGTATGCTGAACTGTCCTAAAAACTAAATTTGGATCTATATTGTCATATTATTGGATATTAAAAAAAACATTAATGTGAAGTTTATAATATTCTTATTTACTCAATTAAAATGTGTTATTTGTTTCTGTTTACATCATTATTGAACTGCGACTGTAGGGTTTATGGTATTGTGTCATTGCAACCAACCAGTTCAGTTTATTTTTTCTACATTTTTGTGGTAGAAATGTGATGAAGTCCCATATTGTGGTTTAAGTTGAAATGCATTTTTGTGGTCATCAGAGTTATGCCACAAATGCTCTTGGTTTAGCTTAACACAGTCAGTCTGATTTTTCATGAGACTGGAGTAATGATTCAGAAAATTCAGCTTTGAGTCGCAAGAATAAATTATAGTTAAATTATGCTTATTTTCAGTCGGATCATTTTAAAATTCCTACACTGTAAAATACCTCTGTTAATGAACAGTTTCTGTATTTAGTGTGTTTTGGGTTTATTTACGGTTGTGAATTGCATTATGGGATGTCAATCTCTGCTTTGTCGACATTTTAACAGAGACTTTTATTGACATTTTAGTAGTTTGAAGTAATATAATAATGTATAAGAAATAATATCTAGAGAAATAAGTGTGTAAAATAACAGAAAATGTGCTGCAACACCATGTGTATACAACACCAACCCAGACAATATAGTCAAGTCAAGTTTCTTTATATAGCGCTTTTCACAATGTAGATTGTGTCAAAGCAGCTTAACATAGTTCTAGTAAAGTCCAGATTTCAGAGTTGAAGTTCAGTGTAGTTTAGCCCAGTGTGGTTTAAATTTCACTGCTGAAAGTTCAAACACTGTAGAGCAAATCCACCGAAGCACAGCTCCACAAGTCCCGATCTGAGCAAGCCAGTGGCGACAGTGGTGAGGAAAAAAAACTTCACCAATTGATGAAGTGAAGGGGAAAAAAAACCTCGAGAGAAACTAGGCTCTGTTGGGCACGACCATTTTTCATCTGGCCAAACTTCCTGTTCAGAGCTGCAGTCTAGGCGCTGGAGGCTGAAGAAGCTGGACGTCCATCGTGGAGAAGCTGCAGGTGTGAGTAGGGCACCGGCGGGCGGTCAGGTTGGCCCACAGGATCAATGTGGGGACTCGTTTATCACAGTGGTCATTCAGGAATCAGTCTCATGCACTCTATTTCTCCATGACGACCACAGCATCAGCATCATACGACCTGGTCCAGGATTATGGATACCTTGGGATCATCTCTTCACAGGACTTTGATCGCATCAATGGCGCTGCATAGTTTTTAGGGACCTCGGAATGAGTATCCCCAGGTGGAAATAGAGAATAAAGAGAATAATTAGCGTAGCTGCTGTTCATAGTGTATTTAAACAAGATGCAAAAATGGAGTGTTATAAATGAAAATAGCAGTTAAATAAACATAGAAACAAACATGTGAAGCATATGAGAGTTTCTAACACAATGTCTGGTGTATTGAGTGTGTCCTACAGGTGATGTCGAGCCAGCACACCTGTGTGGAGCACATTCATGCATCATACCGTTATGCGATGCATTGAGTGTATGCTTTACTAGAAAGATAGGTCTTTAATCTAGTTTTGAACAGAGAGAGTGTGTCTGAGCCTCGGACATTATCAGGAAGGCTATTCCAGAGTTTAGGAGCCATAAATGAGAAGGCTTGACCACCTTTACTCGACTTTGCTATTCTAGGTACTACCAGCAGCCCTGAGTTTTGAGATCTTAAAGAGCGGGTTGGATTGTAGCGAGACAGAAGGTTGGTTAGATAAACAGGAGCTTGATTATTTAACGCTTTATAGGTAAGAAGCAATATTTTATAATCAATACGGAACTTAACAGGCAGCTAGTGTAAGGAGGATAAAATTGGTGTGATATGATCATATTTTCTAGACCTGGTAAGAACTCTGGCAGCTGCATTTTGTACTAGCTGAAGTTTATTAATAGAGGATGCTGGGCAACCAGTGAACAGAGCATTACAGTAATCCAGCCTAGAGGTCATGAAAGCATGAACTAGCTTTTCTGCATCTGAGATGGATAGCATACTTCGTAACTTAGCGATATTTCTCAGATGAAAGAAGGCGGTTTTTGTGACATGGGAGATATGATTTTCAAAAGTTAAATTGCTGTCTAGTATAACACCCAGATCTTTTACAGTAGAGCTAAAGCTAACTTTGTGTCCCTCTAATTGCAGGTCCAGTTGTGAGATCTGCTGCGTACAGGATTTAGGCCCAATAAGTGATAATTCTGTTTTGTCTGAATTTAAGAGAAGGAAATTGTTGGTCATCCAGTCTTTAACATCTTTAATACATTGTTAGCTTCAGACGTCTCATCAGGTTTTGTTGAAATGTATAATTGAGTATCATCTGCATAGCAGTGAAAGCTGATCCCGTGTCTTCTTATAATGTCTCCCTGGGGTAGCATGTATATTGTGAACAGCAAAGGGCCTAAAACTGATCCTTGAGGCACCCCATACTGTACTGGCCTGACCTGTGAAAGCTGTCCATTTATATTCACAAACTGGTAACGGTCAGTTAAGTATGACTTAAACCATTGCAGAGCCTGTCCCTGGACGCCTGTAGAATTTAAGCGATCTATGAGGATATTGTGGTCGATGGTGTCAAATGCAGCACTGAGATCTAGTAAAACTAATAATGAGATGCACCCTTGGTCAGCAGCTAAGAGTAAATCGTTGGTTATTTTCACTAATGCGGTTTCTGTACTGTGATGAGACCTGAAACCTGACTGAAACACTTCAAAAACATTGTTCATCTGCAGAAAGGAGCATAATTGTGCAGAAACAACTTTTTCTAGTATTTTAGACATAAATGGAAGATTTGATTTCTTAATAATAGGCTTAATAACAGCTAGCTGGAAAGGATTTGGAACATGGCCTAAAGATAGAGAAGAGTTGATAAGGTTAAGAAGAGGTTCTCCTATTACAGGTAGCAATTCTTTCAGTAATTTAGTTGGGATTGGGTCTAACATACATGTAGCTGGTTTAGAAGCATTTATAAGTTTATCTAGCTCTTCCTGTTCTATGATTTTGAAGCACTGTAGATTATTTTGGTTCAGTGGAATGTTTAATGGATCTGAAGTATAAGGCGGTGCCGAAAGTTGAACATCTTCTATTTTCTGTCTGAAACCTTCTATTTTATCGCTGAAGAAATTTATGAAGTCATCACTACTAATTTGCGGTGGGACATTTTGTTCCAAAGATGACCGATTATTTGTTCATTTAGCAACGGTGTTAAAAATCTAGGATTGTTATGATTATTTTCTATCAGTTTGCGGAGGTGCTCAGCCCTGGCGGATTTTAGAGCCCTCCTATAGCTGGACATACTATCTTTGTACGCAATTCTAAAGACCTCTAATTTAGTTTTTTTCCACTTGCGTTCCAGGGCACGGGTTGCTGTTTTGAGAGCGCGAGTATGACTGTTATACCATGGTGTAGTTTTATTCTCTCTAACCTTTTTTAATGTGATGGGTGCCACAGTATTTAGTGTGTTAGTAAAGATAGCATCCATACTGCTGATTACTACATCAAGGTCATTTGCGTTTGCGGGTGTATTTAGAAATAGAGAAAGATCAGGTAAGTTATTTGTGAATTCATCTTTAGTGGACGGGACGATAGTTCTACCAGGGCGATATATCTGTGCAGATCTGCTAATTTAGGTAAACACAGCTTATATAGTAAGAGGTAGTGGTCTGTTATATCATCACTTTGTGGTATAAAGTCTACATCAATGACCTCAATTCCATGAGACAAAATTAGATCTAATGTATGCTTTAAGCGATGGGTTGGACCAACAACGTTTTGCTTTATTCCAAGTGATTGTAGTAAATCTGTAAACGCGAGCCCTAATGTATCATTAGCGTCATCTATGTGGATGTTAAAGTCTCCTACAATTAGTATTTTATCAGTTTTAACTAGTAAGTCAGAAACAAAATCAGAGAACTCTTTTAGAAAATTGACATAGGGTCCCGGGGGTCTATATATGGTGATTAAAGCGAGAGATAATATAGGTTTTTTCATAATATCCGGAAGCATAACATTAAGTGCCAATATTTCAAAAGAGTTAAACATAAGTCCGTTTCTCTGATTAACATTAAGAATATCACTAAAGATTGATGCAACTCCACCACCACGACCAGTCTGACGAGCCTCATGCTTATATAAGAATCCTGAAGGAGTTGCTTCATTTAAACTAATATAGTCAATTTGTTTCAGCCAGGTTTCAGTGATATAGTGATACAATATAGCACTGCAAACTATTCAAAATGTCAATAAAAGTCACTTTTTTTTTTTTACTTTTCAAGGTTAAAAGTTGTTGGAAGAAAGATCAAGATCCAATAATGCAATTCAAAAGAATAAATAAATGGGGGGAAATAAAAACATGAATCACAAAATATGGAAAACTGCTAATTTACGGATGTTTTACCATGCCAAGCGAATGGACTACAAAAACTTAATATATGCGCAGTGTGTGCAAGAATATGAAGCATTTACAGCTATATTTAGCATTCATTATGTTATTGTTATCCTCTGACAGGGCTTGGACTCCATGGCTATTATTGAGAGTCTTGCTAAAGCTCTGCGCAAACACCACGGTAAGGCCTCAGTTTCAGTGTTCAGGCTGTAGTTTCTGTTGTTTACCTGAGTAAAGGGGGCAGAAACTCATTTCATTCAGTAATTACCAAATATATTGTTCATTTTTTATACATTTTTAGGACCCTTAAAGTGTATGTTGTTAAAATATATTTCTCTCTTCCTCTGCCGTGTCTATTTATTTATTCATTTTAGGCCTAAGAAACATCCTTCCCATTACTACAGCAAAAGTCCCAATTGTGAAGTTTTACCACACCAAAACTGGACTAGAGGGAGATATAAGCTTGTACAATACTCTGGTGAGGAAGTAACTGTGTATTAAATGTCCAAACAGTGTTTAATGGAAGTCCAGACCAATCTTTGCAATTGTTTGTAGAGCTTTTTTTTTTCAGGAAGAATTTTTTTGCATTGCAACTTCATGAAATCTTTTTTATTAAAGATCTTATTTTGAGAACTGATCATCTAATTAAAATACTGATGCCAAATGTTTTAGGAATTGCTTTAATTATTTTAATTTGGGATGTTGCTTAATGAAAGAGAGAGTACTATCTCTTGATTGTAGAGAGTAGAGTTGAAAAGCAGTAATAAAATGAGTGTGTGTTTGATTTTTATTTCCTCAGGCTTTGCACAACACACAGTTGCTGGCGTCATACGCTGCCATTGACGCTCGAGTGAAGATCCTCTGCTACGTCATGAAAGTTTTCTCCAAAGTAAGTTCAACACCTTCAGTAAAAATCATCACTGCTTCACACACATGAAAAAATACTATAGTAAAGAACTTACGGGTGGCTCAGTTGTTAGCACTGCAAGAAGGTCGCTGGTTCGAGTTCCGGTTGGGCCAGTTGGCATTCCTGTGTGGAGTTTGCATGTTCTCCCCGTGTTGGCGTGGGTTTCCTCCGGTTTCCCTCACAGTCCAAACACGTGCGCTATAGGTGAATTGGGTAAACTAAATTGGCCGTACTCTGTGTGTGTGTGAGAATGAGTGTGTATTGGTGTTTCCCAGTACTGGGTTGCAGCTGGAAGGGCATCTGCTACGTAAAACATGTGCTGGAATAGTTGGCGGTTCATTCTGCTGTGGTGTCCTCAGATAATCAGGGACTAAGCCGAAGGAAAATGAATGAATGAATGAATGTAAAAAACGTTATGGTAACACAACAACTATAGTAATATTAATAGATATCCCAATACAGTAGTTTTCTAAAACTATAGGGTTTATAATACTTCAATACAACACAGTTTACTGTAGTAAAAACTAATGTATACTGCAGTTTTTATTATAGTTCATTAGTTAACCATGGTTAATGCCACAGCCATGTCAACCTGCAGCCTAAGACTGGTTACTCACTGAAGCTAAGCAGGGCTGAGCCTGGTCAGTACCTGGATGGGAGACCACATGGGAAAACTAGGTTGCTGTTGGAAGTGGTGTAAGTGAGGCCAGCAGGGGACGCTCAACCTGCGGTCTGTGTGAGTCCTAATGCCCCAGTATAGCGAAGGGGACACTATACTGTCAGAGAGCGCCGTCTTTCGGATGAGACGTTAAACCGAGGTCCTGACTCTCAGTGGTCAATAAAAATTCCATGGCACTTCACGTAAAGAGTAGGGGTGTAACCCTGGTGTCCTGGCCAAATTCCCTCCATCGGCCCTTACCAATCATGGCCTCCCAATCATCCCCATCCACTGAATTGGCTCCATCACTGTCTTTCCACTCCCCCTATAGCTGGTGTGTGGTGAGCGCCCTGGCGCCGTTGTCCTGTGTCTGCCGTCGCATCATCCAAGTGGATGCTGCACACTGGTGGTGGAGTGGAGAGACCCCCCTCATGATTGTGAAGCGCTTTGGGTGTATGGCCATACACAATAAATGCGCTATATAAATACACATTACATTACATTAATACAACAGTATGCTGGAGTATGCATTAAAAGAAGATGTAAATACTACAGTGATTAAAGTATAATACACTACTATAGTATGGTTCAAAAACACTGTAGTATACTATATATTACAGTAGTATTTTTCAGCCATGTCAAGAGAGTTTTCACACATTGGTATCCAAACTTGAATCCTGTGTAAAAATCCTGTGTTGGTCAATTGGGACTGGTTACTGTTTGATCAATAACCCAGATGTGAATTGCTGTATAATGTGTGCCCTCGAATATGAGTTGTCATAGATTGAATGCTGTGCTGTTTGTGTTCAGGTGTGTGATATTGGAGATGCATCTCGCGGCAGTCTTTCTTCATACGCATACACTCTGATGGTGCTGTTCTTCCTGCAGCAGAGAAGCCCACCGGTGATCCCTGTTCTCCAGGAGGTGCTTTTATTCACCTTTAACACCTTTTTTTATTGACATAAACTCATAATACACTCTCTCCTCTTTTATAATATGCTCTTTTCAAAAGAGGGTGGAGCTACAAATGCCTGTAACAACAGATTCAAAACAGGACTAACATTATCTCTGTGAAAAATAATAATAATAATTCCTTACATTTTATATAGCGCTTTTCTGGACACTCAAAGCGCTTTACACATTATTGGGGGAATCTCCTCATGCACCACCAGTGTGCAGCATCCACCTGGATGATGCGACCGCAGTCCTGTTGCGCCAGACCACACACCAGCTGATTGGAGGAGATTAGACAGTGATGAAGCCAATTATGATATGGGGATGGTTTGTAGGCCATGATGGACGTTTGGGATTTTTAACGACCACAGAGAGTCAGGACCTCGGTTTAACGCCTCATGCAAAAAATGATGCTTACTGAGCAGTATAGAGTCCCCTTCACTATACTGGGGCGTTAGGACCCACACAGACCACAGGTTGAGCGCCCCCTGCTGGTCTCACTAACACCACTTTAAACTCCTTTTAAAAATCATTTTTGCGTAATAGGTCACATTTAAGTGTCTTACCTGAAAAATAAGGTGGATACCCCTTGATATATTTCAACATAAACTATAAATACAGCTTATAAAGTAGGGCACTTAAGATCAATTCAATTCAGTTTACGTATGAAGAGGTCAAATTTAAAAATGTCTTCTAAAATGAACATTTCTGCTATGTTTGTTAATGTTAATTCACTTTAAAGGCAATGAAAATAGTCTATTTTATGCTATAATATTAATATTACTGAACTTAAGCACAGAAGAATGCCCATATAGAAGAAAATGTCATGTTTTTGCATCTGAACTCCACATTCAGTAGATAATAAACTGTACAGCTGTGTTTTGCTGTATCTGTAGCTGTTGTTTTGTATGTTTGTAGATCTATGATGGGGAGCAGAAGCCGGTGGTCCCTGTCGACGGCTGGGATGTGTACTTCTTCAAGGATCTGAAGAACTTGGTAAGAAAGCACTGCATGGAGGAGTTTTTTTTGAATGTTTTAGCATAGATTTTTTGAAAGGGATGCTCAAGAAATATTTCTTATTATCGTCAATGTCGAAAACAGTTGCTTGATATTTTTATTTTTGTTCAACTCTGATGTTGCCGCAAGCTTGGGCTAAATAAGATCATTTTTGTAAAAAAATCAAGTAAAAGAAATCGTTTTTTTTACAATCAGCAATCATGCATTAAATTGATCAAAAGTGTTACAGAAATGTTACAAAGAAATTCAGTTTCAAATAATTACTGTTCAATTCTTTCCAGCAAAAGACAAAAAATATTTCAATATTAATAACAAGAACCACTAATAATAATAATGATGATAATAATAATAATAATAATAATCAGTAAAAAGCAATGCATGCATATTCAAATTTTGACTAATTCTGAATTAAACCTTTATTTTTGTAGCAAATAACCTCCTTAAATATTAAGGCTAAATATAAATATTTCTTCATGTTTTTAGTGTAATAAATAACATTATAACAGTATAAAACAAAAAGCACACAGATACAATGGGTACACTATTTATTATTTTAAAACCTTAAATGCAGAAAACAAGAAATTTACAAAGATCTTTCTGTTCACACAGTCATTTACAAGTCACAAAGCATTTTTTTAATGCTAAAAAAAACATCACGACCAGCAGCACATGTCTGAATTGTGTTTAGCCTGTGAAAATAGCTTGATTTTTCTTATTGACAATATAAAAAAATAAGCATTTATTGACTTGTATGTTTAACACCTTTACAATAATAGCTAATCATTGAGCAGCAAATCGGCATTATTACAATGATTTCTGAAAGATCATGTGAAACTAAAGGCTGCAATAAATCAATGCGATGGATGAAAATTTCAATGTATAAAATTTATGCAAATTAAAATGTATATTAAAAGGCTTGATAAGGGTTATGAAACATATATTAGAAAAGTTCAAATGGAGGAATGACACACTATATCTAAAAAGTATCAGCCCTCCTGTGAAAATTCTATTCTTCTTCAAATACTTCCCATGTAATGTTTAACAGAGCAAGGATTTTTTTCACAGTATTTCCCATAATATTTTTTTTCCTAGGAAAAGTCATTTTTCTTCTAGTTTGCCTAGAATAAAAGCAGTTTTTATTTTTTTTAAACTATATTAAGGTCAATATTATTAGCTCCCTTGAGAAATAAAGTTTTTGATTGTCTATAGAACAAACCACTGTTATACAATGACTTGCCTAATTAACCTAGTTAAGCCTTTAAATTGCACTTCATGCTGAATACTAGTATCTTGCAAAATAACTAGTAAAATATGTGCTGTCACAATGCCAAATAAATTAGTTATTAGAAATTAGTTATTAAAACTATCGTTTAAAAACCATCTCTCCGTTAGAAAGCACTTATTTTATAAGTAAATATTTTTAAAAGGATTAAAATTTCAGAGGAGAGCTAATAATTGAATACTTTATTTTTATTTTTTTACTTCAACTGTATGTGAAACTTTTCCTGAAATTTCTTTTCATGCATGCTTTGTCCATCTGATGCAATAGTTGATGAGTCTGGGTTGTTGTTGTCGATTCCTCAGCACAAACACTGGCCGGAGTACAAGAAGAACCGGGAGTCGGTGGGTGAGCTGTGGCTCGGCCTGCTGCAGTTTTACACCGAGACCTTCGACTTCAAGGAGTCTGTGATCTGTATCCGCAGAAAAGAGCCGCTCAGCACCTTCAAGAAGCAGTGGACGTCCAAACACCTCGCTATCGAGGGTAAAAACCACACAGTCATGTCGAAAATGACCTGTAAATATACATTTGCAAGGAATGGGGCAAAGACAAAATGACTCGTGGTATTACATTGACAAAAGTGATTTCATATACTGTTGAAGTCAGAATTATTAGCCCCCCTGTATTTTTTTTCCTCAATTTCTGTTTAACGGAGAGCAGATTTTTTTCAACACGTTTCTAAACATAATAGTTTTAATAACTCATTTCTAATCACTGATTTCTTTTATCTTTGCCATGATGACAGCACATAATATTTGACTAGATATTCTTCAAGACACTAGTATTCAGCTTAAAGTGACATTTAAAGGCTTAACTAGGTTAATTAGGGTAAAGTTAGGGTAATTAGGCAAGTCATTGTATAACAGTGGTTTGTTCTGTAGACAATCCAAAACAAACATTGTTTAAGTGACCTGAAAATACGCATTTATAATGAATGGGTCTAAGACAAAAAGTCACTTTGGGATGTTAAATTGACAAAAGTGAATTTATATACATATAAAATGTCTTAAATGCAAGAGAAGTGTGTAATATTTGGAGCAAATAGGTGAAATAATGATTGTAATTCAGCCTAACAGATATATGTACAGTTGAAAATGAAATTATTAGCTCTCCTGTAAAATTTGAGTAATTGTTTTAGTCTTAATTTTAATTTCCCATGTGGTGAACAGAGAAGATTCTCAACACTTTTTTAAAAACATATTAGTTTTCATTTTCATTCTTTTAATTCATTTATTTTGTCTTTGCCATGACAGTGGATAATATTTTACTAATTATTTTTTGCAGATATTAATATTCAGCTTAAAGTGCAATTTAAAGACTTAACTAGGTTCTTATTATAACTTTCATTCATTCATTTTCCTTCGGCTTAGTATTTCCTTCTAGCTTAAGTATTCATTTTGATGTAATTGGTACAACTTTTTGATGTAATATTGTTTTTCGTTGCTTTTCACTTTATTAAAATCAGCATTGATGTATTATAATAATATTAAAGGGCACCTAGTTTACCCCCTTTTTCCAGATTTAATATAAGTTTTTTGTGTCTCCAGAATGTGTCTGTAAAGTTTCAGCTCAAAACACCCATCAGATTATTTATTAGACCTTTCAGAAGTTTGTCATTT
Source organism: Danio jaintianensis (assembly GCA_903798115.1). NCBI lineage: Eukaryota > Metazoa > Chordata > Actinopteri > Cypriniformes > Danionidae > Danio > Danio jaintianensis. The sequence continues at coordinate 3,109,444 of CAIGQV010018170.1, forward strand.
TTAGCTCTGAGCATCTTGTAGCTGTTTTGGTGGACTGTGCCTTTAATGCTAGTCCTCCCCGCCCACCATTCCCACATGCCTGTCAGTGTGCCTCAATCTCCGCCCTCGGCTGCCTCAGATAACAGACAGACATGAAGGAAGCAGATCTCACGTAACATCTGTGTGAAATACTACAGTAAGAACTTTCCCAATGATTATTTGATGTATTTGTTGTGGAGTCAAAGATGAGTCACACACAATGTTGTTACAAAGTTCATGCACACACACACACACACACACACACACACACACACACACAGACAGCGCGCGCGTGTTTAGCTTTGCACTGTTTTTGCACGGCAAATGGGACAGGATACACATTAATATCCACTGCTGTATGGATATCCGTTATGTTAGTGTACAAAATAAAGCTGATTTAACGTCCACAACCCGGGATTGAAGCGTCTTCTTTTATAATTGTACTGACACGCAGCTGTGGTGATGAAGTAAAGCTGAAGTAAATCGCTGTAATTCATTACAAACATGCACTGTTTTAAAAACGTGTTAAACTTGTAAAACTCACTCTTGATCACGTTTGATGATGATTGATGATCCTAGCCAACTCAACAGATCTTTTATTCCTGGTTGCTTTGCGCACGTCCTGTCTTGTTAATATGATTATACGCGTTACTACGGAGACATGTTAATACGCAGCTGTCAATAAATTCGGTGGGCGGGCAAACTGCTCTCCTATGTCAAGTTGCGGTCGGCCTCAAAATGGGAGGGATTTGGATGCTATTTTAACATCAGGACTCATTGTCTTTATATCAGCCCAATATAACTGTGGACACACTATACCTACACACAGTTCTGTCCAAACAGCTTAAAAAAGATGATTTTCATCATAGGTGCCCTTTAAGACTCATGACAATTAATACATATTAGATTGTATTTGATCTTTTGTGTTTTTCCTCTTTCAGATCCATTCGACTTGAGTCATAACCTTGGAGCTGGTCTGTCCCGGAGAAGTCAGTCACATTTTTGTTTTCCTTTGCATGTGTTATCCTTTATCTAAGCTCTAGTTTTGACTGTTGCAATTAGCTGGGATTCCATCATCCTGTGTTAATGTACGTTTTGAAATATCGCATTAAGAAGCAAGAGATTGAAATGGCAAAAAATAAAAGCAAACTCCATTCTGCTTGCCTTGTTGGTTGCTAGGTTACCAATACTACAGTTAGCAGCTCTCTTTTATTAGACTAAATACATTTTAGTCTTCAGTTCTAATGCTGCTTTGTTCATTAGCATGAACACACAGCACACGCTCCGAACACTAGTTAAAACTGCTTATTTCTTTGCATTTGAACATTCTTACAGACATTTAGGACAATATGAGTACATAAGTCAGCGAAATATATAACACCGTTCTAGTGGTTTTTTAAATATTTTAATCAAAGTAATCTTGCATATTGTGCCTTTTAATGAACAAACTGAACTAAATATTAACCCTCTCAGGCTCAAATTAAGTTTTAGAAACAGGAAAAATCTGATATTTGGGGAAAATTCATATGGGGTAGTACAATAGAATCCTGACTTTTTTTTTAGAGAGACCTTCACATGCAATCCATCAATGTGGTATCCAGTGGTACCTATCTGGCCACACGTTGCAAATCTGCAATGTTGAAATAGAGCTGCACCAGGGGAAAAATCCAGAAGAGATAAAATCTACTAATTGGCATTTACTGTATCTATATACACTTATGATTCTTCTTATGCAGTTTTAGTTTCAAATTAATGGAGGTTGATAGTGATACTTACACAAAATTGATGCCAAGAAAATCAGTTTCAGTGAACCCATGGAAACAGACATGTTAGAAGTGAGACTACACTGCCATCTGGTGAGCAAGTGGGGAAACTGTTTGTTGCTAATGGACAACCAAGTCCTGCAGTGGTACTTCTGAGTAAAAAAAACTCATAAAATATGTATCTGGAGTAATAAGGTAGTTAATTTTTAACTGTTGCAAATCAGCAACTCATGCCTTGAAAGGGTTAAAACATAAATCAAATAAAAGTTTTTGTTTTTTTAAATACCTACAAAATATACAATTAGATACTAGTATTCAGCTTAAACAGACATTTAAAGGCTAAACTAGGTTAATTAACCAGGTTATGGTAATTAGGGCAAGTCATTGTATAACAGTGGTTTGTTCTGTAGACAATCTGGAAAACAAATATTGCTTAAGGGGGCTAATAATATTGACCTTAAAATGGTTTAAAAAAATTGAAAACTGCTTTTATTGTAGCCGAAATAAAACAAATAAGACTTTCTCCAGAAGAAAAAATATTATAGGAAATAATGTGAAAATTTCCTGAATCTGTTCAACATCATTTGGGAAATATTAGAAATTTTTTTTTTCCATGTATCTGATCTGGACTTGTGTTTTCAGTGGCCAGTTTCATCATGAAGGCCTTCATCAACGCCCGCAGAGTTTTCGGCTCTCCTGTCCGAGTTTTTCCTCCAGATTACTCCAATAAAATGGTTTGTGTCCACCCTTGATGCTGTCCGCTGTATACGAGTTGATTTATCGTACTGAAGATTGAGTTTTGTGTTTGCAGGAGTATTTCTTTGACCCAGAAGTGCTCACCGAGGGAAAACTTGCACCCAATGACCGCTGCTGCCGCATTTGTGGGAAGATTGGCCATTTTATGAAAGACTGTCCAATGAGGAAGAGGTAATTCAGCACGATAGGACAATTTACACATTCCTTCCTTTTAATCCTAATAGTACTTTTACATTTTGACTAATCATTTCTAAATTTCCTTTAATTAGTTAGTTAGGTAGTTAGTTAGTTTAGTAAGTTAATAAGCTAGTTGGTTGTTTAGTTAGCTAGTTTAGTAAGTTAATAAGCTAGTAAGCTAGTTGTTTTAGTTAGTTAGTTAG
>CAIGQV010018170.1:3112370-3131925 GCA_903798115.1 Danio jaintianensis
TAGTTAGTTAGCTAGTTTAGTAAGTTAATAAGCTAGTAAGTTAGTTGGTTGGTTAGTTAGTTAGCTAGTTTACTAAGTTAATAAGCTAGTAAGTTAGTTGTTTAGTTAGTTAGTTGGTTAGCTAGTTAGTTGTTTATTATTTTTTTTGTGAGTTTAGTCTGATTTTGTTAATGGTTTATTGATTTTAATTGTTTGAAACAAAGACAAAGACGTGATAATCCCGATGGGTTCTTCAGTGGCCGTGATGTGAACAGATCTAGCAAAGTCATGATGGACGGCAGCCCATATAAAGACACACGGTGGAGGCAGAAAGAGGAGAGATGCTGTTTTCTGTGCGGCTCCAACTCTCACATCAAGAGAGACTGTCTACTGTCTAGATCTATAGGTGACCGAGCTCATTATTACATTACATGGCCCTAATACCTGATAGTATATCTTATGTAGTGTGTAAGCTAGCTGTTTGGTTTGCAACATTTCAAAGATCAAGGTGCACATCAATGGAATTATTGGCTGCGCCCGAAACTGCATACTTCCCTACTATATAGTTCATTAAAAACAACATGCGAGCTGAGTAGAATGGCTGAATTCATTGTATTGGAAAAACAGTAAGCAAGAACACTGCAAAAAATATATTTTGTCTTGTTTCCAGTCCAAATATCTAAAAAATTCTTAAATCAAGAAGCATTTTCTAGTAAAGCAAAACATATTGTCTTGTTTTAGGAAATAATGTGTCAAAATAAAGTATGTTTTTCTTTTAAAACAAGCTAAATAATCTCACGTCGAAACAAAAAACAAGATTATTTTGCTATTATTGTTGTTATTATTATTTATTTATTTTATTGAGCTTGCGTGGATATCAGCCTATTGTTCTAGACTTATTAAAAACTAAATCAGGCATATAGTGGTGCTTTATAGCAGGGGTTCCCAAACTTTTTAGCCAGCGACCCCCAAAATAACAATTCCAGTGACTCGCGATTCCCAATATCATCTGAGGTGGTTATAAATATACGAACCTTGCACGCAACAGCACACACACACACACACACACACACACACAAATAGACCCAAGTCTAATCTACATTTAATTTTGGAGAATTCCACTCGAAGATCATAATCCATGTTCAGTTGTGGTCTGTATTTATTCTTAATGTACGTGAGTGCCGTAAAGGTGCCATAAAATCAATCTGCTGCACCTGACGCTATTGCTGTGTCTTTAATATAACGTAATCATCCCAGGGGTCGCAATCCAGTAAAAAAATATTTGTTTGTTATATTTTATGTAACTATTAACGGCAGCACGGTGGCGCAGTGGGTAGCACAATCGCCTCACAGAAAGAAAATAAAATTATCCAGACCCCCACTTTGGGAACCACTGCTTTTATAGCAAGTGGGATTTACCTTGTGATTGTTTTTTTTTGTTTTTTTTAAATCATAAATGAAGTTATTAATGTGTTTTTTCTTTTTGCAGAATCCTCTCCAAACACCACCTACCAAAGAAGTCCTGCATCAGACAGGGTGGTATGTCAGATATTGTGTCATTTTCACTTCTACAAGTTATCATTATATGCAGTGGTGTAAAGTATCAAATTATAAATACTCAAATTACTGTAACTGAGTAGTTGTTCTCAGAACTTTTATCTTGAGTGCATTTTTAGTGCAGTATCGGTACTTTTACTCTACTATTTTCCTTCAGCCTGCAGTCACTACTTTATTTTTTCTTGTCTATGGGGATTGGCCGAGTAGAAAAATCAGTCCAATCAGATCGCACATAGAAAGTAAATTGCATCATAGTGAACACTTTTAAGACATGGGTGCTTTATAAATGCAGCAAACCATTTGGAAGCATTAAAAAATGTCCAAAATCTTTACAAGCAATGACCCCAGAGACTGTTTAGGCTGCATGTCACTGATGAGAAGATGAAGGATGTCGACTGTATTTGCCTGTTTCCACTGAGTGGTACGGTACGCTCCAGTACAGTTCGGTATGCTTTTATGTCCGTTTCCTCTGTCAAAACCATACCATACAACTTTTTGGGTACCCTTTCCAAAGGGCATCTAGCACAACAAAAGGGTACCAAAAGGCGGAGCTAGACGCGCAGCTGAACACTATTGGTTTACAGACAAATGTCACTAGCGCGTGCACAAGTCAGGAGAATGAAAACACAGGAAACGCCATTTTAAAATACACAGCCGAGACATTCAATTCAATTCAATTCAATTCAATTCATCTTTATTTCTATAGCGCTTTTACAATGTAGATTGTGTCAAAGCAGCTTCACATAGAAGATTATAGTGAATTGGAATGGTGTCCGTTCAGTTTTTAGAGTTTAAGTTCAGTTCAGTGTGGTTTAATTTTCACTGCTGAGAGTCCAAACACTGAAGAGCAAATCCATCAATGCGCAGCTCTACAGGTCCCGAACCATGCAAGCCAGTGGCGACAGCGGCGAGGAACGAACTTCACCAATTTGCGAAAGTGAAGGAAAAAAAAAAAAAAACCTCGAGAGAAACCAGGCTCAGTTGGGCACGACCATTTCTCCTATGGCCAAGCGTCTTGTGCAGAGCTGCAGTCTAGGCGCCGGAGGCTGGTGAACGCTGGACGACAGAGAAGACTCGTCTTTCACTGGGGTCCCACTGGAATCAGTCCTTTTCTCTCCACTCCTCCATGACCACCACAGCAGCTCCTCAGGATACGGCCTGGTCTTGGATTATGGAAACCTTGGGGTCATCTCTTCACAGGTCTTGGTTTGCATTAGTGGCACTGCATAGTCTCTGGGGGCCTCGGGATGAGTATCCCCAGGTGGAAATAGAGAATAAAGAGAATAATTAGCGTAGCTGCTGTTCATAGTGTATATAAACGAGATGCAAAAACCTGCGTGGAGCAGATTCATGCATCATGCATCATGATACATTACACCCTAATAATATATACATATAATAACGAGCCATGGTCGACCCGAGCTCAAACAAACGTTGTCGTCGTCTTGATGAACAGCCATAAAGCCAAGAAGAAGAACAGAATCTGCCGTGTGTCCTGTTGTTGTTTACGAGGCCATCTAAAACGTCCGCAGATGTTACAGTAGGCTATTTCGCATTCATTGATCTGCAGCTATAATCAAATCCTGTTCATAGAAAGGTTAGTAATTAACATTTATACATAAGTATTTATGTTTATAAAGCACTTGTTTAGTAAGAAGTGCTTCTCATACGATATGTGAACTTCAAGCGAGAATGACGTCGACTGCAACTTTCTGCCTAACAAACACCACGCCTAACAATAGGGTACCATTTGGCAGTGGAGACACAAGCCTAATAAAGGTGACCCGAACCGTACCGTACTGTACCACACCACTCAGTGGGATTGAGGCATTAGATGACTGAAATTGCCAAATGGCCTTAAACAGTAACTAAATGCACTACAGAATGTTACGTTTACACACAAATGCACAAATTGCATGTAAACGCATCAGCCGTTCCCAGCATAATACTCACTACTCTACTTTTTAACTCATACTTTGAGTAATTTTTACAACAGGTACTTTTACTCTACTCGCACTTCATTTTTGGGCAAGTACTTTTACTTGAGTATGATTTTTCAGTACTCTGATTATGTGCTAGTACTGTAGTTTGGTGTAGGAATAAAGCTCAGTGGATCTGTTGTTGTTTGTTCGTCTTCAGGAAAGTCCTCAACAGGACCGGAGGAAGAAGAGGAAAGCCAAAAGGATGATTTTGGGTCCTGAAGCCGGTGAGTGTACTACACTTCTACTATTGTGCATTTATATTTGTGTATATACCTCAGGTGTGCATTGTTTTCTAATCATTTAATGGATGAGATTCAGTTATTCTGCTTGTACTACAGTTCCCACAGATAAAATCACTGTTCAGATATTGTATTTTAGACATTTGTCAGGTTTTTGTCCTCAAACTGCTCCTGTATGTAGCACTAGTTTCTCACACATCTCATCCAAAGCCTTCTGTTGTGTTTTAATGTGATTTTTGACAGCTGTGAAATCACTGAAATCATTCAGTGATGTAGTGATATGGAGTTGTAATACACTCAAAATCTGCCGGAACTACTTTAGCTGTGCATTTATCTGAAAATAACTTAGAATGTCCATCAGCCAATCAGAATCAAGCATTCAGCCACCCTTTATATAAATTATATGTAAAAAAAATTTATTATTAAATATAAATCTTTAAAACTACTATTTACTACTACTATTATTACTTTACATTACATTTTACTATACATTAATGACAATAAAATAATGCTAACTTTTTCAAAAGCCTAATAGTAATAATGAGATAGAGATGAAGTTGAAGTCAGAATTATTCGCCCTCCTGTGAATTTATTTATTTTTATTTTTTCAAATATTTCCCAAATGATGTTTAACTGAGCAAGGAATTTTTCACAGTATTTCCTATAATATTTTTTCTTCTGGAGAAAGTCTTATTTGTTTTATTTCGGCTAGAATAAAAGCAGTTCTTAATTTTTTTAAAACCATTTTAAGGTCGATATTATTAGCTCTTTTAAGCAATATTATTTTCAGATTGTCTACAGAACAAACCACTGTTATACAATGACTTGCCTAATTACCGTAACTTTAACCTAATTACCCTAGTTAAGCCTTTAAATGTGACTTTAAGCTGAATACTAGTATCTTGAAAAATGTCTAGTCAAATATTATGTGCTGTCATCATGGCAAAGAGAAAAGAAATCAGTTATTAGGGGGAAAAAATATACATGGGGGCTAATAATTCAGACTTCAATGCATTTGGACTGTAGTGTATAGGTTGTTTTTTTCTGAGACCATTTTTTCCCCTCTGTTATTTTCTAGGCAGTCTTTCTAACAGACACTCGTCCTTAAGTACATCTGTGGAGAAGTGGAGCCCTTTTAAGTGACCCTCAGAAGTGAGCATCAGGCTGAAGAGTGTTGATCTCCAGTATTATCCAGTTAGAACACCTCCATGAATGTGCCTTTTACAGGTGTCTAATTTTTAGTTGTTGTTTTTTTTCTTCTCCTATTGTGGAATGAATTTGACGCTTCATTTTATACGTTTTAATTTTTTTTAAATTAAAAGTCCAGTTCATTACAGCGCTTTGTAATTTAGATCGCTCGTAGCCCTCATTGTGTGTTTACAATTCGCTCTAATAGTTTTAGTAAGAACATTTTGCACAGTTGTGCGTCTCGTGTGTGTGTGTGTGTGCCCAGCAAGAATTTTTTGTTTTTAAAAGCTGTCTAATAGATGTCCAATAGACGTCTAAACATAGTTGTCTTGGCTAAAATAAGGCTAAACTTGGTCTGTCAGTGAAAATCTAATAGGCTTCTAAGAATAGGCCAAAACTAGACTAGTCATCAAATAAACAGAGATGAATGACTACACATATAAAGTCTGTCTAATCTGTCTATTTGACGACTAGTCTAGTTTTGGGCTATTCTTAGACGTCTATTAGATGACAGCCCAAGTTTAGCCTTGTTTTAGCCAAGCTGTCTACGTTTAGATGTCTATTAGACGTTTATTAAACACAAAATTGTTTGCGCGTGTGTGTGTGCGTGTGCGTGCGTGCGTGCGTGTGTGCGTGCGTGTGTGTGCGCGTGTGTGTGCGCGTGTGTGTGCGCGCGTGCGTGCGTGCGTGCGTGCGTGTGTGTGTGTGTGTGTGTGTGTGTGCAAAAAAACATTTTATTTTGTAAAAAAAAAAAATGTACATGCGATGTTGGGTGGGGTCTGTGTATATTTACACTTATGCTAACATTGATGCTGAGCTTTTTTCATTGTGCGATTTCTGTTCGTCTGGGCTTGATTTTAGTTCTTATTGCTTTGTTTGATAGTTCTTGCTGAATGAATTGTGTATTTTTGGAAAGGCTGCATTGCATTATTATAATTTTTTTATTTTGCAATGTTAATAATATCAATTCCCTCCATACTAGAAGATCAACTGTGTGTTTTTTTTTTTTTTTTTGTGACAATAAATTAATTTTGTCATAAAGATGTCTGCGCACTTTGTTCTGGTAATTTATTTACATGTTATGTCTGCAATGATGACAAATGTTATTTGTTAGATATATACACTAGATATCACATATAGACCCTAAGCATCCGTCAATAGCGCTGCCATATTTGTACAGTGCTCCCAGTACAAATGTCATTCAACCGCACTAGTCAAGACTAAAGCCAATCTGAAGATGCTGGACTTTTGCGCTGTGTACGGATGTAGTAACGAGCAAACAAAGAAAACAAAGCATAAAGGCATAATATTACATGGGTAAGATTAAATTTTTTACAATTTTGTATGTTACGAACTTTTGTGCTCAACAAGTAACGTTATTGATGATGATACAGTCACTTACTGCACTTACCATAAGGCAAAGTAGCACCAACTTGCACTACGTACTAGGCTTATACTAGTTTTGTTGAATAAAATCAGCAAACAATGTAAATGAAATATGACAACGAGACGCTGCGGTGCCAGAAACTTGTATTATTGTCGGCTGAGTGAAGTGACGGCTAGTTTTTGAAGTAATTTATAAGAGTGCCTGATAACATAACAGTGCCGGCGCCTCAATGTTCATACTGTCCACCCTACATTATTGAATATTACAAATGTTATATACCATTTAGATCAGAAAGGTGGATATTATGGACATTGAGACGCAGGGATATCGATGGTTCATACGAGTCGTTCAAAACGCGGAGATTCATTCACAAACGAGAGGGGGTGTGTTTCAGGACACGAATTAGATCAAATTTAACAGGCATGGAGGATAATACATTTCCATGCACACAAACACACTTATCCATCGATATAGAAAAATTATCATTTTCATAATTTAAAAAAATATTTGCATACTGACCACCGGCAAAACTCCCGATCATGTATATATGTGTATATATCTATGGCTCCGGATGGCCAGTCCTCCACTGAACCTTGGTCCCGCATTCGTTTCAAAGGAGCGCTACACTGTACTAAAATGGCGGCTCTATTGACGCATTCCTTCCAATAGACAACAACAGGGTAGGCGACATCTAATGTAAATATCTATGATTTGTTGCTACTGTGGTGGTAGGCCTGTTGCAATAATCCATAAATTGACGTATTGTTCAAAACATGGACATGACATCAGTCGTTTTTGGTGAAGCACTAAAAATTGCCCATCATGTTTAAATAAAAATTAATGTCAGCAATATTCTAGCTCTCTGCAGGCTCTGTCATCACATCTAATCTCTGTTGGAGTATCAGGTCATTTATTTTAATAAACAACAGCTGAAGGAAAGCCAAATGTTTCCCTTTTTTTCCTTATGGTTTGGATGAAGTTGTGAAGAGCTCTGTTTCGAAGCTGCACCGAATTCCAGAAAAGTGCAAAATGGCAAACATGCATAAATATCGCCTAATAAAGTCTGCATGACATCAAAATGTACAACGTTTATTTTGCTAGCGCACATTGTTAGTCTTGAGGTAAACAATTAATCAGTGCAAGTTAATCCACTGAATAAAAAAATGTGTTTTCTTTATTTTTAATCTAAATATAAGCGTTTGCTTCCACTTTTGGAATTGCAGTTCCTCTCTGATGATGTCAGTTTGATGGGATGGACTAAATATGCTTAGCCACGACCCTCCTCCCCTCCAACCGTTAAGCCATGGTCACACTAGAGCACAGGTGTCAAACTCAATTCCTGGAGGGCCAGAGTTCTGCACAGTTTAGTTCCAACCCTAATTAAACACATCTGATCAAACTAATTGCTTCTTTGAAACCTACAGGCAGGGGCGCCGCTAAGGGGGGGGAGTTAGGGCCCGATTCTAAGGGCCCATGCAGTTTTGGGGCCCCCAGAGATATTATTAGGGGCCCACGACACCCAACCCACAGCCCGCATCCCAAATCCCCCTCCCTCGTCCGCGGCACCGCCCCGTCCCGCCTACGCTCTTCAATTTAAACCTCGAAAGGTTGTCAGAGAGCCCGTGGCGGCCAGCGGCGCCCCTGCCTACAGGTACGTGTGTTGAAGCAGGGTTGGATCTAAACTGTGCAGGGCTGCGGCCCTCCAGGAATTGCCTTTGACACCTGTGCTCTAGAGTTTGAGTGTGAAATTCTGTCGTACGGCGCTGCAAAAAAGGGGTGGGGTTAAACAAGATGATTGGTCCATATTTAAAATTTCTGTCCAGAGAGGTCATGTTTTGATCTTCGATTGGTCTTACGCAATCACGTGATGCGATTTCGCAGGTCAGAGTTCACCAAACTTGAACTTTCCAACGCAGCGAACTGCAAAACTTGTCGCACGAGCTTGGTTTCCGGTTTGCCGCATTCGCATGCGTATGAATGTAAGTCTATGGGGGCGAAAAGTGCAGTGTGACCGCGGCTTTAGTCTGCTACAAGTGAAAGATGATAGGAGGAGTGCAAAAACAAAGCCCCGCCTCCTACTTAATATTCTGTTTCAGTTGGAAATACAAGCAATGCAGCCAGTTCCGGTTCAGCCATTTTACTTCATTTTTAAAGTTTATATTGGGACATTTACTTCTTTAATGTCAAATTACAGAATCTACATTACCTTAAGAATGAAACGTTTTTGTTCCTTGAAACGGTTTATGCCTATTTTGCATTACTATACTGTTGTTTGCTCATAACATAATCAGTGGCATAAAGGTGCAGTGGAAAATGCTAACGTTAGCCTGATAGCACCGAAAGCCGCACTAGACAACGTCACTACAATACATTACTAACTGCACTATAAAGATTTCCCACTGTTATGTGTTTTACGTGTTCACTGTTATGTGATTACAATACCAAACCTTTTTCATATTGTAGGTTATTGATGTTTGTCTGCCATTCTCTGTCTGAACCGCGTCTGTGAACATGCTAAAGACGTAATCTTTTCGGTGCATAGAGGAATGCAATTACATATTTTGATAAGCAGGTCGGACAGCCTATCGTAATGTTCGGACCAAATGTTTTGATTGGACGAACTTTTCTTGGTCCCACAGAATATTAAAATACATAGAAATACATTTGGACCGATTAGGATGTGAAGAGACTTTCGAACAGCATAATAAAAATTGCTTCTGCAGACGATCGCCTTTTGCAACTTTAAAAAGACAGTAATATCACTTATCAATAATTCTGTGACTGTACATTGTAGAACAGAAATTATTGAATGTTTAGATGCTTGCATTAATAGACAGTTGAACCGGTAGATCAAATTACGTGGCCAGTGAGTGTACACACAAGAACTGCACTTATATAATTATGTATATATAATAATTGTGTAATATTTTTAACATTTAATGACACGTCAGTGGGATTAAGTCATGGTTTAATGGTGGTTAAAACATGAATCAAATCTGCAGGTATTAGTCAAGTCGCATGGGTTTAAATACATATTAAATTTTATGTGTAAATTTCAGGTACATTTTTGGTATCCTTAAACTGACTTGAGCTAAATAACAGCACTATTGTTTTGTGTAAAGAGCTAATTATAACCGAATTAAACAATATTAAAAATTAGACTGAATTGAATAATGTCATTATTGTCTTCCCTTACAAAAATTAACCATGTTTAATATAGCAAAAGTGTAGTTAATATGGTTTATGTTGGATAGATTAGCACACAGTTGATTTGTGGTTACCATATGGTAATTTTTGTACAGTTTTATTTTGTTATTTTTCATTTTATTGATGTAAAGCTGCTTTAAAACAAGCTGTACTGTATTAATCGTCATAAAAATAAAGACTTGTATCCCTTACAAAAATAACCTTTGGTTTGTAATGGTTTGCGGTCACGTGGTGCCAGTTAACTTCTCTTTTAACCAGGTTATCAGTTACAACTAGATAATGTTGTTTTGAAATCGAAATATATCGATTGCTGGGTGATTTAAACGTATATGTCACGTATTAATCACAAGAATTTATGGATTAAACGATTACTTTTGCTGGATATAAACAGACTTTATGTGAGTTCCACAGCATTCATAGGACTTGCAAATCAAATAAATCTAAGCAGTCTAGTTTTTGTTCTCTTTTTAATAATATTTTCTTATTGTCAATCGGTATCTCATTCAACAAACTATTCGTCCTCTGACCTTAGGTTAAAATATGTTGCGTAATACAAATAAGTTGTCACATGGTGTTAAAACCTGAAATAGCGCTCACTCATAGGCTCTCCCAGCTGTCACTCAAATAACCAACCAATCGCGTGCGTCCAGTGAGGCGGGCTTTCCGTGCTATCCTCCGGTGTTTACATCTAAACAAGAAGCGTTTAGGTAACTTCAACATGTCAGCCTCCATCGCACGGGCGACCGTGAGGGCGGTGAGCAGACGGAAAATACTGTCAACAAGAGCCGCTTTAACACTGGTGAGTTCTGACACAATTCACACGACGAACCCAAATAAACGTTTATTTCTCATATGTTCGAGGTAGCATACATGACAGGAGCGTTTAAACTTGGCCTCAGATCATTATCTGATTAATAACTGGATTATAACATAACAGCATCGCATATTCTCAGACGTACAAACGAAGATTCAACTGTAAAACCCTGTTGTTTCCTTAAGGTTGTGTTTTTTTTAAGTTAAATTTGACACTAAGGTCGGTTTTTAGTATGTTAGCCGTTAGCAGATGCTTGGACTGACGAATTGGTATAACTTAAAGGGACAGTTCACCCAAAAATTACTATTTACTCACTATTCACGGACCCTCAAGTGGTTACAAACCTTTGTGTGTTTCTTTATTATCTTAAACACAAAAGAAGATATTTTGAAAAAAGCTGTAACCATTGACTTCCACTGTAGGGAAAACAAATATTATGCTAGTCAATGGTTACAGGTTTACAACATTTTTCAAAACATCTTTTCGTGTGTTTAGCAGAAGAAATAAACTCAAACAGGTTTTGAACAAGTGGAGAGTGAGTAAATAATGACAGAACTTTAATTTATTTGGTTGAACTGTCCCTTTAATTTTGTTTCTGTGTTAAGTCTCTGCACCAGAATCGTATAGATCTGCTTTTCAAATATAAATGTTAAAGTTTAAGTGGTTTTCTCCACCCATTCCTCAGACATTCACATGTCTAATCTGCTGTTTGGACAGGCTGTGCTGAATAGCTGAGTTGTTTTGGGGTGAAGTTTAGACAGCAGGACTTCACTGATCTTATCCGTGTGTTCTGGGATCAGATATCTGATCTATAATTTGGGTTTGTTTTAAGGACTCTGAATTTCTCCAAACTCAGCATTCTCTTTGTAACAAATGCTTCTCGAGTATGTACTAAAGATTAAATGGTTTGGGACCTGTGAATGTTTATACAATGTTAAACAGTACATTAAAAAAAGAAGAGAAATCTTTAGTTTTAGTAACAATTCACCCCATTTACCTGCCTATTATTAAGATATTAACTGTTTATTAGCACTTATAAAGGATGATCTTATTCTACATCCCTAATCCTAGCCAATACCTAAACCCAATTATCTTAATAACTTTTAATAAGTAGCTAATTAGTCATTTATTGAGCTGAAAGTCTTAGTTAATGGCTTGTAAATAGCGTGGATTAAAATAAAGTAACATAAAGATAAAGTAAATAAAATCAACATATCCTTTATTTGTTAAATGTTGTTAAATGTTTGTTTTTTTAAATTTGTTAAATTATTTTATGATTGGTGTCGAGTGAAAGCAATATATTTTTAACCTTCTCCTTCCTCTGATTTTATTATTTAACAAAAGAGATTTGATAAAGTAAGAAATAAATGAATCTACAGATACAAATAAAGGAGCTAAAGTGCAATAAAGTATTGCCTCTCTTTTTTTTTTCTTGTAGTTTGAAAGAAGACTGGGTTATTTTGTCTTTTATTATAATCAATGTCAGATTTTTTTTTCGTATGTGTGAACAAAAAGCCAACCACATGCTGCTTCTCAACCAGTCATCGTTTACGGTCTTTACAAGGAAATTAATTTGACCCAAAATGAAAATACTGGCTCTTTATGTTAAATGACAGGGGGACAAAAAACATGTTCACAATGACCATAGTTTAAAAGAAACAACAAACAAAACATTTCTGGTCTTTGAAAGTGGTAGTTGTGTATATAGACAGTCAGTGGAGGTGAAGCAATCTCTCTGATTTCATTACGTAGATCTTCCTCTGTGTTATCAATATGCATATTCAAACTTACAGGTTTGAAACAACACCGACTTTGCCACAATTTTACAGTTATTTACTGCAAAAATGGCCAGTTAAATACTACATTCTTTGCAGTTCACTACTGTAATTTGCACTACATTATGGGTAAACTTTTGCAGTAACTTGCTGCATATTAGGAATTTGCGGTATTCTACTGCAATCAACTAGAGTAGCAGTACTTGATTATTTTGAAGACAAAATGAGTCAGTTATTGAAAAAATTATTAATTAACATCTTCATTCATTAATTTTCCTTCGGCTTAGTCCCTTATTCATCAGGGGTCACCTCAGCGGAATGAACCGCCAACTTTTCCAGCATATGTTTTACGCAGTGGTTGCCCTTCCAGCTGCAACCCAGTACTGGGAAACACCCATACACACTCATTCACACACAAACACTATGGCCAATTTAGTTTATTCAATTCACCTATAGCTCATGTGTTTGGACGGAGGAAACCCACGCCAACACGGGGAGAACAACTCAACACAGAAATGCCAACTGACCCAGCTGGGACTCGAACCAGCGACCTTCTTGCTGTGAGGCAACAGTGCTAACCACTGAGCCACCGTGTCACCTTAATTAACATCTTGTATCACAAAATAGATTGATGAATGAAAATGACTTTTGTAAACCATTTGAAATTGATATAATAACAAAGAATAATAAAAATCCCGTTGTACATGATCTTTTACATCTTTACATTTTTAGGTGAACTGTCCCTTTAATGACATGCATGATGTCATTGAGGAGGAAATGAGAAGCATAAACAAACAGTAGCCTTTGTGTTCATCATGTTTGTAAGCAAGAGGAGCTGCTGTGCTCTTATTGGTCAACGGCACAGATTTGATTAAACTCTGCATGGATTGTAAAAAAAAAATTGAATATGTTAGTCTTTATGTCTGAACTTGTGAAGCATTTCAGATACAATGTTGGTTGTCGTTATTTAAAAAAAATATATAATTTTCATACTGTTGGTTTAGCATGCCCTGCATTCGTGTGTTGTGGTTTGCTATTGTCAGTGGACTCTCAGACATCTTATTTCTGGTTGTTTATAGCCTCTTCTCTTGTAAAACAGAACATGGAGTCACATGCTAGTCTCCAGACATCACACAAAGAGCTTTAATCTTGGATCATGTCATTCATTAGAGAAGAGTTCATATTCAGTCACCCACAAATTCACACACTTCTCATCTGCAAATTCTTTGAGACGTGTGCAGCTGAAGCTGGTAAATCTACTTGAAGTAGGAATAGAGTAGGAAGGTATTATTTGTCTTTGTCAGATCCAGTGTTTTCTTTCTTCTGGTTGAATTAGTTGGAGTATTTAAGTCTTCTTGATAATTCATTAATTAGTTGATTATTTAGAACTAATTTTCAGTGGTTGAAATGAAATGAAATGACATGACCTTACAAAAGTGTCCTTCTTATGGTATTTGAAAATGTTCCTGCAGTAGGTTCACAAGTCAGAAAACACTTTAATTTCTTCATAATATATCCATTGCAGCATCAGCTCTTTTCTCAGTGTCTGAAACAGTTCATTTAATAATCAGGTTACCCTAAACCCGCCTTTCTGAGAGCCAACTCTGCTCTGATTGGTCAGATGGCTTAGTTATTTGTGATTGGTCAGATGACCCTACTGTGCTCTGATTGGTCAGATGTTTCCCAGTTTGTTGTGATTGGTCAGATGACCCTACTCTGCTTTGATTAGCCAGATGGCTCACCCATTTGTGATTGGTCAGATGAGCCTACTCTGCTCTGATTGGTAGCAACTTTTTTTTTTATATAAAAGTGATCTTTCTTGTTACATTCTCAAAAGATCATTTGATTATAGTAATTATGCAAAATTAATGTAATTTACAGTGTGCTTTCTTCATTTACAGACGCCTTCAGCTGTAAATAAAGTCAAACAACTTTTAGAGAATAAACCAGAATATGTGAGTATTATTATTATTATTATTAGTCCTGATGAGCATCTGTTGTTACAATGAAACATAATTTCCCATCTCATTCTTTGAATGTTACGTTTTCTCATCTTCAAACAGATTGGCATGAAAGTTGGTGTTCGAACCCGAGGATGCAATGGTCTCACGTACACACTAGACTACACGAAAAATAAAGAGCAGTCAGATGAGGAGGTGTTACAGGACGGTGAGCAAACACATCACAACATCACTACTGGGCAAACGTTCACAGTTAATTATTTTTATTTTGTAAATTTTGAGTCTCTTATCGTCAATGATGCTACATTTATTTGATCAATAATACAGCTGACATTTGTTAAAATAATTTATTCCTGTACAAAAATGAATTTTAAGCATCATTAATCAAGCCTCAGTGTAGTGCTGTTTTTTTATGTTTTATTTATATATTACAAAAGAAATCAAGAACTCCAAGAACACATGAAAACAACAACAAACAATTTGTAAATATGAAGCAGTACATATTTAACACGAGAAATAAAGTAGTTTAAAATAGTAATAAAGAACTAAAGATAGATAAATAAATAAATAAAATAATAATAGTAAAGAAACTACTAATACAAATAAATAAATAAATAAATATAATTAATGTAGCGCTGTTTAATGATTAATCTTGACTAATTGTGTACAAAATAAAAGTTTTTATTTACATAATATTTGTGTGTGTATTTATTCCATTCATTTACGATTATGAATTGCATTATGGGTTCTTGATCGCTGTCAACGTTTAATGATCGTCAACAAATTGACTTCTATTGACAGTTTAGTAGTTTAAAATAATATAATGTGTATAAGAAATCATATATGTAGAAACAAAACTGTAAAACAACAGAATAAGTGCTGGCAGTTTATTACCAGGTGTTTGTAACGTAATTTAAAACACCAACCCAGACAATATAGCACTTTAAACTATTCAAAAGGTCAATAAAAGTCATGTTTTCAACAACAAAAGAAAGATCAAGGTCTCACAATGCAACTCAAAAGCATAAATACAATACCATATACAAAATGGTAATTTCTGGCATTTTTTAACGTGTATATTGTGTTATTTTGACCTATTTACAGTTGAAGTCAGAATTATTAGCTCCTTTTAAATTTTAACTCTTATATTTTTTTACCCAATTTCTGTTTAGCGAAATGAAGATTTTTTTCAACACGTTTCTAAGCATAATAGTTTTAATAACTCGTTTCTAATAACTAATTTCTTTTATCTTTGCCATGATGACAGTACATAATATTTGATTATATATTTTTCAAGACACTAATATTCAGCTTAAAGTGACATTTAAAGGCTTAACTAGGGTAATTAGGTTAAAGTTAGGTTAATTAGCCAAGTCATTGTATAACAGTGGTTTGTTCTGGAGACAATCGAAAACAAATATTTCTTAAGGGGCTGATAATATTGACCTTAAAATGGTGTTAAAAATAAAAACTGCTTTTATTCTAGCCGAAATAAAACCAATAAGACTTTTTGCAGAAGAAAAAATATTATAGGAAATACTGTGAAAAATTCCTTGCTCTGTTAAACATAATTTGGGAAATATTTGAAAAGGAAAAAAATATTGATATGAATAATTTAGCCCTCAACTCTACCTGTATTTCTCCAGGCGTGAGGGTGTTCATCGAGAAGAAGGCTCAGCTGACGCTCCTCGGCACAGAGATGGACTTTGTGGAGACCAAACTGTCCAGTGAGTTTGTGTTCAACAATCCCAACATCAAGGGCACGTGTGGCTGCGGAGAGAGCTTCAACATATGATTCAGGACGGCCTTGCGAACATCTATCATGGGTAAAACGCTCCCATACAAACATCCATCCTGAAGACTCATGGGTAAAAGAGACTGATGCTTTAGTGGCCTGTTTGGGCATCTTTTCCTGTGCAGCGTCCAGATTGCACAACATCCACTGATAAAGGATCATTAGCATAATAATGATCATTTTGTTGATTTGATTGCTTGTACACAGTTTATTTATGTGCGGCTGAGAGGAAAGTTCAACTGCACTCCATATTAGCAGTTTAATCTGTGCAAAGAAAGTGGTGTACTTGTCCAGTCGTACTGATATGTATTTATGTTTAATAAACATGATAAACGCTTCAACATGCATAGGAAATGTGCATTTGTTTATTTTTCGGGTTACATTTGGTGGATTGTTGACCAGCGTTGCAATCTGCAAGTCAAACGTTAGATACAGTGAGATTTGTTAATGTTTTAAAATTAAAAGAAGGCATTTCTCCGCGCCAAGGCTGCATTTATTTGATCAGAAATACAGTATGAATTGTGAAATATTATTATGATTTGAAATAACTGTTTTCTTATTGAATGTAGCTTCAGATTTAATTTATTCCTGTGGTTCAAAGCTGAATATTCTCATCAGTCTTCAGTGTCACATGAGCATTCAGAAATCCTTATAATGTCAGAACTGTTATGGTCAGTTATTATTGGTGCAAAATCACTAATAATGATTCGTCTTGCTTTATAGTATCGTGGAAACTGATGCATTTCACTTTTAGGATTTTTTAAGAAATAAAATCTAAATAAAAGCTTTTTATCTTTTTTTTCCAAAATAAAAGCTTTTATTTGCAATCCTTTTTTCAAAATGAAAGTATTTATTTTGAAAAAATAAAAACTTTTATAAAAACTAAAAACAATTTTTTTTTTAACAAAATAAAATCTTTTGTTTTGAAAAAAGATTGCAAATATAAGCTTTTATGTTGAAAAATAGTTTGCAAATATAAGCTTTTATGTTGAAAAATAGTTTGCAAATATAAGCTTTTATTTTGAAATAAAAATTGCAAATAAAAGCAATTAAAAGCTTTATTGGTCAAAATAAAAGCTTTTATTTGCAATTTATTGTTCAAAATAAAAGCTTTTATTTGCAAACTATTTTTCAACATAAAAGCTTTTATTTGCTATTTTTTTCCAAAATAAAAGCTTTTATTTTTTTATTTGCAATCTTTTTTTTTTACATTATAAATGTATTTACTTGAAATCTTTAACAATTTATTGCAATGAATAAAATGGAAAAAATAAATGTATATGATACTTTTGAATGGTATCAGTTTCCCAAAAAACAACCTTAATATTATTATTAATAATAATAATAATAATAATAAATATTTCTTCCTGAGCAGGTCATGATGATAGTATATTTATATAGAATAAGAATTGAATTTGAACATTTTCATTGAATATAATAACTTTTATATTGCATATAAACTTTATTAAAATTATTACATTTAAATTAAAATATAAAATAATTTTATATTGAAATAACATTTAACAATTTCACAGTTTTTACAGTATGTTCTATTAAATAAATGCAGCCTTTGTGATCAAAATATGCTTATTATAAAACATTAAAATAAATCATAGTGATTCTAAACTTTTGACTGGTAGTGTGTTAAAAGAATATAGCTGATGGACGCTGATTAATATATGATCTTCGCACTTTGTGACCGCTGCTCGCTTTTTACCCATAATTCTCGTAGGACATGCAGCACAGGAATTGATGCTGTTTACAGAAATTGTACTTAATTGACTTGAACTTGTTTTCTTTCAAAGTATTAGTGTATGAATATGTATATAACAATGTAAATCCCTTCCACTGTCTTTTAACGCACAAATAAACTTTCATTCTACCTGAGTAGAAGTGATTCAATTGCATTTATTGACCTGAGTGTGGCGCTGCTTTGCAATGTGCTGTAGGATATTAACATTACCATCCTTTCTTTGACTATAAATATGTTTTAAAGAAAATAATTTGTCCAATTATTAATGTAAATTGCACAAAAAACAAACAAAGCGCAAGCAAACAAGTTTCATTTGAATTCACAGCACTGATTATGTACTAGTTAATAATAATATTCATTCATTCATTTTCCTTCGGCTTAGTCCCTTTATTCATCAGTGGTCGCCACAGAGAAATGAACCGCGAACTTATCCAGCATATGTTTTACACAGTGGATGGCCTTCCAGCTGCAACCCAGTACTGGGAAACACCCATACACACTCATTCACACACATACACTACTGCCAATTTAGATCATCCAATTCCCCTATAGCGCATGTGTTTGGACTGTGGGGGAAACCGGAGCACCCGGAGGAAACCCACGCCAACATGGGCAGAACATGCAAACTCCACACAGAAATGCCAACTGGCCCAGCTGGGACTCGAACCCAGCCTGCTTTTGCCAACTGCTGTCGACCAAACAATGCCAGACAGATACAGATGAAGCAACACATTACAGTCTCACAGTGTTTTTAGTATGATCATTTCCAAGTTTTAATAGTGAGTGGTTTATTTCTATGCCTCATAGATCAGTCTCTGCTTGAAATCTGCTGCTTGAAAGAATTGCAGCTTTAATAACAACCTTTAAGGGCCACATGCCATAATATACAACACACTGCTTTTTCTGTTCACTCCCACCATTATATTAATATATGAACGGAGCTGGTGGGAGTAAACTGTTGTGTCTGAATGAGCTCCAGACGGGAAGAAGGAAGGGGGAAAAATCTGCTTTGTTCTGCTTTTCTTTTTGGATATAACTTCCTCTTGTTTTATTTTTATTTTGATGCTACTCTCTTACTCTGTCCTTCATCACGAACGTATTATTAGGCTGTTTTTTGCTTCAGTTTTCTTGTGTTTATAGAAGAGCTTTATGTTTTTAATTATGATTATCTGAGCAAGATCTGAACAATTGTAATAATCTAGTGCTGGTGTATCTTATTTGAAGCCGCATATCTAAACATACACTCACCGGACACTTTATTAGGTACACCTGTCTAACCGCTTAATGCAAATTTCTAATCAGCCAATCACATGGCAGCTAGGTATAAGATTCTGATGATATGATAACCTTGAGTAAAATATCACGGTAACATGGTATTGTAATTACTGCTCAAAAATATGTTGTTTTTAAATGTCTGGGTAAAAAACAACAACATTTTTCACCATTGAACACAATATATTTTATTTTAAGAAACAATATTTTGGAACAGTAGCTTTTGATGTGGAGGGTCCTTTTCAGCTGAAGATACTGTTGCCCTAAAAAACTAAATAAAATAGTTGTAAAAAACAAAACAAAAAAAACCCCTTACATATAGTGTAGGAATGGTATACAAGAAAATTTTGGCGGATTTAAAACCTTGACTTTTCCAGGCTGCTGTAAACCTTGAAAACGGTTATCGTCCCATGCCTAATGGCAGCAACTCAATGCATTTAGGCATGTAGACATGGTCAAGACGGTCTGCTGCAGTTCAAAGCGAGCATCAGAATGGGGAAGAAAGGTAATTTAAGTGACTTTGAACGTGGCATGGTTGTTGGTGCCAGACGGGCTGGTCTGAGTATTTCAGAAACTGCTGATCTACTGGGATTTTCACACACAACCATCTCTAGGGTTTACAGAGAATGGTCAGAAGAAGAGAAAA
>CAIGQV010018170.1:3151925-3173530 GCA_903798115.1 Danio jaintianensis
GAAGATATTTTGAAGAATGCTGGTTGCTGGCACCCGTCAGCTTTATTGTTATGGGTGCCAGCTGCTAACATTCTTCAAAATATCTTCTTTTGTGTTCAACAGAAGAAAGAAACTTTATAACCACTTTATTCTTTTGAATCTTTCAATGAGCTGTCCCTTTAAATTCTTTATTGCGTTATTGAATTAATTAACAGACATACTCATTAGAAAAGTAATTGTAATGATGTGATCAGTAATATTAAAGTAACTTATTTTCTCATAGATTACGGCAGAGGCTCGCAGTAAGCTGGTCAGCTGGCTCATCGCTGTGCGCAGACAGCTCAGTCTGTCATTTGAGTCTTGCTGTCTGGCTGTGAACATCATGGACCGCTTCTTAATCACCACATCAGTAGCCGCAGACTGTTTCCAGTTACTGGGAGTGACGTCTTTACTCATCGCCACTAAACAGGTACAGGTACATCACAATACTGTCCAATCAAGAGTTATTTTTGTTAATATTAGTTGTTAGGTGTTGGCTTTGAAAAAGAAGTGCACTTAAAGGGATAGTTATATAGTGTCTTATGTTATTTACATGACGGCATGTCATTTTTGTCTGTTCACTGTTGTGTGTTTACTGTAGCCTCTACATCTCTGCGTGTTTGAACGTGAAGAGTGAAGTTTATACCTACAGAATACCGAAGTTTTACATTTAATTATATTATTCAGTTTCATACATATTGGATATTGCTCCTTTTTTTTATTTCAAGCAACTAAACCAATTAAACCAATAACATTGACATTTGTGGCAATGAGAAAAGCAATAATAATTTTATTACTTTTATATATAATATGGCGACGCGGTGGCGCAGTGGGTAGCACAATCGCCTCACAGCAAGAAGGTTGCTGGTTCGAGCCTCGGCTGGGTCAGTTGGCGTTTCTGTGTGGAGTTTGCATGTTCTCCCCGTGTTGGCGTGGGTTTCCTCCGGGTGCTCCGGTTTCCCCCACAAGTCCAAACACATGCGTTATAGGTGAATTGGGTAAGCTAAATTGTCCGTAGTGTATGTATGAGTGTGTATGAATGTTTCCCAGTGATGGGTTGCAGCTGGAAGGGCATCCGCTGCGTAAAACATGCTGGATAAGTTGGCGGTTCATCCCGCTGTGGCGACCCCAGATTAATAAAGGGACTAAGCCGAAAAGAAAATGAATGAATGAATATATATAATATTATGGCATGCAATTGCTTCAAACAATGGTATAAAGTTATTTAAAACATCAATAAATGTACATTGTAATAATCGTAATTAGGCTACGCCTACACTAATCCGGATGAATTTGAAAACGGCGTATTTGTCTAAAAACACTCCATGTCCACATTATCGTTTTCAATTCTGTACATTATCCACACTAAAATGACTGAAGACTCTTTCGTTCAGTACTGCGCATGTGCACAGACGTAAGATGCTTTTACCTGCATCGTATCCCCCTGCTGTTTATTTACTTTCCATCTCTTTGAAACGTCGTGGCAAAATGTGGCAACTGTGGTCTGCTTCCGCCACTGAATAATATCTCCCAGTAAACATTCTGTGTCTTTTAATAAGAGGCAGTATGGAGCATGTACAATCTTGACATTAATCTTTAATAAAGCTGTCAAAACATCCAAAACAGCTGCTTTACAATGTCGTCCCCCATTTTAGCTGAATTGGACACGTCACATGACATCCACTTTTGGACGGCGATTTCTAAAAGATATGTTTTCGTTTCCTAAAAAGGCCAAAACGGAAAGAAAAATATGCGTTTTTAAAACCAAAACGTATTAGTGTGGCCTTAATAATTGTAATTACAATTTTAATAATCAACAATGACTACGTTTACATGGACATAATATTATTTATTTATTTTCTTTTAGGCTTAGTCCCTTTATTAATCTGGGGTCGCCACAGCGGAATGAACCGACAACTTATCCAGCATATGTTTTACGCAGCGGATGCCCTTCCAGCCGCAACCCAACACCGGGAAACACCCTTACACTCTTACATTCACACTCATACACTACGGACAATTTAGTTTATTCAATTCACCTATAGTGCATGTGTTTGGACTGTGGGGGAAACCGGAGCACCAGGAGGAAACCAACGCCAACACGGGGAGAACATGCAAACTCCATATAGAAATGCCAACTGACCCAGCCGGGGCTCGAACCAGCGACCTTCTTGCTGTGAGGCGATCGTGCTACCCACTGCGCCACCGTGCTGCCCGACAATAATATGATGGTGTTTACATTAGTGCTTTTTGAATGTTCCTTTCATGTTCCCGTTTTACATCGTACATAGTTCGATTAACGTCATTACGTCAGCCCTCAATGCTAGTTTTCTCTGGTGTTTTACGCAACAACAGTTCGTGTTCGTCATGATGGCTCCATATGTGATTTTGGACGTGTCGTTTATAATTTTAAGTTCAACTGCAGTTAATTTCACACACTACGCGTGCAAACAGACAACGGCAGATACAAATTCTCAAGCAACAACTAGGCCACCGCTGAACTTTTCATTCATGCCCCCGCGACAAAATCACGACAAAGCCAAGGCACTTCATAATGTCCTTTTCTTCCAGAATTCATAGCATAGTTATCGTTTTCCCGCTCGCACCAAAAATGTGCAGCCATTCTCATTTGTTTGTCGTCAAACGCCTGACAACTGCCATGTGTGCATTCTGTCGCAAAATGCTGCAAAAAGTCCTACAAAATGGTAATAGTTTGATTGCGGTGTTTACATGTGTGTGCTGCACTTCAATAATGTGACTAAAATAGGAATACTCCACATGTCTTAATTTGATTTCTGTGTAGTTCGATTATGACTTTAGTCGGATTAAGGTCATCAAAAATCGTTGTTTACATGGTAGACTCTTAATCAGAGTATTGTCTGTATTGGTGTCCATTTGAATGTACTCACTTATGTCATAATCGTGCAGCCCTAATTGCGACGTCTCTAAAAGTGATGCTTGTGTTTTCCAGGTTGAAGTGTATTCTCCACGCATCACCCAGCTTCTGTCGCTCTGCTGCAATTCGTTTTCCCGAGAACAGCTCTGTAACCTCGAGTGCCTGATTCTTCTCAGACTCAATTTCAGACTGGCTGCGCCCACGCTTGCTTTCTTCCTGGACTATTTCACCAGTCGCTTTACTGGACACCAGACTGGTGAATTCATCAGCGCACAGAATGCACATCTATATAAAGAGCCCAGTTCTGCGGAGAACAAGTGGAGATGGTTGGCCTGCAAAGTCTGTGAACTGAGTCTGGCCGACTACACGTTCAACAAATACATGCCTTCAGTGATCGCGCAGTGTGCATTGAAACTGGCCAAAGGCCTGCTGAAGACACATTCAGTGCAAAACACAGAGAATAACACTGGATCAAGCAAGATATTACGCTTTGAAGAATATGCACCACTTACCTGTGAAAATCAGCTTTTATTTCAGCAGTGCATGGAGGATCTGAAACTGTTGGTTTCTCTTAATCAAGAAGCAGTCCAGGACGTCCGATAAATGAAACATGATTATGTTTTGGTAACACTTTGCAATAAGGTTGTATTAGTTAATGTTAGTTAATGCATTTACTAACATGAACAAACAATTAACAATATATTTAGTATTTGTTCATGTTAGGGGGCGACACGGTGGCTCAGTGGTTAGCACTGTTGCCTTACAGCAAGAAGGTTGCTGGTTCAAGTCCTGGCTGGGCCAGTTGGCATTTCTGTGTGGAGTTTGCATGTTCTCCCCGTGTTGGCGTGGGTTTCCTCCGCGTCCTCCGGTTTCCCCCACAGTCCAAACACATGCGCTATAGGGGAATTGGGTGAACTACAGAACCATATGCTGTAATAGTTGGTGGTTCATTCTGCTGTGGTGACCCCTCATAAAGAAAGGGACTCCACACAGAAATGCCAACTGACCCAGCCGAGGCTCGAACCAGCGACCTTCTTGCTGTGAGGCGAGCCACTGCGCCGCCCCTTACAGGTACATAAAAAAAGTCAATCATTAAATTAGAATGTGACATACTTTTAACAGTTAAATAAATAAATAAAAATCTTTTACTGTGCACACTTTGAGACAGATCATTAAAAGCCTTCAACAGTGCAGTTTCTGGGTTATAAAAAGATCTAAAAACAGACTGAAACACTTCCCAAAATTCATCTAAAAATTTGTATGTTTTGAAAGGCACAACAAAATAAGCTGGATTGAAATTATCATGGATGTTAAAAATAAATGTTAGCTACTTTTTATATTAAACATTACTAAATATAAAGGAAAACCAGCAAGATATTATGTGATAAAGCTTATGAATTTTTTTTCATTTATTTTAATTAATACACTGATAAAAGCAGATAGTTAGATACGTGCTAGACTTATTGACTGTAAATATCCACATTTAGATTTCGTTGTTTGTTTTATAATATGCCTAAATTAGCGTCCAAAGCTCAGCAAGTTTTGTTTTTAGGATTCTATTCATGGAAATGTGCTTATTTACACACAACAACAATAATTTGATGCAATATTTTGACGAAAGCGCAAAAAAAATAAAAGAAAAGCTAACTATAATATGTTTATGTACACTACCTGACAAAAGTCTTGTTGCCGATCCAAGTTTTAGGAACAACAAATAATAACTTGACTTCTAGTTGATCATTTGGTATCAGAAGTGGCTTATATGAAAGGCAAAGGCCTCTAGATTACACTTATTTTACCAGAATAAAAGATGATCATGCCTTGATTTTGAATGATTTAATTAGGACAGTAAGGTCTGACTTTGCTTAGACAAAAGTCTTGTCACTTAACAGAAATAATGTCCAGTATAGAATATAAAGTCATGGTGCAGTGGAGAAAGAATGAACATTGTGTCTGACTCCCATGAGCTTGGAGGACTGCATCCATACATCTCTGCAATGACTCAAATCACTTATTAATAAAGTCATCTGGAATGGCAAAGAAAGCGTTCTTGCAGGACTCCCAGAGTTCATCAAGATTCTTTGGATTCATCTTCAATGCCTCCTCCTTCATCTTACCCCAGACATGCTCAATAATGTTCATATCTGGTGACTGGGCTGGCCAATCCTGGAGCACCTTGACCTTCTTTGCTTTCAGGAACTTTGATGTGGAGGCTGAAGTATGAGAAGGAGTGCTATCCTGCTGGAGAATTTGCCCTCTCCTGTGGTTTGTAATGTAATGGGCAGCACAAATGTCTTGATACCTCAGGCTGTTGATGTTGCCATCCACTCTGCAGATCTCTTACACGCCCCCATACTGAATGTAACCCCAAACCATGATTTTTCCTTCACCAAACTTGACTGATTTCTGTGAGAATCTTGGGTCCATGCGGGTTCCAGTAGTTCTTCTGCAGTATTGGTGATGATTGGGATGCAGTTCAACAGATGATTCATAAGAAAAATCGACCTTCTGCCACTTTTCCAAATGATCAACTAGAAGTCAAGTTATTATTTGTTGCTCTTACAACTGGGATCGACGACAAGACTTTTGTCAGGTAGCCTAGTGTATTTGTCTACACACAGCTGCTACATATTTTGCTGCAGGCCATGTGAGTGGCTTCATCTGTTACACAAGTCGGTTAGTCAGCACAGACAGGGCGTGGAGAAAATTAAGTGAACTTAAGAAACTAAATGTAACAGACTATAATTATGTACTGTAGGGGAAAAAAAAACATTATGGTAATTTGTTTCACCAACCAGACGAACATATTCGAGCGTGTGAGGTTTTGAATTTGCTGGCCTGTCATTGGCTGCTGACGTGAAGGGGGCGTGTGTTTTCAACTCAAAATCACTCACCGGTTGTGACTTCGGAGGCATGCAGTCTTGTCTGTCTGACTGACCGACCAAGAAACGGTTGGAGTTTTTATGAACACAAGCGCTTTTATGAAAAGGACAACATCATATTTTAATCATTTTCCCCCCGCATAAGGCTGTAAAACAAACCGGATAGTTGGCTTTCTTTGTGAGTATCCTCACAAAAGCAGCCCGAGTTAACCGAACCGAGACCTACTTACTGTTTAATGTATTCATCGCGAGCCTTTTTATTTCGTGTAACGTTATATGACGGCTTATTTATCCTTGTTTTACACTCGTTTTGAATGAGAAACCATTCATAAATCTGATTAGATGTCAGAGAAACGGTTTTCCAGCATGGATGAGTCCTCGCTCCGCAGTTTGGTGAGTTCACTAATGTCACCTTTTGTTTATAGCCGTAACTGACACTGGTTTTTAGCTTTAGCATCGCTTTTTGTTTTGGACATTGCTCTTGTGTTGGTTAAAACATTATAAAAATTATCCGTGCTTTATCTAGTGCTCAGATACCCATAATAAAATTGCTCGTGTAAACATTAAAATGCGAACTCCAGCACGTGCCATGTTGTAAAGTGGTTAAAAATGAACGAGCTCTGTTTGAAAAGCTTATTATTATTCAACCTTAACAATAACAGCGGTTATGTTTTTGTTAGTCATGTTTTATATATGTATCTCTTTTATATAATACGTAATTTGGTTATTCTGCTTTTACATTTGTACTTGTATAGATGGGAGATTGAGGTAAAGTTGGTTTTATATTCACACTTTCTCCTTAATATGGACCATTTTGAGGGATGTAAACAAAAACAATGGTCCCAGCGTATTTCCTGGTATACATTTTCCATTTCTAGAGCTTCAGAGAATCCAAAAAGAGCCACATATTGATAAATAATGTTATGATATCTGTTTTAATGTTAAGTTATGATTGAATTGCCTATTGTTACAGTTATGAAATAGTTTGATAACATGCAGGAAATGTTCATGGGCCAATGGCATGACCATATTGAAATGGTCTATAATTTCAGAAAAGTATTTTTGGAAATTATAAATAGTGGAATCACATTAACAGCCAATGACTATCAAAGTACAACATTGTTCACAGTTAAGTAAATAGTGCTAATTTTGTTTTGAAGTCATAGTTGCATGTGATTTCAGAGTGAATATTCAAAGTACCGTGGTAAACTATGTAGGGAGCATGTCACTGAACGAATGTACCAATATAAAACCAACTTTACCTCAATAGAAGGGAGCTATAGTTTGAAGAACATGCATTTAAAAAGTAAAATATATAACTTATAGTAATATAATTTATACACTATGCAATTCTGATAGATAAATAAGCTACATAATATTTTTATTTCATGAAATTAAAGTGTTTTCAGCCCATTTGACATGATTACAATTTCTGTACCTTAGATTAGTGCTTCTCAAAGTGGGGGTCACGGGACAATAACGGGGTTGCTTGGTGATTAAAAAAAAAAAAAAAAAAAGTCAAATAAATTGTATTAAACTATTAGAATGACCATATTTTAACCATAACCCACAGAAGATAAAAATAGTAGTTTTTAATAGTAAAAAAACAACAACATGCAAATTAAAAGCCATCAGCCTTTAAATTATTATTATTTTTTCCATAGGATTGGTGTGTTTACATTAGATTACCAACACAGCAATAGCGTCCGCTGCAGCAGATTGATTATATAGCATCAGGTTAAACTTTCTGACACATTTATGGCAATCAAATACATTAAAAATAAATACAGGCTACAACTGAATGATCTCTGATTGGTGGTCTCCAAAATTAAACCAAGAATAGACTTGTGCTGAAAACATTGTGTCCACCCGTCTCTTTAGTTAAGGTTAATATTAAATTAAACAAATTTATAAATGACAATAAAAATTATATGGTTGTTAGACTGTTGCACTTTTTTGTGTTGTCAATATGCTCGTGTTTATATAGGCATATTGTTGTGTGTGCAATGTTTGTATATTTATAACCACCTCCAAGGATTTTGGGGGCTGTGAGTAACTGGCATTGTTATTTTAGGGGTCACGGGCTGAAAACTTTGGGAACCCCTGCCTTAGATGAAGACTCTAGACATCCATCTTGAGAAAAACAGCTGTTTTATTATGATTTATTTTATTATAAACAATTTTGAGGGATGTAAACAAAAACAATGGTCCCAACGTATTTCCTGTTTTACATTTTTAGTTTCTATAGCTTCCGAGAATCCAAAAAGAGCCACATATTGATAAATAATGTTATGATGGCTGTTTAAACATTAAGTTATGATTGAATTGCCTCTTGTTACAGTTATGAAATAGTTTGATAACAAGCAGGAAATGTTCATGGGCCAATGGCATGACCATATTGAAATGGTCTATAGTTTTTTGTTGTATAGCACATTGCCACAAAGTCACCTTAAAGGCATAGTTCACCCAAAAATGTAACTTCTGTTATTTACTCACCCTTCACTTGTTTAAAACCTTCTTTCGTTTGTTGAACGTAAAAGAAGATATTTAGAAAAATGCTGGTTGTAAGTTGATGCGTACCAGCAATCGGATGTCTTCAAAATATCTCCTTTTGTGTTCAACAGAAGAAAGAAACTCATTAAGGTTTAAAACCCACACGAGGGAGAGTAAATGATAAGGTAATTTTCATTTTTATGAGAACTTTCACTTTAAGAGCAGCCCAATGTGTAAGAAAACCAAATAAAGACAGACAACAATTTAAAAGGAAACCACAAGCGTTAAATCTAATCA
This sequence comes from Danio jaintianensis, assembly GCA_903798115.1. NCBI lineage: Eukaryota > Metazoa > Chordata > Actinopteri > Cypriniformes > Danionidae > Danio > Danio jaintianensis. The sequence continues at coordinate 3,160,512 of CAIGQV010018170.1, forward strand.
TCATCTGACTCAAATGCCATTAAACTGCCACTTCAAAGCAGTTTTGCATTGGCATTACATGACCATTTGTGTCATGCAGTTTAGCATGAAAACAATAGCAGTATATTTATGCAGTAGTCATCATTCTCTTTTGCTAATCTACCAATGAAACAAGTAATATAGACTCTAGTTAAACATCCGTGAGTCAGCACAGCAGCGCAGTCCAGAGTGATGTACGGATGAGCGTGAATGAGTCTGAAATTTCCAAACAATCTGTCACACAGATAACAGAGCTTGAGTCAGCCTGTGCAATGTGAGACAGAAAATAAATACAAAAAGGAACCAAACAAGCAGATTAAGCAAGAAGCAGCAGGACTCCGTAAACAAACTTCACGGACCCTGGTTGACAGATGCCAGCAGGGTGTCTTAAATCAGTGGGAGTCAGCTAAGCGCAGTCCAAAACAGCAGCTTGGCTATATTTCAGGTGTCATGAACTACAAAAACGGCAAAGTAGTTTTTATGTGAGGCCTGAAATGATGGGACATGTGTCTGGTTTCTGTTGAGTCAGTGAAGTGCTGTGGCGGTCTTGACTAACAGGTGCTGCAGGTGAGATATAATGAGGCGCTTGAAGGGAATAAATCATTGAGAGAGGTGGGTGGAACCAGAACAGTTCTGTGAAATGGCCAGGAATGAGCATGAAGTAGGAGTCTGAGGCCCTGTCCACATGAACGGTTCTTAAACAGCGCTGATTTGCCATTGTGTTCACATGCTCAACAGAAATGACTGTGATTGGCCGTGAAGGTCATCAGTTCACTCACCGAACTCACCGCTGTTTACTGAGTGTAAACACAGATACAGGGACACTGGAGCAGCTGGTTTGTCTATAAGCTGACATACGAGTGATCCGCTGATGAATTGCGGCTTTAAAACGCTCCAGTGTCCTTGTATCTGTGTTTACACTCAGTAAACAGCGGTGAGTTCGGTGAACTGATGATCTTCACGGCCAATCACAGTCATTTCTGTTGAGCATGTGAACACATGGCAAATCAGCGCTGTTTAAGAACGTGCTTAAATGTTAGCGGGAAATGGATGTTTTTTTAAAACTTCAGTATCGATTTGGTACCGAATTCCAGTATCGTGCAAACCCTACTTTTGTCTTTTGTTTTATTAATATATATTTGAGTAAAAAAAATGTAAAAGTGGGGAATTGATTGAATTGGAAGTCCAAAATTGCTCTGAATTATTGACTGTTGTGAGAGAATAATCCTTAAAAATAGAGATAAAGTGTTTCTAAAAAGAGCAGGCCAAATGTGGTGTCAAAGCTCACTGACAATGGCTGCTTTTCGGGATTGTTCTTAATAGAAAGTTCTCACTAAAGTACAATGTCACAAATTGCTAAACAATTTAATAAGCACTTCTGTGGCTCCAGTCATGAGCTTCATAAAGCTAAATTGTTCAGCAGGGTTTAACCGTCAGTGCAGGACTTCACTAATACTGAGTACGAAACCTGCTTTCAGAGCAGTAGGGGAAAACAAATAGTTCCTGCATATAGTTGCACTTAGAGAAAGGAAAAATATGATCATGCCAGCTAGAGGTGGTTAGGCTTTTTTTTTGTTAACATTGTACATAGTTTGTTTGGGGATTACCAGCTTAACCAACTTGGTGGTCTACTAGGTTATATCAAGACAGATATAAGACATATTCTGCATGATCTTATTTCATTGCTGTAAACAGCCAAATGCTCTTGGTCAAAATATGCATTACTGTTATTAATGAAAACGGTGAATCGCATGTTAAATGGAAAACCTTTCACTTATTATCGTTTACTCATTATACTTGATTAGGGTCACATTGAATTTGTTTTCATTCATTCATTTTCTTTTCAGCTTAGTCCCTTTATTAATCAGGGGTCGCCACAGTGGAATGAACCGCCAACTTATCCAGCATACTAACTAACTAACCCACGCGAACACAGGGAGAACATGCAAATTCCACACAGAAATGCCAACTGACCCAGCCGAGGCTCAAACCAGCGACCTTCTTGCTGTGAGGTGACAGTGCTAACCACTGCGCCGCCGATTTGTTTTCATTCATTCATTTTCTTTTCGGCTTAGTCCCTTTATTAATCAGGGGTCGCCACAGCGGAATGAACCACCAACTTATCCAGCATATGTTTTACGCAGCGGATGCCCTTCCAGCTGCAACCCATCACTGGGAAACATCCATACACACTCATTCACACACATACACTACGAACAATTTAGCTTACCCAATTCACCTATACCACATGTTTTTGGACTTGTGGGGGAAACCGGAGCACCCGGAGGAAACCCACGCGAACACGGGGAGAACATGCAAACTCCACACAGAAACGCCAACTGACCCAGCCGAGGCTCGAACCAGCGACCTTCTTGCTGTGGGGCGACAGTGCTAACCACTGCGCCACCAATTTGTTTTCATTCAGTTATTATTTTTTTCATATAATTTATTGTTTAACACAAAAATATTGAGCATTTAACAAAAATATAATTATTAGGCGCACTACTTTTTCCCCTAAAACTCAGTTTTCCTGTTAGAACTAAATAAAAAAAATAATACATTTAATGACTATTACTTTTTATTAATAATTACTTTACATTGTGTTCTACATTAGTAATATATCACAGTTTCTTTCAATTAACCTGAACTTTTATTTTGAAGGGTCGTCATGAAGCCCTTCGAGTTTCTATCCACGTTTTCTGCATTGTGTAAATCGTAGCACCACGCTTTGAATTCATTTCTAAATGCCTCTAGACACCCCAGTGCCATTGTTTTAATGTAAATTGCAAGCCATTATGTATATTTTATTTAAAGAATCTTTTTTTGTTGTTTTTATTGAACACCGGGGATGGTATTGTGACGATCCTTTTATTAAAAAAGCTATAAAAAATGGTTTTGACTGCATTCACATTCAATGCATTCAATGTTTTTATTGACAGCTGTTAGAAGTGCTGTGTTAGCATATTTTTCCAATACCGTACAGCCCTACTGCTATGTTGAGTGTTGCGATTTTAAGGATATTTCTTACAGTATAACAAATTTTAAAAAAACACTATTTTATCAGCAGTTTTTTAAAATCATTAATTATATGTAACTAGTTTCCCAGTACTGGGTTGCAGCTGGAAGGGCATCCGCTGCGTAAAACATATGCTGGATAAGTTGGTGGTTCATTCTGCTGTGGCGACCCCAGATTGGTAGGGGGAATAAGCTGAAGGGAAAATGAATAAATTAATTGATGTAAAGATTATACTAAAATAAACAGGTAATATATATTTTTCTGAGCTAATTAAATAAAATAGCTAATTAAATAGTGCAGTAATGCGTGGCATGTACAATTAATTTAATTGATTGTGCAAAGAAGTGATTAAATTGTATGTGCCAAGCATTTCTGCGATATGGATATTGCATATACCATTATCGTGCTAACGATTATTTTTCCATATATCATGCAGCCCTAGTTAGCAGTGGTGTGTCTTATGTTCCAGTGCAAAAGATGGTCTCTGTATGTTCCTGCATTGTGATTAGCGCATCCAGTATTTTACACCAGCAATACAAACAACTGTCCATATTGCCCATTATATATGTGGCTCTCACTGGAAGGAGATTTCCACCTCTTTTGTCCTGCAAACACCACTTCCCCCAAAATCTCCCCCTTGAAATATTTTCCACTCTCCCCTCTTCAGAATGTTTGTATGTCTCTGAGACACGATTCCTCAGAGGTCACGAGTGTCACAGTCCCTCATGGCCTGTGGAAAATGTGGAGTTTTCTCCAACTTTGTGTTTATATTTAGTCGTCTTTGAGTGTGTGTGTGTGCGTGCGTGCGTGTGTGTGCATATATATATATATGTATGTATGTATGTATGTATGTATGTATGTATATATATATATATATATATATGTGTGTATATAATATATAGTTTATAAAGCTATTATTTGGAACTTTCTTTATCAAAGAATTCTAAAAGTAAAATGTATCACACTACTTTCCACAATACTGTGAAGCAAGAAAAAAATCTTTTTTCAGCACTGATAATTGAAAGAATCATTATTAGTATTATTGTATCAATAATAACTGATCATAAAAGAACAGCAAATTATAATAATTTCTGAAGGATCCTGTGACTGGAGTAATGATGATGAAAATTCAAACTACATTCAATAAGAAAACAGTTATTTAATTTTAAAATAATATGTCACAGTATATTTTAGGGCTGCACGATATTGGAAAAATCTGACATTGCAATATTTTGTTTCTCTGCGATATTTATTGCGACATGAATATAATTATTTCACCAGATGACTTGAATAGCTCAATTTGGAAAGAACTCATAATTTTATATTGATTGGGATGATTTCATAGGCCAGATAATCTGCATATTTTATAAATTGTTTTGGTGAGTATAACTATATTCGAGTTGAATAATTAAATGTAAGCACATAAAACTGCATAGTCTTCATTGTATAACAGTTAAATGCAATAGATTTTCATTGTTATAATTTCTTCTACACAAATGATTTAAATGCACTTGAAATCTTACAGTCAAAGGCCTAAAAAACTAATCAAACAAGCACTCTTTCACTCTATTAAGATTAAACTTTTCAATCACTCAATCAGCTCTTGGTCAGCTGTAATTGCACAATTTCCTGAGGGATGGATAAACTGAAGCTGAACTTGACATTGCAGATCCTGCCGATGATCACATTGCGATATTGATACTGAAATGATATATTGTACAGCCATAATATTTTTGATCAAATAAACGCAGCCTTGGTTAGCATAATTGTTTTTTTTTAAACATTAACAAATCTTACTGTTTCCAAACGGTTGGATGTTAGTATGTATATGCAAGCATGTATGTATATGTATGCATGTATATATGTTAGAGGTGTAAACCTACACTGGTCTCACGGTTCGGTTCGGTTACGATTATCATGCCATCGATTCGGTTCAATTCGATATCTCGGTGCATCACAGTGCATTGACGATGCTATATTTTTAGCAATTGCTATAACAATTTTATATTTTACTTCACAGCACAAGAAAAATGTATAGATATTTATATATTATTTGTAATACAATTTTGTCCTTTAATACGAACAGTCAGAATTGTACCTTTAAAAACTCAAGTACATGCACAGAACAACATGAGCATTTATAGCAAATAAACAAATGTAAATATCCCGCTCGCTTTATGAGCCCTGTCGAGCGAGTTCTTACACCCCTATGATTGGTCACGCACTCAACAGAAAGGGCTGCGATTGGCTCAAACACACTGGCGCTGTTCACCGATGAGTGATACTGATAAACGGCAGCGGCGATCACAGCTGATCCATGATAGACGCTGTGGAGAAAACTCGCTCTGAAGACACGCTCGTGTCTGTATCCAGAAGTAACGCTGTAAGAACCGAGAGGAGAGGAAATGTCACGCCAGCAGGTCAAAGGTCCACAGTGAGAGAGAGAGAAAAAACATGTATAAAAAAAAATAATAATGGAGTTTACTTTCATTTTCTCAATCGCAGTGAAATAGGGGCTTCTGCTCTAACTTCCCCGTCAGTGAAAGACTGTCCAGCAAACACACACGCAGTGAATTGTGCAGAGTTTCTGCATTTTTAAGTAGTTTCTGTGTTTTATTTACTCGCGCTCGCCTCCCTTGCCATAGTAAGCTACCGCGACATAGCACATATGAGATAAATGACGTCAGTACGTAATAACCTATTATGATCTATTACTGAACCGATAATCAAATTGTCTGTGTCTGCATCGCGGTGCACCGAAGAAACAATTAATTTTGACACCTCTAATGTATGTGTGTAAATGAAGGAAAAGTAGTATGCACACAATTTATTAAGAACAAAATTGTTTAAGCAAAATGTGACCTCTGTTGACAATGTTTTAGGGCGACTCTCTAGAAGTTTTCTGAAATAATGTTCTCCTCTATATCAGGCCTCTTTCAACACTTCAAAAAGTTCTTCTTTAGATTTTAGGCTGTTCCTTTCTCTGTCCATCTAATCCCATTCTGCCTCTCTCAAATTTAGCTCTGGTCTGTGGAGGCCTATTGGCTGTCAATGTTTCATCAGCTGTTTTTTTTTTTGTTTTTTTTCTCCAAGTGTGGTTTTGCCACATTAGTAGAATATTTGGGATTATTATCATGCTCAACTAAAACCATTACCAACAGCACCTCAGAAGGAATGGCTTTAAAACCTGTCTGTACTTTTCAACATTAATAAATCATAAATTCAGACAAAACCAAAAGCACTGGCAGAAACGCAGCCCCAAACCACGAGCCACCAGCATATTTCACTCAAAGCCAAATGCAATAATTTGTTAATTGTCTTTCAAGTGTCCTAAACAATTAGACCATAAAAAATCCAATCTAACCTGAAAATTCTGGTTGTATTCTAATAAAGAGAACAATTATATATGGTCATTATACTCTAATAATCAAATACAATAAAAAAAAACAAGTCTACTGGTGGCATAAAACCTACCTACACATACATAAATATATATATTTTTAATTATATATATATATGGTGTCACATGTAAAACAGTCACCGTATGAAAAGAGTTTTTGGATCAGGATGGAATTGTGAAATTGAAGTTTAGTTTGTATTTCATTAAAGATGTTTGTTTGTCTTGATAGTTGTTCTCCTCAACTTGATGAAGGCATTTCCTGAAAATATCCCAAAAGACTCTCCAATTGGTGTCTGTTTATATAGGATTTGGAAGCAGACATCAGTTCAGTCATTCACATCTGATAGTCTCACGTAGTTGAAGTCCTGAAGTGTGTCCTAAAGTGACCTTCAATTGAATATTGGACATCTCCATAATGCAAACGGATTTTAATTAGTTCATGAAAGTCTACCTGTATGTTTTTGTCTCTAAAGTTCATAGCAAATTAAATCAGAAATTCTTGCATGTTAAAAAATAAATTCCACCTCACGTTGTGTCAATTGAATTTACACACTGCCTCCAAAGCTTTCATCCGTCATAAAGTTGAATTGGGTTTTATTTGAATTTTTATCGCAGTCGAAAGAGTTTTGAGAGGTATTTTGACAGTTCAGAGCCACCGTACAAGTGAAAGCCAAAATCCAGAATGCTGTCCCTCGCATCACAGAGCTCTTTATGACAAAGTGTGTAATATAAAGACAGAATGTGGAGGATGGTTGAGAAACACTGCTGTAACCTACTGTATACCTGTTTCAGTGCCTGTCTCACCTTTCCCATACTGCTGTTTGGTGTGTGTGTGTTGTGTGTGAGTCTCTGTTCAGGATTTGTTTTCAGAAATTTGTTATGTGGCTGAAGTATCAAAATACCACTAATTTCCTGAAATAAACTCTACATTTTGGGATAATCCCGCGCAGCTCTTTGATAGGGAAGTGAACTCTCCTTCCTCTTCGTGCAGTGGATTATATGAAAACAATATTTCCTCCTCTCTTTTAAATTGTTTGTAAGAGAGAAGAGAAAAATCATCAACTCATGAATTGACACCAAATTGTTTTACCTTTTTTATCCGCAACAGATTAATTAACACGCAGCGGACTTGTGTGCATGATAATTTTTTCGGATATGAATAAGAAAATAACGCGTATGACTTCAGTTGGGCAAAGATCTTAAGTCATGCCCTGTGCGCTGCGACTGACCATGATCTCATTACTTGAGGTCATCAAGAGGATGCTGTAAGTTGTAGTAGTGAATGGCCTGTTGTTATGGGGCTCAACTGGCCATAAGTTCTTGCCACAAATAGCTGTATGCTTACAGTATTTAATTGACCAGATTTAACTTTTTGTGTGTGTGTGTGTGTGTGTGTGTGTGTGTGTGTGTGTGTGTGTGTATTTCCAACATATATGTACATGAATGCGGGTGGCATGGTGGCTCAGTGGTTAGCACTGTCGCTTCACAGCAAGAAGGTCGCTGGTTTGAGTCCCGGCTGGGCCAGTTGGCATTTCTGTGTGGAGTTTGCATGTTCTCCCCGTGTTGGTGTGGGTTTCCTCCGGGTGCTCCGGTTTCCCCCACAGTCCAAACACATGCGCTATAGGGGAATTGAATAAACTAAATTGGCCGTAGTGTATGAGTGTGTGTGAATGAGAGAGGCATCCGCTGCGTAAAACATATGCTGGAATAATTGGTGGTTCATTCCGCTGTGGCGACCACTGATAAATAAGGGACTAAGCCGAAGGAAAATGAATGAATGTATTTGTGCATCTGCTCTACTGTCTTTTCTCTCACTTATGGTAACCATAACAGCGTATATTTGCACAAAGTGAAAGTTAACTCTGTGAACATTCTTACATTAGTTACTCTCATCCTTATGTCGTTTCAAACATGTACGACTTTAATTCCTCTTTGAAACACAAATGTTTTTTTAAACCGTGACTAATAAGTTATTTCACTATTATGACGCTTCACAGTTAAGCTTTAGTTTGCCATATCTAATGGTCTCCATGTATGCTTTTTAAATGAATGCTTATGTGTGAGTGAAACCCTAATTTGAATGTTTATTGTATAAAGCTATTGAGTCTTTTCAAATTACTTGAATTAAATCACTCAGGGGCAGCACGGTGGCGCAGTGGGTAGCACAATCGACGACCGGTGATCCGGTTTCCCCCACAAGTCCAAAGACATGCGCTATAGGTGAATTGGGTAAGCTAAATTGTCCGTAGTGTATGTGTGTGAATGAGTGTGTATGGATGTTTCTCAGTGATGGGTTGCAGCTGGGAAGGCATCCACTGCGTAAAACATATGCTGGATAAGTTGCCGGTTCATTCCGCTGTGGCGACCCCAGATTAATAAAGGGACTAAGCCGAAAAGAAAATGAATGAATGAATAAATCACTCAGTTGTATCTTTTTTAAGGGAGAAATAGAAAACTCTCAGGTTTTGTGTATTTGAATGACCTGAGGGTGAATAACTGATGACTACGTTTCTTTTTCTTTTTTTTCTTTGACTACATTCATTCATTCATTTTCTTTTCGACTTAGTCCCTTTATTAATCTGGGGTCGCCACAGCGGAATGAACCGCCAACTCCAGCATATGTTTTACGCAGCGGATGCCCTTCTGGCCACAACCCATCACTGAGAAACATCCATACACACTCATTCACACACATACACTACGGACAATTTAGCCTACCCAATTCACCTATAGCGCATGTCTTTGGATTTGTGGGGGAAACCGGAGCACCCGGAGGAAACCCACGCAAACACGGGGAGAACATGCAAACTCCACACAGAAATGCCAACTGACTCAGTCGAGGCTCGAGCCAGCGACCTACTTGCTGTGAGGCAACAGCGCTACTCACTGTCGTACCCACTACCCCACAGCGTCGCCCCTCTTTGACTACATTTAGACTGGAATTCTTGGACTAATCTTTTGACTATATCCTGTTTTTTTTCCCAGCCTAAAATTATTCTGTTGGTTATACTGTCAACTCCTTACACCTTACTAAGGCTGCACAATACTGGAAAAATATTCGACGTTTTTGAGTGTTGTAAAAACAATATTTCTTACAGTATAACATTTCCCTTAAATACTATTTTTATCAACTATTTTATTAATCATGTATTTATTTGATGATATTAAAATAATTGGAATCGTTCACCCAAAAATGAAAATGTTCATCATTTATTCATCGCCCAATTGTTCTAAACAAGAAAAAAACGCTTTCCTCTGATGAACACAGATATTTTGAAGATATTTTGAAAAATGTTGAAAACCAGCAGTTATTGACTTCTATTGTATTTTTTCGAAGACTGAAGAAAGAAAACTCAGAAGAAAGTAACTCATACAGGTTTGGAACAAGTGGAGGATGAGTAAATGATGACAGAACGCTTGTTTTTTTTTTGTGTGCTCCAGTGTAAATGCAGCTTTTATGAACGCACCCAGTTGCGTCACTTATCTCTGATTGCGCAACTCATTGGTTTCCGGTGATCAGACCTTTGGAAAGAACATCCCGGCTGACTTGTCTAGTGGAGCTCCTGTTTTATCGCGTTTTTATAGGTTATGATTCATGTTGTCTAGTGCCTTGACATCTGGTGTCTGGTGGCTTTTCAGGCATGTTGGATAAGATAACGGCGGGCACGGTGGCTCAGGGGTTAGCACAGTCGCCTCACAGCAAGACGGTCGCTGGTTTGAGTCCCGGCTGGACCAGTTGGCATTTCTGTGTGGCGTTTGCATGTTCTGGCCGTGTTGGTGTGGGTTTCCCCAACAGTCTAAACACATGCGCTTTAGGTAAATTTGGTAAACAAGATTGGCCGTAGTGTGTGTGTGTGTGTGTGTGTGTGTATGTGTGTTTCCCAGTACTGGGTTGCAGCTGGAAGGGTATCTGCTGTAAAAAACGTATGCCGGAATAGTTGGCAGTTCAATCCGCTGTGGAGACTCGTGATCTATATGGGAATAAGGAAATCAATAAGGAAAATGAATGAATGGATAAGATAATTCCTGACGTTTGAATGGGAATCTACAAGGTAGAATGTCTATTATTCCCCCTCTGAGCACTCTGCTCATGGGAAACTATGATTTGGGTTGAGAAAGTGAAGTTAGGGTAATTGCTAAATAATTACAGTGTAGTTTCAAAACAACAAGTTTTCCCAAACTTGTACTTGACCCATAACCAAAGGTTCTGTAAAATAATTTTAGGACCCATTACAGGAGGACATGAAGAGAGACACTTAAGGTATTTTAACAATTTAAGTTGAGAAAAGGGGAGGCACGGTGGCTCAGTGGTTAGCACTGTTGCCTCACAGCAAGAAGGTTGCTGATTCGAGTCCCGGCTGGGTCAGTTGGCATTTCTGTGTAGAGTTTGCATGTTCTCCCCATGTTGGCGTGGGTTTCCTCCGGGTGCTCCGTTTTCCCCCACAGTCCAAACACATGCGCTATAGGTGAATTGGATGAAGAAAGTTGGCCGTAGTGTATGAGTGTGTCTGTGAATGTGAGAGTGTATAGGTGTTTCCCAGTACTGGGTTGTGGCTGGAAGGGCATCCTCTGTGTAAAACATATGCTGGAATAGTTGGCGGTTCATTCCGCTGTGGCGACCTCTGAAATGGAGACTACGGCAAAGGAAAATGAATAAATGAATGAATGAATGAATATAGTTGAGAAAAAAAATGAAATCATCATAACTGTTGTTTGCTTCAATCTGAAGTGACGGATGAATTACTATTGTACAGTGAAATGTACTTCTCTAAGACATGATACATTTTTAAAGGAGCCACACTATTTTTCTGACTAGTTTTAATTTTAACAATATAATAAAAGTGGAATTCACTGCATGACATGAAAGCTCACAAAAATTTTGGATGAGTAAATCTTAAACAGAAAATTCTATTGCAGAACTGACTAGTGAATATTCTTTGAATAATATAATGCAAAAATACAGTTTATCTTACAATTCTGTTAACATTAAAATGGAATGCAGAAAAATGAATTTGACAGCAATAAAATACAATTTCCGGAAAGAAATCCCTATAGCTTTCATAGGAATTCTTAATTTTTGTTAAGCATTTAGATAATTGTTGCTAGATTTAGGTTTTCAATTAATTATGCATGGCTTTTAGTCATAACCATTTAAGCATTAAATAAGAATAAAACTGGGGGGGAAACTATTCAGAAAAACGAAAAGGGTCTTTTATATAAGCTGTAGTAAGTGTATGCTTATTAATCCGTGTCATAATTATGAAGGGTCATTGGAGCATTTTCTAACCTGTAAGCGGTTTCTGGGCCAAAAACGTTTCAGAAGCCCTTGTACTGAAAACAGGGGGAAATATTTCACAGCCACACAACCTTTACCATCAGTATTTACTGTCGGCTATGCGCCATAATTTTTCTACACAAACTTCAGCTGATATTTCTGTTTGTCTTTGGAATTGCTGAAATGACCATTTCGTTATCGAAGCAGTAATAATATTCATATCCAATGTAATCGTTCACCATGGCTTCATTTGTGTGATGTGGTCTTCTAACCGGCTTTGTTGTTGTCATTTTCTTCTGAAGAAGTTTTGTTTTGTTTAAAGAAGTATCATAAATTTGATGGGAAAAATTCAGCATTAATTTTCCTTCCTTATAATTGCTGTCAGCCAGTTCTGTGTAGATATGGTTTATGGAACCAGTGGACTAATAGAAAACAGTGAATCTTGACCCTGAAGATCATACCAGATCACCCAATTAAAATCATACTTTTATAAAGACTTAAAGGGATAGTCCACCCCAAAATGAAAATTCTGTCATCATTCTCTCATCCTCTACTTGACACTACTTTCACAAAAAAGATATTTTGAAGCCTTATACTTCTATAGAATATATTTATTTCCTATTATGCATTTCAAAAGCTTCTAGCTACTGTACATTCTTCAAAATATCTTCTTTTGTGTCCAACAGAAAAAAGAGACTCTAAAGGTTTGGAACCAGATCAGGGTGTGTAAATGTTTTGTCATTTATATGTCATTTTTTTTTAGTGAACTATCCCTTTAAGATTAGTCACTAATATGTGATACTAGTCTACTATTTCAGATAACTGAATAATGCACTTTTGTTCATCCCTAATATTAATCAATATTCAGCACTGTCCGTAACTGATGTGACGGATCTCATAAACTTTTAAGAGGACTTGGAGGTAGTTTAGTTTGGTTAAACTTGTGGATTAAACTATATTCAGTTATTACTTTGGATGTTTGGATGAAAACCTCTTTTTCTTTTTATGACGGCTACCTGAATAACACATTATCAAGGCTGTTTTGATAACCTAAATGAACTCGAATTTCCTCTGGAATTTTTTAAGGAAGTAACGTCAAGGAATTGGAAATGTTTATGTTGGGTCTCATTGAGACGGTAAGTGTTCCAGGCCATCGCTCATCTTCCTGAATGTGTGTCACTAATACTCTCATTATCCTGCTCTCTTTCTGGGCTCTTCACCTCTCACAGTCTGGGGGCGGAGCCAAGAGGCCTGTGTCCTTATATGGGCATACTGAGCCTGGAATGAATTGCTGATTCACATCTCTCTCT
>CAIGQV010018170.1:3173540-3216534 GCA_903798115.1 Danio jaintianensis
TATCAAGAGTAATTGAAAATTGAATGTTTCCGTCAATCTTTTCCTCGTGTCCCACAGAAATTTTTTCCAAAGTAAATGAAACTGCAGGATCTTTTTCTTGATGAATAATTAATAAAATGTTTCACTCAAAATTGGACTGTTGAGACCTCTTCAACATTTCTCACATTACCACAGTTTATTCGCTATAATTTAGAACATGTTAATAAAATATGACAGAATTTAGTTCTTCACAGTTCAATCAGATTCAGAACAAATTAATCTTGATAATGTCACAAAACTTTAATTGATGGGGCGGCATGGTGGCGCAGTGGGTAGCGCTGTCGCCCACAGCAAGAAGGTCGCTGGTTCAAGCCTCGGCTGGGTCAGCTGGCATTTCTGTGTAGAGTTTGCATGTTCTCCCCGTGTTCATGTGGGTTTCCTCCGGATGCTCCGGTTTCACCCACAAGTCCAAAGACATGTTGTATAGGTGAATTTGGTAAGCTAAATTGTCCGTAGTGTGTGTGAATGAGAGTGTATGGGTGTTTCCCAGTGATAGGTTGCAGCTGGAAGGGCATCCGCTGCGTAAAACATGTGCTGGATAAGTTGGCAGTTCATTCCGCCTTGGTGACCCCTGATTAATAAAGGGACTAAGCCGAAATGAATGAATGAATTATACACATAGACATCACCTTTTTAAAAGGACATAATATGCTATGTTGCTATAATATGCTATAGCCATGATCATATTTTATTCTGGTAAAATAAGTGTAATCTAGAGGCCTTTGCCTTTCATATAAGCCTCTTCTGATACCAAATGATCAACTAGAAGTCAAGTTATTATTTGTTGTCCCTCAAACTTATAAGTGACAAGACTTTTGTCAGGTAATGTAGATGCTTATTAGCATGCATATTAGTAAGATATTGGCTGCTTATTAGTACTTATAAAGCACATATTCTGCCTGATCTGCATGATATTCTGCATGATCTTATTCTACATACCTAAACCCAACTATTACATTAATAACTATCTATAATCAGCAAATGACCAGTTTATTGAGGCAAAAGTCATAGTTAATGGTTTAATAATAGCAACAATTGAACCTTAAAATAAAGTGTGACCAAAAATATCCAGTATTATATCTGGTGTCTGAATAATTTTGGGTTTGACTGTATTCATAACCTCAGTCTTTTCCATGTGGTGGTGTCACAATAACTGCAATACATTTTATTATCTTGATTTCCTTTCGATTTGCGCTTGGATTTCATCAGTCTGTGGACCAAATGCATGCCTTTGAGTGATTGAATTATAATGCATCTCCAAGACCTGTTTGACCATGATTACACCTGTAGTCGCAACTGTTCACTTGGGCATCATCAAACCACCCAAGACGATTGTTAATACCAGATGCTTATGCTTGTGTAGCGCTCGTCTGCTGGGTCTCCATCTGTATTCATAATCAGGGAATTTGGTATGAAAGGGAAAACTCTACTGTACGTATGCATTAGCAATAGCTAAAAAAAAAAACGTTGAGCTGCCAAATGCTGCTTTTTCCATTTGTTTCTCCATGCTGTCGTCACCTTTCCTTCCAACTTCAAAATATTGAATAATGGTCAGATGCTGAAAGAAATGAGAGTTCCCAGAACATTCTCAGACCAGACTGTTTTCCAGTACTCAGGGAAAATAATGCTGTGAAATATAGCTTTTTGGTTTAATTCATGAGTAGAATATAGTTGGCTTCGACACATATAAGTGTGATCTGTGTAATCCCTCGTGTTGACATTGTTTGTTTATTTCAAACCTACAGAAATCAGAATTTCCAACCGAATTCAGTTTTGTGGTGTGTTTCCAACTGAAACGAAATGTTGAATGGAGGACTGGGTTTTATTCTCTTCATTTTTTCACTGGAAGCAAATGAATGGCTGGGATTTAAGCATATTCTGCCCAAACCATCAAACTGTCGTCATCAGAGAAGACAATGATTCAGGAGGGCTAATAATTTTGACTTCAACTGTATATTTTTCATACTTATTTTACTCTCCCTCTCTTTCCAGCTTGATAAGACTGTGGACATAGATGAGCGGCGTCTGATCCGGACAGCGATTCGGGAGCTGCAGCGCTGTGAGATTGAAGAGATGGAGGCAGCGCTGACCAGCAAACGCTTCAGACGGGCCAACCAGCACAAACATGAGGATAAAGAAAACCAGCGCTGGTATGGAGGGGAAATGCTTAAATCACTCTCCTTAATCTGATATGCAATAAACCTGCTATAAAAAACACTTTAAAAAGTTTTTCATTCATTCATTTTCTTTTCGGCTTAGTCCCTTTATTAATCTGGGGTCGCCACAGCGGAATGAACCGCCAACTTATCCAGCATATGTTTTACGCAGCAGATGCCCTTCCAGCTGCAACCCATCACTGGGAAACATCCATACACACTCATTCACACACATACACTACGGACAATTTAGCTTACCCAATTCACCTATACCGCATGTGTTTGGACTTGTGGGGGAAACCGGAGCACCCGGAGGAAACCCACGCAAACACGGTGAGAACATGCAAACTCCACACAGAAATGCCAACTGACCCAGCCGAGGCTCGAACCAGCGACCTTCTTGCTGTGAGGCGATTGTGCTACCCACTGCGCCACCGCGTCGCCCTTCTAAAAAGTTTTGCTAATTGCAAATTCAATTCAATTCATCTTTATTTTTATAGTGCTTTTACAATGTAGATTGTGTCAAAGCAGCTTAAAGGCTGATTTATACTTCTGCGTCAAGCGCACGTGTAAGGCTGCGCTGGACCATTCGCGCTGTCGCATAGCCTTCGCCATGGCTGACGTAGACACTGACACGCACCTCTCAAAAAAATTTAACTACACGTCGCAACAACGCGTAGCACAAGCTCTGTGATTGGTCAGCTTGGTAGTGGTGACGAGCATGGGCGGTGCTGAGAGCCACGAGCCCGATGGAGTGAGTGTTTACAAGTGTCGAGTCCCGTGAAGAAGCTCCAGATGGAAACTTTTGTTCTGTGTTTAACTTATAATTAACGTTGTTAACACGTCCGCCGGTTCCCGCCTCTGAATGAGCGAGTTTTAGTTACTTATACAGGTTAAGGTAGCGTTCAGAAAAAACAAAACACCCGCAAAGAAACTCGACACAGAGGAACATAAAAACCAGGTAGCGTTTCAGAAGTGTTATTGCAGAGTAACACAAACAGCACGCAGAAGTATAAATGCACAACTATGCACAAGGCAGGCGCCGTGGGTCATATTGATCACTCGACGCAGAAGTATAAATCATCCTTTAGATAGAAGAAATTAAATGGTAAATTGAAACTGGTTCAGTGTAGTTTTCAGAGCTGAAAACTACGTTAAGTAGTTAAGTTCAGTGTAATATAAATGTCTGGATGTAAATGGATGTCAAATTCCTCCCTCAGATATCAAACCTTTTGTTAATTGTTACACTTTATATGTCGTATGAAGAGTATAACACATTGGCTATATTGAATATAAAAATAATCATTCAATAATTGAAACTGAGGTAAAGTGTTCATTTAATAAAGGTTTGGATTTTAGATCATTTCGCCCAGCTCATTATAGACATCAACTCTCATGATTCCACACAGTCACACCATTATCAAACTACATCTTTGTTTGTTGTAAATAAACGCCCTCTAGTGGTGAAAATGACATACTGTGCCTTTAAAGGGGACCTTTTTTGCAAAAATCACTTTTAATAAGGCGTTTAAACACAGTTGTGTGTCAGCATTCTGTGAATATAGCCAGCTGCTAATGGCAAAAATGAATTCAATTTTTTATAATCACACTTGATAAAAACAGTCTGGAGAAACACTTTGATTGACATTCTCCCTTTGTACCTGTCATCATTAGTAAAAATCTCTCACTCATTAGCATAAACAGCCCTGAGTGAGAAGCAGCCGTCCGCCATTAGAGTTTTGAGATAATGTCAGCGACTAAGGGTGCTTTCACACTTGGTTCAATTGCCTGGACCGTACCTAAGTTCGATTGTCCCCCCTTGCCACCTTCTTGGTTGGTTTGTGTTCACACTGTCTTTTTTCCTTCTGAACCCCGGTACGCTTGCGTCATCGAGCTGATGTTGTGTACGGCTGTTGCTAGGTGACGGACATGAAAGCAAAGCGCCAAAATGGAAAGACGTACGCACATCGCTGTCTTTCTGCTTTTACTGAATCTTTTGGTTTTGGACATACAGAAAGCGACTCGAGTCTATCTGTCGCAAAAATATTATAAACGTTCAGAACATCACACAGTGTCTGCAGAAGCTGTTTTTGAAGGAGACAAGCAGACATCACTGTGCTTTCTCTTGCTCAGTCCCACTTGTCACCAAGGTACAGTACGTAATACACACACACACACACACACACACAAATGAATGTTATGAAAACAATAGTTTGTTGTACAGTTGGCGGTTCACTTCTGTTATTTGGTACGATTGCATTCATACTAGAAGTGAACCGGACCAGAGTTCGCGTGAACCGTACCCCAGACCACCTCTTTCAGGCGGACTCGGGTACGGTTCGTGGGTGCGCACCCGAGTTCAGAAGACACATTTACACTAGCTAAACGTACCGTACTCTGACGTCAAACAAACCCGGGTGCGGACCAAAAGTGCTAGTGTGAAAGCACCCTAAGAGGATTATAAATGTGGAGTTTTAGATGAAGCACAAATGAATCGAGGAGTCTCCATAGACTGACGCATTCTGAGACATTTCTATTTGGTTTTTTTACAGAGATAACGTTAGTGCTGTTTTGAATCTGCCGCTATGCTGACACACAGGCATTTGTAGCTCCGCCCTCTTTTGTAAAGAGCAATATCTCATTTGAATTTAAAGCGACAGTCACCAAAACGGCACAATTAGGATCAAAGCCTATAAGTGGCAGTTTCAAAGTGTTATAACACATAATTTGTGTGGTATTTTGAGCTAAAACTTCACTTACACACTCTAGGGACATCGGAGACTTATTTTATCTTGTAAAAAAGGCATAATACTCTGCGCCAATAGCCTAGTGGTTAAGTGCGCCCACATATAGCACCATAGTGCTCACGGCGACCCGAGTTCGATTCCCTGCTCAAGGTCCTATGCCGATTCTTCCCCTCTCTTTGCTCCCAATACTTTCCTGTCTGTCCTCCACTGTCCTATCTCAATAAAAGGTGAAAAACCCCTACAAAAAAACAACAAAAAAGGCATAATGGGTCCAGTTTAATGTAAAAAATGTCTGATGTAATATGATTTGGGTTTATTTGTTTGAATGTTTTTATTGTATTTGTCTTATTCTGAAGGGTTTTTGGCATGAAGATGTATTTGCAGTAAATAAAAGATACAATACCATTATGCTTTGTATCTGAACTTGTTTATTTGTATTCGCAGTCCTGACTTGACGGCTTCTTTAGACATGCTTTCGAGGAAGATTCAAGCCACACATGACATTGAGGAACTCACTGGACTGGTAAGATACAAAGTGTTTTTGTGTTGTTACTGTCAACATTGTCTGAGTGAGATTGAGCTCAAAGCATTCTGGAGATGCTTGATAAGGGTTTCTGCCCTGGACTGAATGTTGTCATATCATCCTAACCATAAAAAAAACACTGTACTGTTCTTTGTTTCTATAGTCTCTACAGTGTAAGTTCTTTGTTTCTGTAACAAAAGACTCCAGTGAGCTCATTCCCAATGAAGTCCCATTGTTCTGTGTTTAAAACGCTGTGGGGTGGATTGTTCTCAATGAATCGTGATTGACCAAAGTATAAATTCTATTAATTCTGTCAAAGGACACATTCAGATTGCATAGTTAATGCGGTGCTTTTGGTGAAATGTAAATAAATGTATACTAATATTTAAAGCCTTTATCAGCCACTCTTTGAAATTCATTGTATACTAACTTACCAACTTCATACACTGAAGTTAATAATATGGTTCCTCGCCTGAAAAAAATGGTTAATCCTATTATAATATAGTAAATGATACTTTCAGTAATCATTGCCATAAGATGGTGAATACACTGCCATTCCAAGTTTTGGGTTGGTTAAATGATGAAACTATTATATTGAGGAGTTACTATGATCGCAGTTGCGTCGAATAGTTTGTGTTCAGTGGAAATAAACCAGCATTTTTTTTTTCACAGTGGAATTCAGTGGGTGCACGTTCTGTGTGGGCCTAAATATCAGTCACGTCAGCCTAACTACTGTTTTTGTGTCTTGCCCACTGTTTTTCCTTCTGTCTTTCAAGTTGCGCAGCGCCACTGAGTACGAGGAGAGAAAACTCATTCGTGCAGCCGTTCGCAGACTGAGAGATGAGGAGATACGAGGTGAGATTCCATCTGAAAGGCTGGAAAAATCCCTCTATATACGTCTGTGTGTGTGTGTTTACATTCCCCCTTTCTCTTTTTTTTAGGAGCTTTAGAGAGCGCTGGCCACAGAACAGAGCCACCACACAATCCTCAAAGCAGCTTCAGCGTGCAGGTGAGTAGATGTGTGAATACTAGAGCGTGATATTGGAAAAATCTGACATTGCGATATTTTTTTTTAGCTGCGATATACAGTTGAAGTCAGAATTATTAGCTTTCCTGTGATTTTTTTTTTTTTTTTTTTTTTTTTTTTTTTTTTTTTTTTTTTTTTTAATTTTCTTTCTTTCTTTCTTTCTTTCTTTCTTTATTTTTATATTTCCCAAATGATGTTTAACAGATTCAGGAATTTTTCACAGTATTTCCTATAATATTTTTTCTTCTATAGAAAGTCTTATTTGTTTTATTTCGGCTTGAATAAAAGCAGCTTTTATTTTTGAAACCATTTTAAGGTCAATATTATTAGCCCCCTTAAGCAATATTTGTTTTGGATTGTCTACAGAACAAACCACTGTTATACATTGACTTGCCTAATTACCTTAAGTTGCCTAATTAACCTAGTTAAGCATTTAAATGTCACTTTAAGCTGAATACTAGCATCTTGAAAAATATCTATTCAAATGTTTTGTCATCATGGCAAAGATAAATTGGGGAAAAATTATACAGGATGGCTAATAATTCAGACTGTATATTGTAATATGAATATAATTTCACCAGATGATTCGAACAGCTCTATTTGGGGAGATTTTATTCATTTAGATCAACTGTGATGATCAAGTCTTTTTCTATGCAGTGCATCTGCATAGATTATAATAAATGACAAGCATATAGAGCAAAAATAAAAGTGAAGTAAACAGTGCATTATGGTTTTCTGGGTAGGGTTGCAGCAGCTGTTCGTAAGTTCTTTCTTAAACTGGAACGTAAAGTCCATAATAGAGCCTTAGTAACTACTAGCTTGTTTGTAACTAAATTTGTTCTCACTTCGGTTGCACCACATGTTCTTAAGGCAATCCGTAGTTATTAGGTCTTAAGATCTCTGTAAAGTCATGCGTAGTCGCATTGAATGACGTAATATCCAATACAAAGCATTTAAATCGTTAGACTGCTTTAAAATTCTGCAACTAATGCATCTATATATAACTGTTCTATGAAAATGAAATTATAAATCACATTTTATAGTACATTAAATTACAGTCAGTCACTAATAACAGACGACGCAGTGAATGCACGCGAAATACACACAAAGTTATCAAAACATTTAACTTGAATTTTTTTTATATTCTACACATGAAAGAGAAAATAGCAGGGAGAAAAACCTCAGTCATGAAGAAATTCTCGTTTTAATTGGTGGACACAATTAACACAACACTCATTGAAAGAAAATTAAACTCTTATTTCACAACCCGAAACAAATGATATGATGAGATCAAGAGATGATGAGATGATATAATGAGAGAAATTTGGGAGGAAAATAAGGCTGTGAGTAGAGGGAGATCATTCTTCAATATGATCGTGAGCTCCTCAATGTAAACTAATCTCGCCGTCATCTCTCCTCTACCGTTATACATGGGGGGGAGGCTGCCGTAAATATTTAGTTGGAAGGTAGCATTATGTTTAAACTAAGTTCAGTGGTGCAACACAAAAATATTTAGTAGTGTGTTAAGTTGTAACGGAGTGTCCTTTAAGTCACAACTAGGCTACGTTTTAACTTGCGGACTGCTGGTGCAACCGGCCCCTGGGGAGTGTAGCAGTATTCATGTACTGAAATTGAACAATCAAATGTAAAATAACATGGTCGTCATTGTTTCAGGGTTTCAGCGGATCCTTAAAAAGTCTTAAATTCCATAGTATAAAAATAAAGCCTTAATTAGTCTTAAATCTGTTTCAAAGGTCTTAAAAATGCAATCGAACCAACAACGTAAAGCTGATTTTGTTTCAGTTTTGAAACCGAAGTTATTATTAGTTATAAGTATGTTTAAAGATTGTTTTCAGGGTTTTTTTTTACTCTTTATATACAATAAAGAGTGTTAAGAATGGTAATTGATTAGTTGTGTTGTGTGCTTTTTAATTTTTTTTGTAAATTCTGTACTATAAAATGATTATACTGTACAATTGATCTAAAATTGTATTCTGTTAGGTATTAAAAAGGTCTTAAATATAACTCTTAGAAACCTGCAGATACCCTGAAATTTAAAAAAATGTATATATTTAATCTTTAATAAATAATTTAGGGCAGCACAGTGGCTCAGTGGTTAGCACTCTCGCCTCACAGCAAGAAGGTTGCTGGTTTGAGTCCCGGCTGGGCCAGTTTCTGTGTAGTTTGCATGTTCCCCCCGTGTTGGCGTGGGTTTCCTCCGGGTGCTCCGGTTTCCCCCACAGTCCAAACACATGCGCTATAGGGGAATTGGATGAGCTAAATTGGTCGTAGTGTGCCAGTCTGTGTGTGAATGTGTGAGTGTATGGGTGTTTCCCAGTACTGGGTTACAGCTGGAAAGGGCATTCGCTGTGTAAATCATATGCTGGAATAGTTGGTGGTTCATTCCGCTGTGGTGACCCCTGATAAATAAGGGACTAATGAGTGAATAAGTAATCTAATCCTGCGAAGTGACTATTGCGGATACACACATTGCGATATCGATGCTCAAACGATGTATTGTCCATCCCTAGTGAATACTGTATCAGCATCTGTAAATCTCTGGGAGAAACTGGGCTGAACTTTATGGCTTAATGTGGAATGAGGACAGATAAATCTGTAGATCATGAGCTGGAGATAGTTTTGGCCTTTTCTAAAGTTCAAGGATTCAGCAAGAGTGGGAAGAGAAGATTTTATGTCAATTTCCAGATAATTTCTCTTTCTAATTTGCACACATAAGCATACAGTACTGTGGAAAGTTATGTATGGAACTTAATGTCTTGGTGGGAAATTCTTTGATTGATGTTCAAATAGTGCATCTCAGGACAATAGCTTTATTAGAAGATATTTTTAATGCAATATGCTCATGTAATATGCAAATATTATAAAGAATAAGGGCTGCACGATGCTGGAAGAATATGCAATGTTGTTGAGTATTGCGATAATGATATTTCTTATGATATTACATTTGCCTACAAAAATGCTATTTTTATTATCTTTGTTTTAAAATCATTTATTTATGTAATGATATTAAAATAAACAGATAAAACATATTTTTCAGATCTAATTCAGACAAAAAAACTGTCACGTTGCAAACATTTAGTCTTTAAAACACTATGAGGGAAAACCTCAACAGTTATTCTGACTCTGATTGGCTGTTGTCATTTTCCTCTCTCGTCCCGACTCCGCCCGTTAGGGTTTATTTTCAGCTCTGGGTTCACCTTTGGGCTGCTCCAACCAATAGCAGAACAGCAACTACTGTGGAGGTGGGGCTAAAGATAGTAAGGCTCCACCTGATTGGTCAAACGAAGATAAACAACCAATGCATAAAATAAATGTAATTCATCACACATGTCTGCGATACGTTTATTGCATATACTATTATCTCGATAACAATAATTTTGCGATATTTTGTGCAGTCCTATTTAGAATGTTAATCTAATCATATCGAACAAATCTGTGTGAAAAGACCAAAATAAATTGCATTTAAGTACTAGAACAAATTGCAGTTTCTAAAATGTATTTTTGTGGCTCTCAAACTCTAGTTGGTGAAATGGTTTGTTTGTGTATTTAAATGCAATTCTGTTGTCTTTATTTGTTTTTTGTTTTTTTTAGCAATCATTTATTGCTACATAATGTTTATTGCATGCATATTTGAGCATAAATATAATCTTATTCTATGGCTAGGCAATATGGCATATTAATATTATTTTTAAGATAAATTCAAGATAACTCTTTAAAAATAAATAAAAAAAATGCAAAATTATCCCGCTTACCTTCCCGTTATAAACCATCTCTTTAAAGAAAGTTTTATTCCATATGCTGTACACTTTAAGTGGTAGAGGTGTGAACCTACATTGGTCTCACGGTTCGGTTCGGTTACAATTATCATGCCATCGATTCGGTTCAATTTCGATATCTCGGTGCATCACATGCATTGACAATGCTTTCCATAAAACTTTTGATATTTTTCTTAGCAACACAATAATTCTTGTATTAAAATGTATAATTTATAAGTATATTTATATATTATTTGGGGCGTCACGGTGGCGCAGTGGGCAGCACGATCGCTGGTTCGAGCCTCGGCTGGGTCAGTTGGCATTTCTGTGTGGAGTTTGCATGTTCTCCCCATGTTCTCGTGGGTTTCCTCCGGGTGCTCCGGTTTCCCCCACAAGTCCACAAGTGGGTAAGCTAAATTGTCCGTAGTGTATGTGTGTGAATGAGAGTGTATGGATGTTTCCCAGTGATGGGTTGCAGCTTGAAGTCCCTTTTATTAGTCTGGGGTCGCCACAGCGGAATGAACCGCCAACTTATCCAGCACATGTTTTACGCAGGGGATGCCCTTCCAGCCGCAACCCATCACTGGGAAACACCCATACACTCCATACACTAGCGCATACGTTTGGACTGTGGGGGAAACCGGAGCACCCGGAGGAAACCCACGCCAACACGGGGAGAACATGCGAACTCCACAAAGAAATGCCAACTGACCCAGCTGGGACTTCTTGCTATGAGGTGACAGTGCTAACCACTGAGCCGCCGTGCCACCCCTCAGGGAATAGGGAAACATTGTGTTGAAAATGTAGGAAACCTTATTGTCTTAATATGCAAATCAGGGTGCGAATTACAGGGGGGTTTGGGGGGGGATTGACCCCCCATTAATTAAAGCTTGATTCCCCCCTGAAGGAGGTCAAAACGAGATGTATGTGGGGGTCAGTTCTTTAATACTGTGAAATATTTCACTCTGATCTGTATTTTAAATAATAATGTTAATAATTAAAATATTAGATAATATAAATATACATTTGACCACCCCTATAACGGTTCAAACCATTGTTAAAGAGCCCCTATTATGGGTTTTTGAAAATGACCTTCCATGTAGTGCGTAACACAGCTCTAAGTGAAGTGAAATATCCAGCTAAGGCTTAAATCTGAAAGTGTGCAGTGTTTAAAACTATTGATTCATCTATAAAAGAGTCAACTCATAGTGCTTCAAATGAATCGTCTTGATAACGAGTCTTTAGCTGTGCCGGCGTGACGTCGATACGGAACTTAAGCCCCGCCCATTTGTTGCACGCGCAATCCCAGGAAAATTGAAACCTCCGGCCCCGCCCACAAACAGAGTGACAAGAAAAAAAGAACACTGTAGCAGACCCCGGTTGAATCATGTCGCGACGCTGTGCTCAGCTGGATATTATTGGAAGTGTGAGGGAAAATTTGTGTTATTTTCCCTATCCAAAGATGAGGCTGTAAAGAGTCAGTGGTTGAAGTTTATTTTTGCAAAAATACCTCAGCATTATAGCTCAGGCCTTGTGCTGTGTTTCTGACGAGTGCTTCAGCAATCTACACGCTTACAACGGGGGATTCGTTTGTTAAAGGAAGGATCAGAAAAGACTATTGTTGTATGGGACTTTGCAGAACTTTACAGTACACAGTTCATGGACCAGTTTCTTCCTCCATTTCACAAGTGTAAGTAAGTGCGATTAAAATGGTTGCCTCCTTGTTTTCTCTAGCTTGCAAATTATGCATTTAATTGTGTTTTGTTACTTGTAACCGCTTGTACTGTATCTGGTTAACTCTTTATATTCTCTTATCGCGTCTAAAGCCACGTTGAAAACGCGACGCGTGCCGCTTTGTTTATGGATTTAAATTACGGGAGTTTTCCGGGAGAAATAACAAAACGAGAATGTGGAGGGAGATGGGTCTGAAATACAGCAGACTCCCAGGAAAAACGAGAGTGTTGGCAGGTATTCTCACACATACACTCTGCACTCTGACTACAATATTGTTGAAGCCGTGGTGGGCATTTCTCTCGTGCTGAACACTGGACCAATCGCAACATACTGTCATCAGTCCAATCAGCGCAGATTAGCATCTCGCTAAGGAGGGGTTTGGGAACAAATGAATCGCTGAACAAATCATGTGGGAGTCGCTGGGATAATTAGGTAAAAATAAATGCATATTATAAGACAATGAAAATGTTTTTTGACCTTGCATGCATATCAGCCTGTTATTGGAGACCCCCAAAACTACAATATGACCCTTTTTTATGCATAATTGGGGTTTTTTAATGCATAATTGCGCCAATCAGTCTATTCGAGAAAAAAGTCTGAAAGCGGCAGATCTAGAGCACCGATAGACATCGTGTTCACAAGACTTTTTCACCTTAAATAGGTGTTTGTATCTATATTTAACCAGAAAATAAAATCTAATTAGACTCAGTTTGTAGTTTAACCTACAGTAACATCTGAAATAGCTTATCAGAGAATACTGTAGGTCAGAATACACTAAATATCCCTCAAAACGCTGAAAACATAAGTACGTTTTATTAATAAACTAGATGAAATTAAAAATAAATGCATAAATGACTGAAGCAAACTAACCGAAACAGTTGACCCCCCCCTTATCGTTAATGTATAATTCGCACATTGATGCAAATGGCTATACTGTTTATGTATAACAACGTCTCTTTCTCTTTGCTTTCACTTTCTATTTATTCCAACATCTCATATGACACACACACGCACACACACAAGCTTTTGTCCGTCAGTGACTTTACATTGTTAACCCTGAGCCTCATCTCTTCGCTGGCTGAAATGTGGAGAATGTTAGAAATGCGCTGCTTCTTTCACCTTTCTTTCACCTACCCTTATTCGTTTATTTAATTCCTCCATCCTTAATTACTCCTGTCTTTTTTAGTTTAGAGTGAACATCAGCATCTTTACCTGTCAGCACATAATTGTTTGCACGTTCACCCACATCCAGCACATTTACACCAAATAAGCATATGAAAAAAAACAAACAAACTGAGAACAAAGTGTGCCGGCACAGGGATAGAAAGGGTTTTATTGCTCTGTATATGGAGATCCAGTGTGATCGTATCTTCCTGCTTTGACCTGCTTCTGTCTGGGTCTATTTTGATAACAATCACGTCTGGATTTTGCTCTTCAGTGAGGGGAAAAAAAAGACTCCTGTAGTGATAAACCACATGTTATTTAGGTGTCGCTTGCACTGTTTCCATTCAAAGTTTTTGGGATATTGCATAAAGAAATACTAGATGAATGTGCATCAATAAACATATGCACTAAATTGAGGCGTTTTATTTTTAAAAATTTTATATACAATAAAAACATACAAATAAACTAAAATGAAAACAATCAATAAATAAAGCAATAACAATAAAGCTTCGATCACACTTGACTTTTGAGCAGACAATATTCCCACTGTCATGAAAACAAAAAATATTTAGTGTACTGTATAATGCAGCCAAAATGTAAAGATATTACAGCTTTGGCAAAAAATTGTTTGAGAAATATGCATTATTCCCTCTTGTATGCATTCTGAACTCAGTGTTTAACAGCAGATAGTGCTCTAGGCAAGTTTTTAACAGCAGACGGCACTCTAGCCTAGTTTTTTGCAGCAGATGGCGCTCTAATATAGTTCTTAACAGCATAAGGCGCTCTAGGTTAGTTTTTAACAGCAGATGGCGTTCTAGGCTAGTTTTTAAACAGCAGATGGTGCTCTAGGCTAGTTTTTAGCTGCAGATGGCGCTCTAGGCTAGTTTTTAGCTGCAGATGGCGCTCTAGGTTAGTTTTTAACAGCAGATGGCGTTCTAGGCTAGTTTTTAAACAGCAGATGGCGCTCTAGGCTAGTTTTTAGCTGCAGATGGCGCTCTAGGCTAGTTTTTAGCTGCAGATGGCGCTCTAGGCTTGTTTTTAACAGCAGACGGTGCTCTAGGCTTGTTTTTAACAGCAGATGGCGCTCTAGGCTAGTTTTTAACAGCAGACGGTGCTCTAGGCTAGTTTTTAACAGCAGACGGTGCTCTAGGCTAGTTTTTAACAGCAGACGGCACTCTAGGCTATATTATAGGAAATACTGTGAAAATATTCTTGCTCTGTTCAACATCATTTGGGAAATATTTGAAAAAGAAAAAAAAAATTACAGGAGGATGAATAATTCTGACTTGAACTGTATGTGCTATAAATGACAGATTTAATGTGTTGAAAATAGCAGGCCTGAATTGAAGAATGGCCTCTTGTACATTCCTGGCATTTACATGTGCTTTGTATACAGTAGTTTGCTTTAGTTCCATGAGTCGCACAGTTTTTCCTGTGTGCTGTCGGAATGATTCCCTCGCGTGCCTTTAAACGTTTTCCTTCACTTTCGTGAGCTCTTTCATGTCTTGTTTTGCTCTGTTTTGTGTTATATCTCAGTTTGACATCTTTTCCTGTGTACACAGATTAGCTTTAGGAATCATGGGGCTTTCTTTTTTCTGACTTTACATATAACAATGAAAAAGATCATGCATTACAGCAGAGTATATACTGTATAATGCTTTGAATTAGAGCTGGGCGATATGTAGGCCTGTCACAATAATTAATATATCGACTTATGGCACAACACATGGACATGAGTTCAATCATTTTTGGTGATGTAATATATATCACCCATACATAAAAACCAATTCTTGCAACATTTTAGCTGATTGTGAAATCTCGATTACTATTGGAGGTGTCAGTGTCAGTATGGTTAAAAAACACTATAGTATTTACTATAAATTACTATAGTATATTTTCATGTGGGTGTCTGAAAATAGGTCTGCTAGCAGATATCGCAGCCTCTGTTACTCTTTACCTTGGACTTTTTTGTTAACATTTATTATTATTTATTTAGGATATGTGTTTTCACATTCTGATTCCAATGCCTCATTAAATCATCTTAAGAATGAAATATGATGTGTTCTTTGGAAGAGTTTGTATCTCATTTTGTGAGCCAACTGACAGTTGTTCGCTCTCCTCTTTTTTCCCCTGCTCTGCCGGCCATGCCCACTCCTCCCTCTGCTCGCAGCGCTCCACGTCCATCATGAAGCATTTTTTGAAAAAACTCGGAGGTAGACTTGAACCAAAAGAGGGGGGTTTCATGGCCCTTTAACTAGGTTAATTAGGCAAGTCATTGTATAACAGTGGTTTGTTCTATAGACAATCGAACAAATATTCCTTAAGGGGGCTAATAATATTGACCTTAAAATGATGGTAAAAAAATTAAGAACTGCTTTTATTGTAGCCGAAATAAAACAAATAAGACTTTCTCCAGAAGAAAAAATATTATAGGAAATACTGTGAAAAATTCCTGAATCTGTTAAACATCATTTCGGAAATATTTGAAAAAGAAAATAGAAATTCACAGGAGGTCGAATACATTTGACTTCAGCTGTACATTGTCGTATTGCACAGCCTTTTTCAGAATGTGAGCTTGTTTAATCAAATGGTTCAGTGCAGTTTTTCAGTCAGTTTCAGTGTTTTTATGATGTTTCAGGACGACTTTTAGGTGCAAAGTTCTAAGCTGAGGGTCCAGATCTGCAGGTTATCGGCTGTTCTTCAGTATAATGAGAGCTGAGAAATTTGAGTTAAGCAGGAAAAGTGGGATGTGGGGAGGAAGAGAGTGGGAGTGGTCAGGAAGGTAGGGGGGTGGTCAGGAAGAAGGCGGCGTGGCCTGTGTGTGTGTGTGTGTTCAGAGCTCAGTGACTTAGAGCTGGTTTTATGTGGTGAACTCACGTGTGGACTGAGAGCCTCAGACACAAACTCCAGGAGAAGGTAAAGCACTCTTTCATAAAGGGTTTAGCAGGTTGTTTTTAATGTACTGCTGTTGTTATTTATACTTCATTGTTTCAGTGATGGGTGTATATATTTACATAAAATTTAAATGCACTATTATTAAGTCATATTAATGCATTAAATTACATTTCTTTGAATTTCATCATTGTCATGTTAAAAATATTCTACTACTGGAAAATTGAACTTGTATATCACTTAAGCTAGTAAGGTGTTTGTTTGTGTACGTTTTAAGAAAAGAGGCCTTTTTATTTATATATATATATATAGATATACATCCATCTATATATATATATATATATATATATATATATATATATAATAAAATCATTGTTAGGGTGACACGGTGGCTCAGTGGTTAGCACTGTCGCCTCACAGCAAGAAGGTCGCCTGTTTGAGTGAATAGGTGAATTGAATAAACTAAATTGGCCGTAGTGTATGTGTGTGAATGAGTGTGTATGGATGTTTCCCAGTACTGGGTTGCAGCTGGAAGGGCATCCGCTGTGTAAAACATATGCTGAATAAGTTGGAGGTTCATTCCGCTGTGGTGATCCCTGATGAATAAAGGGACTAAGCCGAAGGAAAATGAATGAATGAAAACCATTGTTAATGTGTTGTCTAAAAATGAATATAAACATGTCACAAAATGTGACACCTTTTTGGTATTTATGCTATATATATATCATAAATATATATATAGCATAAATATAAATATATCCCTTTATATATATATAAATTTTTTTTTTTTTTTTTTTTTTTTTTTTTTTTTTTTTGCATAAACTACCTAAAAGGTGTCATATTTTCTGACATGTTTATATTCATTTTTAGACAACACATTAACAATGGTTTTAACTTTAGAAGAAGTTAGTATTTGGGGAAATAACTCACAGCAAATTAAAGAATTTGTTTTTATTAGCTATTGTCATTTTCTGAAAAGCTGTAAATGACCAGGTTTTTTATTTGAACTTTGAAAGAAATATTATCATTACTTTTATAGAGTAAAACAAATATTAACATTTTACACCAACACATTTCTAATAAATCCAGCAGATTCCAGAGAAACTGAACATTTTCTCTTAATTAGCTTTTTATTTTATTTTACATTGCTGTAAATGTACCTGTGTGTGCACTGTTATGCTTAAAATATAGTTTAAAAAAAAAAACAAATCTCCACAGTTTATAATAAATAGTATTTAAAGTTACTGTCAGCATCATTATTCCAATGCTTTGATGCTCAAAAACAATTCTTATTTTATCAGATTTATTTAAAAAATCTCTTGTTAAAAATGGTTTTGGCGACATGGTGGCTCAGTGGTTAGCACTGTCGCCTCACAGCAAGAAGGTCGCTGGTTCGAGTCATTCCACTGTGGCGACCCCTGATGAATAAAGGGACTAAGCCGAAGGAAAATGAATGAATGATTGAATGAAAATGGTTTTGCTACTTCATAATTTTCTGGAGACCAAACTAATTTACTGGATTTTTTATGGGAATATTCAGTTCAAACCAACAGCATTTGTTTTGCAATCATTTGTTATGTTTTTAATGTTAACTAACCGTAAGTTTTGATCATTTAAATTTGTAAATTAACTTGATGATTAAAGGTATTAATTTCTTTCAGATCTCTCAGACCCCAAACGTTTTAACAGTAGTGTCAACATGTACTAAACATATAAAACTCGTATTGCTAAAGTATTCAAAATATGCAAAAAAAAAACACTAAATTAAATGTCCACAGTGATTGTATTGTCTATCCAGTAAGGCTCAAAATCTTTGCATATTTAGTGTCTATGGTGTCTGGTGTATGGTCTCTTCATCTCATTTTAATGTGTGTCTGTGTTGGAGCCAAAATGACAGGCTCTGCTTCTGTATTTCACTCATCATGAGTTAAGTGTGTGTGGTTCACCAGACTTATCCAGACGCTCATGGAAAATGACACTGACTGCTTTACACACACTAGATCTTACGAGCTATGTGCACTCAGCTCCCCAAAATTGGCCTGTTTTGAAGACGTACAGCTTTATGCGGCATTTCGGGTAAAATAAATGTTTGTTCATGCAAGAAGAGGAGAAGCATGAGTTCAGGAGAGTCCGTCTGGCTCACTTTACTGCGGTCACCATCTAGATTAAACCTGTCACAATGTGCTAAATCTATACAATCATCGAACTTAAAGTCATCGTTCACTTAAAGTTTTAATGCATTGCTCATTTTCACCCAGAACCACTTACTGTACAGTATTGCATCTATATAAAAATGGAAATGAAAGGAGAATGGGGCTCAAAACGGATGAAAAAATATGTCTAATGCAACTCGTGTACTATAATCAAAGCATTTAAAAGCCATGTTAGAGCTTTGTGCAAGAAACAGGCTAAAATAAAGCATGAATGAAGCCGCTCCAGTTCACAGAATTGTTATTTTTGGGTCAAATGGCTCTGCAAACTCAGTCTGAACTTCAGAAAAAGGACATTTTTCATGTTTCTTTGGCATCTAACTTATAATTACAGTGTAGAAATATGATGTGACTGCTGCTGAGAAGTTTCGGCATCTGTTTGCTATACACAGAGGAAATTATGCCTTACTGTTGTTTGCAAGTGAAATCTTAGGGGACGAAATGGTCATCTATTTACATATGTTGGGTTTAAATTGTTCTCTCAAACCGGCTTTCAAGACATTCAGAAGTGTAAACGCAGGCAAACACGTGACCGCCTCGTGTAATTCCAGATTATTTCTGTTTGTGTTGGGCTGCTGATTAACTGAGGTTTGGTGTTTATTGTACCATATAACTCTTAATCCTTTTACAGCATGTAGGCAAGCACCGTTAAGCCAAAAAGACAGCATTAAGCGCACTCTAAACTTCTTATTAGTCAGCCTTCTTTACAGCTTTCATACAAACTCAAAGACTGAGGTTTGATATTTACTTCTATTTTCTTATTCTGCAATACGAAAGTAAGCTCTTTTCTGCAGTTGTTTTAGGGCTTATCGTTCATTTGCCTATAGGAGTAATGACTAGGAATAACAAACGGCAGTAAACAGTTAAACTTCTTACTATAACAATCAAGTGTGTTCATGACAATATATGGAAATTCAAATAATATAATAAAAAATACCAGTTTGCATTTATAAGAAGCTTTTTTTTTATGGCAAAAAAAATCAATGGAAGTGAATGAGACTGAAAATCTTAAGACAATTAGGTTTAGATGCCTCCAGAATGTCAATACAATGAGACTGCTGAATGCTTGATTCTGATTGGGTGGTGGTCTTTCTAAGCTGTCCAGTTTTAAGAGAAACAAAGTAGTTCCAGGCAGGTTTGACTGTGTTACGCTTCAATATTACTGCGACAAATGATTTCTGTCATTTTCAGTCATCTTGGATGCAGGTTTCATAGCATTGCATCATGAAATGTGGTTAAGTAAGGGATAAAGTACATCCAGGCGGTTGTTAAAGCCTGACAGGCTTACCAGCAGACACGAAGTTGTATAAGACTGAAGGGCTTTATTCAGCAAAAACAACCATCCTGGATGTACTTTATCCCACTTATTATAAGGCTACTGGCCAGAAAATGTTATAAGTACACATAAAACACTGTTCTGAGCCATAATGGTTTATTAATTCTTTAGTTAGAAACAACTGAATGGAGTATATACTAACCTATATATTATTCAGGAACATAATGGCGCTAACCGCAGAGCACTGTTGTATAAGACTGAAGGGCTTTATTCCGTGAAAACTGTACATCCTGTAAAAAAAACTGTACATCCTGGATGAAAACTGTACATCCACCGGCTGGATGTACTTTATCCCACTTATTACACGCCGACTTGCGACAAAACGTACAATTATACACTTAATATTGTTCCAGCCGTAATAGTTTATTAATTATTTAATTAAATGCAAAGCTGACAAACGAAAACTGCTGAATGGAGCATACACTAACCTATGTATTATTTAGCCACAAGATGGCGCCAAACAGACAAGCATATATGGATGTGAACGTTTTCACTGATGGTCAAGATGAGTCAGTGTTATTCAATGGTTGTTATCTGGGAATAACATACCTTAAAATATCACGACTGACCAATCAGAATCAAGTATTTCAGATCGCCGTGTAATAATAGGTTTTAACTTAACTGTACGTTGTTTTATCTTGCTTGATTAATCAGTCTGTATTATTTCTGAGGCTATCATTTCTGTTGAACTAATACAGAAATAAGTGTTTTGGTTACGTTTTGTTTTTAGCTAGTATGATTTTTTTTATTTAAATTTATGTTTTTCAGGATAACATCCCAACAGTGTCACTCATCAGCCAATCAGAGAGGATCGGGAACCACAAAAAAGGCAAGTTAAATTGCACACAACAATCTCTCGATTAAAATAGTTTCATCCTGCTAAAGCATACAGAAATATTCAGACTCGCACTCAAAAAATGATGTTTGCTGTTTTGTTCAAACCACTTCTTTTAAATGAGCTTGAAATTTTTTTTTTTAAAGGGACAACTTAATTGATTCATGTTCAATCCACTTAAATTTGTAAAAGTTCCTTCATGTTGACACAACACAAAGCGACTGCATTTTTTACAGTGCATGTGAGGGGGGATATCCAGAGATGTAAAGCTCATTTAAGTGTGCCAAAAAGACTTTCATCCCCCCCCGTACCAGGTCTAACTCCCCTATATTTAGACGCAGAGTCTTGTTGAAGTAAAACTCCTTTCCTGTGACCCTGACATTTGTGGTGTTAGTGGTCCTTACTCGGCTGCTCAACCCAGTGATTTTGGCCAGGGTGAGAGCACGGCCAAGCAGAGACGGCCTTAATGAGTGCACAAACCAGACATTTTGGGAAGCCACTGTTTGTTATTCAGACGGACACAAAGGAAGTTTGGGGCTGGGACAGGACAGGGAAGAGCATTTATATACGCTTGTTGTGGAGAAGGAGGGAAGGACGTGCTTTTTGGCTTGCAAGCATTTGGATCTGAGATTTAAACAAACTTATTCTTTTCTTTTTTGTATATGACTTCCCTTACAAGTGATGGTGTCAGGTGGTAAAGCTGTTGTGCTTCGCAGGTGTTAAGCTGTCAGGTGTTTAGCCTAAAAGTAGGTTAAACCTAAAACCTAAGATTAAAATGTTAGAATAGGTCACACGATTTGTCATTTAAGTTTTTGGCATGCTGTTAAGATAAAAAAAAAAAAAAAAAGACAATTTCTAAATTGTTTACATACCATAGAGTAGGTACATGTCATTAATTAATATTACTCAGTAGTTAAATGAATAATAAATTATAAATAGAAGATGAAAGGTCAAAATTATGACTTAGTCAATCTACAGTCTCATTTTATTAAAACGCTTTAATGACTAATTGAATTTGACTTCAGAATTTAGATAAAAGGTCAAAATTATACTGTTAATCAAGAAAAGGTCAAAATTGAAATGAAGGTGAAATGAAAAAAGCTGCTATAGGCATAAGTAGCAATTTGGATTCAAATCTCCTCTAAATTGTGAGCTGTTATAAATGTCAAAACTATGTCATACTATGTCAGTCATGAATTGATATTCTAGGATAGAAAGTCTTTGGACGTAATGTGGAAATCAAGATATAAATAATAAATATAATTTCTAAATTGTGTGATACAAAATTCTGAATATTATAACTTAAGTAATTTACTAAGGTGTAATTGACTTCATTCATTTTCTTTTCGGCTTAGTCCCTTTATTAATCAGGGGTCACCACAGCGGAATGAACCGCCAACTTGTCCAGCATATGTTTTACACAGCGGATGCCCTTCCATGCTGTAACCCATCACTGGGAAAACCCACGCCAACACGGGGAGAACATGCAAACTCCACACAGAAATGCCAACTGGCCCAGCCGGGACTCGAACCAGCGACCTTCTTGCTGTGAGGCGACAGCACTACCCACTGCGCCACCACGACGCCTGAAATTGACTTAGCGTTTTAGAATAAAATATTAGAATTATGACAAACAAAATTATGAAGCAAGGAAAAGGCTAAAAACAGTAAATGTAAGTCATGAAAATCATGAAAAATAAAAAATAGTTGTAAGTCAGAATTTAGATTTAAAAGTCATAAGCAAAATAGTGAGTCTTAAATGTCAAATGTATGTTATGCTGTCAATTATGAAGTTGAGTTTATGAGCTTGAAAGTCATGACAGTCAAGGTTATGACATAAAATTGAGATAAAGTGATTATTGCATGAGTCAAAATTCAATCATTTATTCATTTTCCTTCGGCTTAGTTCCTTATTCATCAGGGATCGCCACAGCTGAATGAACCGCCAACTTATCCAGCATATGTTTTACGCAGCGGATGCCCTTCCAGCTGCAATCTAGTACTAGGAAACATCCATACACACTCTCACACACACATACACTACGGCCAATTTAGTTTATTCAATTCACCTATAGCGCATGTGTTTGGACTGTGGGGGAAACCGGAGCACCCGGAGGAAACCCACGCCAACACGGGGAGAACATGGAAACTCCACACAGAAATGCCAACTGACCCAGCCTGGACTTGAATCAGCGACCTTCTTGCTGTGAGGCCACAGTGCTAGTAAATTATGATAAAAAAAACGTTGGGAAATTAATGACAAATTTTAAATCATTAAAGATATAATAAAAAATAGTTCAGAATTTAGATTAAAAAGTCATATTTATTACAAAATCTAAATAGTGAGTTGTGAATGTCAAATTTATGTTATACTGTCAATTACAATAAACATTAGTATGACAGTCAACATTGACATGTAATTAAGATAAAGTCATTATTGCATGAGTCAAAATCATAACAATCACAATGATAGACACAAAAGTGTTGTTATTTTGACTATTTTCTCAATATTAGTACGAGCTTCCCAGAGTCATAGTAATGACAAGTCACAATTCTGATGAACAAATTCACAAAGCAGTTTATAATTACAAGAAAAATGGTCAAAATTATGCCATCGATTTAAAAAAAACAACAAAAAAACTTTTTTTACATGAGTAACGTCTCATAGTTTTGACGATAGTTTTCAAGTGATGATTAAAACTTGCCAAATACAGTTTTTTTACATAACACTTTATTTTAAGGTGTCCTTGTTACATATATTACATCAGTTTACTATGGTAATAGTACCAATTATAGTAATTACTATTAATGATGTATAATTACATGAAACTAACCCTAAACCTAACCCACATTCCTAATCCTAACCATAGTGTACATACATGTAATTAATCAATATTACTCAGTAGTTAAATGAATAATTACACTGTAACAAGCACACTTTAAAATAAAGGGTGACCATTTTTTATGTGGTTTAAGTGACTTCCAAACTAATAACATTTGTGTTCCGGTTATGTGAAAAACATGGTAGAAAGACCTAAAATAGAGTTAAGATGATGTTTAATGTAAGTATACGGTCAAATGGACTAGTGTCATGTTCAACACAGGCTCATTATGAATACGCACCCCCGTATACATTTCTGGATAGCGTGAATTATGTAGCGAGAGTTAAGTCTGGCTGCATTTCGTCTTTAAAAGCTACGGAGCGGTATGACGCTGCCGACGGCTTCTGATTCTTTTCATGCTACCAGCTGACCTCTTACCTCCGTGTGGACGGCTTTACCACTGTTACCAGTTTGCCCAATGGCAAAGAGAGTTTTAGACGCAAAGAGGAGTTGACTGCGATGATGGGGTTCGAGTCCAGCGAAGAACAGTTCCAAGTAAAACAAATAAATAAACAGGGTGAGAACGTGGTAAGGCAGCCGCGAGGGCTTTTCATTTTCTGGATTGCTTTTGAAAACACTGTAGGTTGGGTTTAGGGAAGAGGGTGGGTGGGGGGATTGGTCGGTCAGTCAGTCAGTCAGTCAGTCAGTCAGTCAGTCGACAGCGGCCTCTGGTGGATTTACGTGAGAACAGCAGGTGCGAATGGCACTCTAAATTTGAGATCTGAAAAAGCGTACACAGCGGCCTCTGGTGGATTCGCGAAAACAAAGACTGCAAAAAAAAAAAACCTCCTGGAATGTATTTCGCGCTGTCCACAAGTGTATGCAGGGGTACATATCAATAATGAGCCTGGGTTGGTCATGTTTGAGTAAATTTTATTTTTAGCCAAACTGGTCTTCCAACAAATAAAGCAGTGCAATCTGTAATGCATATTTTCCATACCAGCTAAAATAAATCTGTTTATCCAAAGAGATACGATTGAAGGACTTTGTTGGGCTGGACATACACTATTTTATAGCCTAGCATTTGTCTGAGTGCCTTTTTTTGTGCTGAAGAATGTGTCTGGGGTTTGGATCTCTCAACTTTATTGCCCGCCACATCACTTGTGGTAAACAAAGCAGAGAAGATGGTAATCAAATTAAGCGGTTGACAAGGCCAGAGCCTCAAGACCTCACAATAACGCAGCCATTTATATTCACTTAGTCTTCATTTAGTCATTGAAAGGGAGTTTTATTTGAACGTCTTTAGCAAGTTGAAGTGACAAATGATCACGTTTTCTCTTTAGATGAAACATTTGACATTCTCAGCAGCATCTTTCCATCAGGGTGTCTGCGGATACTTAAAAACTCTTATATTCCATAATATAAAGGTAAGGCCTTAATTAGTCTTAAAATGTCTTAAATCTGCATTTCAAAGGTCTTAAAAATGCAATCGACCCGACCCCATGAAGAAGTTATTTTTTCTTTTCTGTGTCTATTTTTCACCCAGAACAAAGTAAACGCTCATGGGGATTTCACTTATGCAAGCAAATATTGTGGAGATTTCACTCTATAATAGCTTTTGACAGCTGCATCAACCCGTAGATTAGCAAATAAAGAACTAGAGATGCATCGATCATCTGACCAGGAACCAGAATCGGACGATTTTTCGCATGACTGGCCTGACTGGTGATTCTGCTACATCTCAGTTCTGATTATTAGTTATTATTAGTCAGCTCAAAGACCGTTTTCAGGTTTTTACTCTTTCTTTACTCTACCTGACAAGTCTTGACAAACTTATCCAAGTTTTAGGAACAACAAATAATAACTTGACTTCTAGTTGATCATTTGGTATCAGAAGTGGCTTATATAAAAGGCAAAGGCCTCTAGATTACGCTTATTTTACCAAAATGAAATATGATCATGCCTTGATTTTTTTAATTATTTAATTAGGACAGTAAGGTCTGACTTTGCTTAGACAAAAGTCTTGTCACTGAACAGAAATAATGTCCAGTATAGAATATAAAGTCATGCTGCAGTGGAAAAAGAATGAATATTGTGTCTGACTCCCATGAGCTTGGAGGACTGCATCCATACATCTCTGCAATGACTCAAATCACTGATTAATAAAGTCATCTGGAATGGTAAAGAAAGCGTTCTTGCAGGACTCCCAGAGTTCATCAAGATTCTTTGGATTCATCTTCAATGCCTCCTCCTTCATCTTATCCCAGACATGCTCAATAATGTTCATGTCTGGTGACTGGGCTGGCCAATTCTGGAGCACCTTGGTTTAACTTTTTTTGATGCGCATGCTGGAATTTATTCAGTAAATGTGTTTCCATCATAATGTATGCACATTTTTTCGGTTAACAAAAACACACTTTACAATAAGGTTTCATTAGTTAATGTATTTACTAACATGAACTAATAATGAACAATACTTGTACAGCAATCATAGTCCAACATTTACTAATGCATTATTAACATCCAAATTCATGTTTGTTAACGTCATTAGTTAATGCACAGTAAGTTAACATGAACTAACAATGAACGGCTGTATTTTTATTAACTAGTGTTAACAAATAAGAACAAATACTATGATAAATGCACTATTCATTGTTTGTTAGTAAATGCATTAACTAATACAATCTTATTGTGGTGTTACCATTTTTTTCTTATCTGATGAAAAAATTTATCCTATGCACATTTTCAAAATATATGCTCATCTTGGCATTTCCATTAAGCGTTTTTTTAATGCGATATTCCTGAAATATTATTATGCGATATTCCAAAGATAATAATAGATGGATTGAAACATAGCTAATGAAAAGAGCGCCATATGTAGACTAAGCAGCCCAAAAAGCTCAGACTGTGCTCCTTCAGAGATCTGAGAATGGTGGAAACGGGACCAAACTTCCTGACCAGATGTGAAAAGTATCAGGATGTCGGCAAGACTGCTTTCCTACAAATTATAGGGATCTGCTCAGAAACGCTGTGACCTTGAAAGAGCAGTAGCTCTCTCTCATTACGGCTGAAGCGTGAACGTGCATCTCTCAAGTATCATCAGTCAAATGGCCTTTTTGACAGCTTTTCAATCTTTCCTTTTTTTTTAATTATACAAAAAGTCTCATGATTTAGGTCTGAGTTTAGAAGATTTAAATTCCAGCTGCATGGTTTCTAAAAGGTTTCAAGAATGAAAAGCAATTAAAAAAAGTGAGCTAGTGCATTTTTTTTTTTTACAGAAATTAGTTTCTGGGATGAAGGTTTGACGTTAATGTCATTTCCTGTGCCCACCATGTATTCTGGATGTCTGTGTCCTGCTCCCCTTTTGCCCCGAGTGTGCATAATATATACTCAGGAAATGTGAGAGGAAATGTCCTATCTCCACCCAGCATGCACCACTCATTACAATAACCATCTGACATTCCTTCGGCTGAGTTCTGCTCATTTTGTCTGCTCATGGCTACATATATGTAGAAAATGCTTAGGAATTATTGTAGTACTTTAGCACACATGCCAATGGAAATGATGGATATCTCCTGAAAGATGTGCATTTATGCATTTAGTGATCATAAGTCTAAGTCTGTTTGATAATGAAGAAAAATGTGATCGCATGCTAAATAATGGGGTATATTTAAAAAAAAAAAATGCTATATCTAACATGCGCTTCATATTGGCAAAAGAGAGGAAGAGTGTCCTACAGGTGGTTTGTCAAGCCCACTCACCAGCATGGAGCACACTCACGCATCCTACAGTTATGTGATGCATTGTGTATATTGTGCAGGCCTAGTGCTCACAGTGTGCTTCTTCTGTTGTAGGCTCAAGCCCTGACATGGTTTTAGTACTGGATCCTTTGGTCAGAGAGAAAGTCTCCTGTCCTCTAACTCAGCGGATTGAGCGGGATCATGGCTCATCCTCCTCAGAGGTCATTCCCTCATACCGAGAGCGTTCAGACTCCGGAGAGTCCAGCGATAGTCACAGCTCCCATCAGAGGAAGAGGCTGAACTCTAGCGCTTCAGACCAAGGTTATTATAGTTTGCATTTTTAATTAGTTTTTGCTGTAAATTTCATTTTATTTTTGGTTGGTTTCATTAATGGTTTTGTTAGTTTTAGTTAGGCCTGTCACAATAATCAATACATCGACTTAACCCAACACATGGACATGACCTCAATCATTTTTGGTGATGTAATATATATCGCCCATACATAACTAATTCTAGCAGCATTTTAGCTGATTGTGAAACATCTCGATTACTATAGACCATTTCAATGTGGCGATGTCACTGGCCCTTAAGCATTTCCTGCTTGTTACCAAACTATTTAATAACAGTAACAAAAGGCAATTTAATAATATCATAATATTAAAACGGCTGCCATAACATTATTTATTCATATGTGGACCTTTTTGGATTCTTGGAAGCTATAGAAATTCAAAATGCAATACAGGAAATACAATAGGACCATTGTTATTGTTTACATCCCTCAAAATGGTCTATTGGAGGTGTCAATGTCAGTATGGTTAAAAAACACTATAGTATTTACTATAAATTACTATAGTATATTTTCATGTGGGTGTCTGGCAACTGAAAATAGATCTGGTAGCAGATATCGCAGCCTCTGTTACTCTTTACCTTGCACTTTTGTGTTAACATTTATTATTATTTATTTAGGATATGCGTTTTCACATTCTGATTCCAATGCCTGATTATTAAATTTGTTAAAATGACTATAATTAAATGAAATATTCTTAAGAATAAAATATGATGTGTTCTTTGGAAGAGTGCACTTGCATTGTGACGATATTATATTGTCATTCTGGCATTATATAATGAGTGGCATAAAATGGCCTTAAAATAATATTAGAATCAGATCAGAATCAGAAAGAGCTTTATTGCCAGGTATGTTCACACATACGAGGAATTTGTTTTGGTGACAGAGCTTCTACAGTGCAACAGAATTACAGAGACAGGACAAAAAACTGATAATAATTATATTTTAAAAATAAAAGTAATAGTGAATGCAAATATACAAATTGACAAGTGTATGTACAGGTATTTTACTATATACAACGTTATATGGCAGCTGTGATGTGCAACTTAGCATGTAAAATATGTTGTTAAATAAGTGTTTATGTGTATATAAAGTGTATAGCAAGTAGTGATGTTTGTTCCATAATTACTATCATTCAAGTGTTCATGAGATGGATTGCCTGAGGGAAGAAACTGTTTCTGTGTCGGGCTGTTCTGGTACACAGTGCTCTGTAGCGTCGACCAGAAGGTAAAAGTTCAAAGAGGCAGTGTGCTGGGTGTGAGGGGTCCAGAGTGATTTTGGCAGCCCTTCTGCTCGCTCTGGATAAGTACAGTTCTTGGAGAGAAGGGAGGGTTGTACCAGTGATTCGCTCAGCAGTCCGAACTTTTCGACGTAGTCTTCGGAGGTCGAATTTAATATTAATATCGTTTATCACAATATATTTTGGTGAAATATATCATACAACCAAAAAATGGATATCGTGACAGGCCTAGTTTTAGTTTAGTTTTTATATATTTAGTTTTAGTAAATCTAGCTTAGCAGAGTTAAGTCAAAGTCCCTTTAAGGCAAGTCATTTCACTCGGCGGCCATCTTTGAAACGCCTCTTGGGCAGTATACTCGGGCATTCTGTCTGAATGGGGAAACATCAAATTCTCCAAAACTGTTTGCCTGTTTACATTACGTATTTGGAACCACCAATAAAACGAAACAACAACCATCTCATAAGTTTCGTTTCTAAATGTCTGAATCAAAGAATATCGGCATATTTTTTAGGTTGCCCGAGCTAATGTGCATGCGCACTCGAAAAGAACGAGATCACGACACCAACCTCAATTATGGCCGTGTTACACATGATCATCCTCTGAATAATGATCGTCTGATCGCGCTGCTCTTCTGAAGTAATCCACAACTTGATCTTGATGGCGAATCTCCTCCGGAAATGACAGCGACTCTTTGATTACAAGTTTGTGGGCGTTTTAGTAGGTGCTGTCATGTGATGTGCGTTTGACAGGATGGACTGTACCTCGCGTTCATTTCATACAGATTACAAAACCAGAAAACTTTTGTTTTCAAGAGTAGTTGGTTCATTTAAATATGGAGATTACAAGCTTTATGTGGATATATTTCTTATGTCTGTGAAGTAAGTATTCGCTGAGATTCCAGCGCGTTTGTTGCCCAAAACAACTGTCGTAACAGCACGCGTCTGGTCCGAGCTTCTCCCCGGAGAAACGTCAGTCTATAGCGACCAATGATTGGCTCCTATACTAGTAGGCGGGGCTTAATTTGCTATATTGACCGTTACACTTTTCCCCATTCAAAACTATACGACACTTCTTGTGTGTTGTATAGTCTTTGGTTAAGTTTAGTTAACTCTTGTGCAAACCTCTTAGTAATAAAAGTAAATTGCTGTAACTGTTTGAACAGCCACTGTAAAAGTTACAATTTAAAAACAGTTTAAGAAAAAACAATTACGACAACTTTTTCATATTAAAGCTCTTGTATGTAGTTTAACATGCCTATTTTGCTTTTTTAGTTAAGATAATGTGTTTGTCTGTGAAAGTGCATCTACAGGTTGTTCTCTAAATAGCCGCAGGTCTGATTTTTTTGCCACAGAATGAGTGTTAATTAATTTATTTTTGCTAATTATTATTTTATTTCAGTTAGTTTTTCAGTGACTATTGTTAGTTTCAGTTAGTTTTAGTTCTTCCTTTTTTTTCCACCTTTCTTCAGAGCGCAGCCATGAATCTCTGCGGGACCGGAGCTCTCCGTCAGGACTGACTGGAAAAGAAGTGAGCTCAGGAACATCTTTAATATCTGGAATAAACTCAGAGGCTTCACAAATTGATCAGCAGCTGAAGAAACTTGAGAATGGCATGGAGACGAGTCACTTAAGAAGCACAGCAGCTTCACAGGAAAACACACTGAGCAGTAAAAGACCGGAGGACAGCTCCAGACTGAAGGTATGT
Source organism: Danio jaintianensis (assembly GCA_903798115.1). Taxonomy (NCBI): domain Eukaryota; kingdom Metazoa; phylum Chordata; class Actinopteri; order Cypriniformes; family Danionidae; genus Danio; species Danio jaintianensis. The sequence goes on from CAIGQV010018170.1 coordinate 3,203,833, forward strand.
AGGTGCTGTTTGTTCCACTAGGAGGTACTGTTTGTCTCCGTTTAAGGCTGTCCTGTTTTATTTCTGTCCACCTGCACACTGAGTCCTTCACCGAGTCCACTCACTGACACTACATCACTTTTAGACGGCATTAAAGGTCCCATAAAATTAAAATAAAAATTTTTTAGATCTTAGTTTCAGTCTGTCAGTTTTAAGGACATCAATATGTTATATCTCCAAAACAGTGACAAATTTTGCGTTTAGGAGATATAAAACCGATATAAACATGTAAAGCTTGTAGTTTGTCACTTCTGTCTAAATGGAGCGACGATTTTTTTCACATCACTTCATACTTCAGTTTCTCATCAAATCTTCTGGCCAATCAAATGCTCTCTAGTGCCATGCCCCGCCCCATTCAAGACGCTTTTCATTTGATGTGCTTGAGCTCAAGCACTCTCACTGGCAGAGCTGTGAGATAAACAAAATGCTATTGGCTGCTTTTTAAAAAAAGAGGAGGAGCTTCTCTACATCCCACCCTCTCTTCATTTATCAGTTGAGATTGTGTCAAACATCATACAACAAAAAAAATATAGATACACGAACCTGCTCACCTATTGTTTACGTTCGTAATATTTATATTATTTGCTAATTAATAACCTCACGTGGAACTCTGAATCTGCATCTTATTTTGGAGTCTGCTACTGTCCACCGGCGGTCGCATTTCGGTCACGGACGCATGCTTTGAGAGCCTTCCTGACTGAATGAATGAAATGCGCTGTTTTCCACCAAGGCAACCCGGAGTGCTGAAATATAATTGGCTAAAGTGACAGTGGGCGGGTTAAAGAGACCAAAACAAAGACAGCCGTTCCGGCACGTCACGCACATTTTCAGATAAACAAGAATGTTCACTTGGCATGTTTCTGAAATATCTGCAAACATATTATGGTATTTTTATGCTTTAGTAGAGTAAAAAACTTACATACAGCACCTTTAATGTATAATGTGTGGTTTCTGTGGTATTGTGTGGTTTCTTTAATGTATATTGTGTGGTGTTCTGTTTGTCTTTTGTTGCTATTTGACCTAGTGTCTGAAAAAAAAAAAAAAAAAAGTGAATTATTAATCAATTAAAAGAATTAAGTATTAATTACTTTAAAGTAGTTAGATTTTTCAAAAATTATGAAGTAATATTAATATAAAATGCATTGCTACAAAGAGCTTATTTTGGATGCTTTTGTTTTCCTCAGGTGTCATCAGGTCGAGACACTTTCTTGACGTCACTTACTAATGGCAAGGATACAGGTGAGCTGTTCTGCAAACCACATACAAAAACCACAGCTGAAGGTCAACTAAAAATAGATTTGCCCTTGCGTAACTGAATGTTTATTATTTATAATTAGACTCCGGGTTTTTTCCATTTGAATCTGACTTTCCCAGCAGCAACCGTGGCCAAGTCGATGTCCTTCTGCTTTTGTTTAAAGTATGAAGATGTCACCTCCTCATTGCAGTCAGCGGGCCATATCCCAAGATCTTGACTCTTCCTTATGACCTAATAGGGCCATGATTATTACATTCACAGGCTTAGAGGCCCAGTGTTTTTAATGCTTTAATCAGTCTGTCGTGCTCTTTCCCCCTTCTGAAGAAACCAAAACATCCTGCATGACCCCTAGGGAGCAAAAGTCCCATATGAGATGGAACTAATAACCTTACAATCACAATTGTTTATTTTAGACACAGTTAAATTAAACGGAGAGGGAATTAAAGGGGTGGTTCAGCGAGAAATTAAAAATCTGTCAAGCTAGAAACGGCGAAGCCAATTTGATGTGCTCTGCGGGCGCATTGATCAGTGTTTATACGGGACTGAAAGGCTTAATTACATCTCTTCTTTATATATATAATCATGTCTCTTCAGAAGACTTTATTAAAGCAGTCAGTTCACATGGATTACTTTTATGATCACTTCATGTTTTTTTTTTTTTTTTTGGAAGCATCTAAACTTTTGCCTGGACTTACTCTGTTGAGGCATTTAAATACACTATGAACAGCAGCTACGCTAATTATTTTCTTTATTCTCTATTTCCACCTGGGGATACTCATTCCGAGGTCCCTAGAGACTATGCAGCGCCATTGATGCGATCCAAGACCTGTGAAGAGATGATCCCAAGGTATCCATAATCCTGGACCAGGTCGCATCCCGAGCTGATGCTGTGGTCGTCATGGAGAAATGGAGTGCATGAGACTGATTCCTGAATGACCACCGTGACAAACGAGTCCCCGCATTGATCCTGCGGGCCAGCCTGACCTCCCTGACCGCCCTACTCACACCTGCAGCTTCTCCACGATGGACGTCCAGCTTCTCCAGCCTCCGGCGCCTAGACTGCAGCTCCACACAGGAAGTTTGGCCAGAAGAATAATGGTTGTGCCCAACAGAGCCTGGTTACTCTAGAGGACTCGTTTGTCACAGTGGTCTTTCAGGAATCAGTCTCATGCACTCCATTTCTCCAGGACGACCACAGCATCAGCTCGGGATACGACCTGGTCCAGGATTATGATTATAAAGATAACGACAACCACTATGTGTGTTATCATCCACATCAATGCACAATAATAATTTACCAGGTTTTAAAATGGAAGAGGTTCTGTCAGCACCAGTAACCTTGTGGTTAGTTAGAGCACTGAAAATTAATTATCCAGTTCCCTCTTCTCTGTGCCTCATGCTTTCCTGTCAATCCTCTACTGTCCGATTAATTAAAGGTGTAAAAAAACATTTCCGTTGATAGCTTTGTGCTTTGGTCATCCTGGGTTTCCGAGTCCTCCAATTTTGCATCCATATACTGTCCTATAATAACAGAGGCAAAAATACCCAAAATAAATATAAAATAAATAAATAAATAAATAAAAAAATTGGTGTAAAAAGCCCTAAAAATATAAGAAATTAATATTTATCATCTGTAAAAAAAATAAATAAATAAAGATTCCAAGACTTCTCTTTATCATTATAGATGTTGTGTCTTTCACGGAAATGAGCATTTATTGTCAAAATGTCCAGGTACGGGTCACTCTGATCAGGCTTGCATTTCCACTGCCAATAGTACTCTTATTTGATAGACATGGTGTAAGCCAGAAATTATTTGCATTTGAGAAAGAAAGCTATACGGGCAGTTCATATTTCTTGCCTTTTGTGCACTCAAGTTCATTATTTTAAATGTTGACGTGTGGCAAGTGTACACAGACGCAACATGTGAATGGTCTCATAAACAACAACTGAGGACAATCAGGACATACAGCAGATCCTGTTTGTTTGTTACAAGATTTATCATCTTTTTTTTCCTGTTTAGAATATAACTGAGCCTTTAATTGTCATTTATAAGGGATTTTACGAAGCAGAAACAGTCCTCACTTTAGAATAGGTCACAAAACTAGATGAAGTTGAGAATTAAGAAATCATTTTTTTTTTTTTTTTTTTTTATACTTTATTTTTATTTCTCTTTTTTTAAGGAAGAAGAAGGGAAAGAAAAAAAAATACAAATAATAAATAAAACATTATAATAAAAAAAATTATAATAAAAAAAATATATAATAAATAAGTAAATAAAAAATACAATAACACATCGGAACTTGAACAGTTGACTGGTCACATATTTCCTTACAGGTCACATTAACAAATACCTATAAAGATCAGTTTTACCCTGTGTAAAGGCATTAGTACAGTCCATTTCTCCCAATATTGCAGGTATTTGTCCATTTGTAGTTTTAAAGAAAAAGTCATCCTCTCCATATTTTGAACATTAGATACGATATCCAACCATTCAGTTTTTGTAGGGGGTTCGAGTCCTAGCCACTTTCGAGTTACAATTTTCCTACTAGTTGCTAGAAGTATTTTTAATAAATACTTGTCTTTTACCATTAAGTTGGTTGCAATATTTCCCAAATAAATTGTTGTAAAAGAAAAGTCCACACCATCACCAAAAATATTTAGTGTATATATATATATATATAATAATAATAATTTATAATAAATATATTCCTTCTGGCTAGCAATGAGGCGAAAGCAATAATATCAATATGGCACTTATTATATAAAGCGTCATTAGGGGGTAAACCGAAAATTGCTATTATTGGGCAGGGTTTCACAGGAATATTAAGAGCCCTTGACAGTATGCCAAAGAAAGAAGACCAGAATGAATTCAATTTAGGGCAGGTGTAAAATGTGTGCATATGGTCTGCCGGGGACAAAGAGCATCTATTACATGACAAGAAAGTTTTTTTTTTTTTTTTTTTTTTGCTTTGGTGTAATGGATTCTATGAACAATTTAAAACTGAACAAGGTTCAAACGAGCACAAATACAGATGGAGCTAGTTTTAGCTAGGATATTATTCCACAGCTCCTCATCAAGTTCCAAGCCTAGCTCTCCCTCCCAAGTATCTTTAAGTGCAGAAAGAGAAGGAACATGTACAGAACGAAGCAGGCCATAGATGGAGGCAATGGGGTTGTGAGAATTTGAGAGCAAAAATATATCTTCAATAAGACTATTCTCTGGTTGGTGGGGGAATATAGTAAAATATTTTTTTAGCAAAATTCCGTAATTGAAAATAACAGAATAAATTAGATTTGGAAATTTTGAACCTTTCCAACAACTCATTGAATGAAACAAATAAGTGGTTGTGAAACAGATCGTGCAGCAATACTAAACCCTTCTCTCTTAACTGTGTGAAAGTTGAGTCCAGAACAGAGGGCAAGAAAAGATGGTTGTTGCAGATAGGAGCAAATGTTGACAATGTTTGTAGTTTAAAGTGATGACGAAACTGTTTCCAGATTTTAAGTGAAAAGCGCACAATAGGATTAGATGTATATTTAGAGGGTTGTCGTAAACAGGGGTCAAAGACTAGTGCTGGTAATGAAGAAGAGATGCACGAATTGACTTCCATCTTACACCAATTGATATCTTGGCTGCTACACCATAGATGTATTTTCTGGATGTTAGCTCCCCATTAGTACAGAAGAAAATTTGGGAGTGCAAGCCCTCCTTCATGTTTTGTTTTTTGGAGAGTAGATTTTGAAACGTGAGGGTTTACTGGCCCAAATATATGAGGATATAATAGAGTCCAATGTTTTAAAAAAAGAAAAGGGAATTGTCTGAAACAGAAAAGGGCATTGGTGGGAGGATATTCATCTTAACTGATTCAATCCTACCTACTAATGTCAATGAGAGATTATTCCAACGGAGAATATCAGTTTTAATATGTTCTAGCAATTTAGTAACATTTTCTTTATGTAATGACTTGTTGTATTTATAAACTGCTTACTAACGTCTATTAATGCGTAACAAATAATGAATTAACAATTTTTTAATGCATAATAAATTATTCATAATGTGTAGTTATTATATAGACTTACCCTATTTTATTATAGATTTTTTTCTCCATTATTTTATTTTCACTTTTAAATAATTGAATTATTTATTTTTAGATTTTAGAAACAAGACCGCATACTCCGGGCCCTTCATTCGCGCCAACTCTGTTCGCGACCGGATGCTGAAGTTCACCGAACCCGCACTTAGAAGTGCCTCTAGCTTCTCTCATTCTACAAACACAGTGTCAGCAGACGAGTCCCGGGACACCCTGTCCTGTTCCTCCTCCATCCCAAAGAAAGGGAGGAATGTCAGCGAGAGCATGATGTCAGGCCAGCCTAAACTGCTCTCCAGCCAATCGCGTGCAGCAGTGGGCGGCTCAGAGACTCGCAGTCAAAATGTCAGGATTGCATGTGGTTTTTCAGAAGAAGTGCAGACTCCTGAGGGAGAATCATCTGCAGGAGCCCACCACTCCAGCATGAAAACCTTTCTCAGCATCGAGATCAAAGATGGACGAAACCCACCGTCACATTCTTCACTCTCATCGTCCTCCACCGCCGTAAACATGAGTCCTCGAATCATCACAGCTGCCGCTCCACAGAGAACAGGTGAGATTTCTATGATCAAATGCATTCTTAAAATAAGTGCTAGTATACAGCTGAAGTCAAAATTATTTCCCAAATGATGTTGAACGGATTCAGGAATTTTTCACAGTATTTCCTATAATATTTGTTCTTCTGGAAAAAATCTTATTTGTTTTATTTCGACTGGAATAAAAACAGTTTTAATTTTTTTTTTACACCATTTTAAGGTCAATATTATTCGCCCCCTTAAGAAATATTAGTTTTCAATTGTCTGCAGAACAAACCACTGTTATACAATGACTTGCCTAATTAACCTAGTTAAGCCTTTAAATGTCACTTTAAGCTGAATACTAGTATCTTGAAAAATATCTAGTCAAATATTATGTGCTGTCATCATGGTGAAGATAAAAGAAATCAGTTATTCTTACTTCAACTGCATCTGTGTGTTTTGGATCCAAATCAGTAGTGGGTCAATTGATGATTTTGGATGAACTGTAACTATAATAGTTTGCATTGAATGAAATTTATTGAGAAAATAAATATGCATGAATATGTAAATGTGGAGCTAATTAGAAAGATCAATTCCAAAGTATCCCGATCAAACACATTTTGCATTATCCTTGTAATCTTATCAACAGGGTGTCTTAAAATGCAAATATTTTGCCCTTAAAAAGTCTTTAATTCACTGAAATATTGTGTTGTAGGTCAAACATTTTTAACACTTAAAACATTTTAAACAGGTCTTAATTTTCCTCTGTCCAAGTAAAGCTACCCAATCAGACCAACATCCATTTAATCATTTTCATTTATATATATATAAATATATAAAATATAATATATAAAAAAAAAAAATATATATATATATATATATATATATATATAAATATTTATATAAATATATATGATATATATATATGTTATATGGAGATAACAGTTATTAGACGTTTTTACAGCAAATTGTCCAAATTTAATCAAGGAAAGAAAACTAAAAAACAATTTCTCATGATAATAACAGAGCAATATTTCCCTTTACATGATCTTTCATTTATACAAAAACTAAGGGGGAGCGGACATAATATTTATAAATAGACCCGGAATAGGCAAGGCTTTATAACAGAAAAGCATTATGTTGAATAGGACATAGTGTTTAGCTTAGTGTTAGTGTTTATCCTTAGTGTTTAGCTCTGTATAAGTGTAAAATTTCATTCATGATGGTCTCAAAAGGGTCTTTAAAAGTCTTACGTTTGACTTGATGAAACCTGCAGAAACCCTGTATCAAGTAAAAATAGTATCTTATTTAAAAAGGCTAACATTAAATGTAATTAAACACATGAGCAGTGCTTGAGCATCACTCGTAGTTTGTCTGTAGCCGGGACTGCCTGCCGGATTCTGTCAAAAGGTGGTGGTGGTGGTACAATATTTGGTGGAGGTGGCCGCCTCGTAATTCTCTATGCAGTAAAAGCCCTGTCTAATCTCTCAGATCAAATGGCATTTTTAAAACTAGTACTGGTATCAATGTGCTTACAGGTGCTGGAAATGCTTGAACAAGCTTAAGTTTTAATGCAGTGTTTTCAAGGTTTAAAAAGTGCTTAGAAATTGGATAAAGTTCTTCACTTGTTTTGCTTTCACTATAATTTACCTTACTAACTGGGCAATAATTACTATATATTATATTAACTATATTAAATGAAATATTAACTATTCAAATCAAATACATCTTTTTTGCTTTTGCATAAAATAAAACTTCTGGAGTCTCTTCTGGGGTGATTTGACATGAATTGAAAAAGATGAAAAAAACATCTTTACTTCTATAGCGCTTTTATAATGTAGATTGTGTCAAAGCAGCTTAACATAGAAGATCTAGTAAATTGAAACTGTGTCAGTCCAGTTTTCAGAGTTGAAGTTCAGTTTAGTTCAGTTCAGTATGGTTTAATTTTTACTGCTGAAAGTCCAAACACTGAAGAGCAAATCCATCGATGCGCAGCTCCACAAGTCCCAAACCAAGCAAGCCAGTGGCGAGGAACAAACTTCACCATTTGATGAAAGTGAAGGAAAAAAACCTCGAGAGAAACCAGGCTCAATTAAAATTTTTAATTTTATTTAAATTATCTGCACACTTTGAAAATAAAATAAATATAAGTTTGAAATGAAAGAGACATGAAAGACACATTTAAGATATGAGTAAATTACATATACTGTAAGAGAGTGAATAAACAGTATTGTTATGGAATTTCTTATGGAATATCATGGAATTGTATTTTTGGAATATTAAGATGGGGTGTCATGGTGGCGCAGTGGTTAGCACTGTCGCCTCACAGCAAGAAGGTCGCTGCTTTGAGTCCCGACTGGGTCAGTTGGCATTTCTGTGTGGAGTTTGCATGTTCTCCCCATGTTGGCGTGGTTTCCTCCGGGTGCTCCGGTTTCCCCCACAAGTCCAAAGACATGTGGTAAGCTAAATTGTCCGTGGTGTATGTGTGTGAATGAGAGTGTATAGGTGTTTCCCAGTGATGGGTTGCAGCTGGAAGGGCATCCGCTGCGTAAAACATATGCTGGATAAGTTGGCTTTTCATTCCGCTGTGGCAAATAAAGGGACTAAGCCGAAAAGAAAATGAATGAATGAAAATTTAAAATTATATTATTAATATATAAGCACATCAGCTGACTTCTTTTTGTTAATGCAAATGCAGCTTTTTAGACAGTCAAGTCAGGGTATTATTTAGTATTTGGCTTAAAGTGGAAACCATAAAACCAATTTTTCATGGATTCCACAAAAATGTTAAGCAAAAATGTTTAACTAAATTAAATAACCGCTATTTCAGATTATTTCTGTTTGTAGTGTATTATTTGTTAAATAAATGCAGCTTTGGTGAGCAAAAGTGACTTGAGGCATCTTTACACAGCACAGAAACCAAACCTGAAGTGGCATCAAACCACAAAATGATGAATTTCACAGACTGTTTGATGTCTTCACACTGAATTCTGAGCACACAGACCCGCTTTAGTGCTCCTTAAATCAGCTGTTAAAGATACTTTTGCACAATAAACCACAATATATATCGCAGAATTATTTCATTATTCAACATTTGCAGATAACATTTAAGTCACAGGCCTAGAAAGAGGAAAATGGGAGGCCAGAGATGGCTGAAAGATCAAAATGACTTGGAAAGCAACAGCACTATGCATTTCACAGATGTTTTTATGAGCTGATGGAACAAACTGAAGTGCAAGCTGTGCATATTCTCAGTTTTGGCAGCCATTTTTGGAAATTTCACCCCTTAAAATGAAAATATTTCCATACATTCCTCCTCCATGATTCAAGTAATGCATGAGTAAGTCCTATTAGTGGCTTTGCATATAAACTTGAAAATAATCTTTTTCGTGGAAAGGCTTGTGGTTGCTTTCAGTGGGAGTTGATTAAACGGAAGTTGCTTGTATGTTGCTTTAATTATAAATGTAATAAAAGAGACAGTTCCACCAAAAACTTAAGATTGTCTTAACATATATACAGTATGCATCCTTTCCCCTTGTGTTTCCTTTTCAGTGGAAAGACATGGTATCTAATAAAGTTAAATGCATTAAAGCACAGGCTGTTCGTTTCCATTCAGTGAAACTCAAAGTTGACTAGTAGTACACTAAAAATATCAAAAGTTTTGCATATTTTGTGATTCATATTTTTATTTTTTGACTTTTCCCCATTTATTTATGCCTTTAATTTACATTATGGGATCTTGATCTTTCTTACAACAACTTTTAACCTTGAAAAGTAAAAAAAAAAGTGACTTTTATTCACATTTTGAATAGTTTGCAGTGATATATTGTCTGGGTTGGTGTTGTATATTACGCAACAAACACCTTGTAATAAACTTGCCAGTAAATTTTCTGTTTTTTTTACAGACTTATTCTTCTATATATTATATATTATATTATTTCAAATTACTAAAACGTCAATAAAAGTCACTTTGTTCAACTGTAGAGTTGAATTTTCAACATCAAAAGTCGACAGAGCAGAGATAAACATCCCATAATGCAATTCACAACTGTAAGGGTGCTTTCACACCTAGATGTCAGAACCCGTCTCGTTTGCCCAGTTAGAGCGGTTCACTTGGCATATGTGAACACAGCAATTGCGCTCGGATCTGCGCCAAATCAATTGGTCCGAGATTCGCCTGAATGAGGTGGCCTCAGCTCGATTGAAATAAACTCTGGAGCGGATCGATTGTAGTGAGAAAGCAAAGCGAACTAACGAACCAGGCTATAGTACAGTGTATATACGACTTTATGAAGAGAGAATTATGAGTAGGGCGGGATGTCATCATTGCGTGTCATGTCGAATTTGAAAGTGAAAGCATGCTGAAATATTACCAAGTGCTGTTTATCCGTTAGAAAAATTTACCGAAATTACCATCTGATAATTTTTCCATATTTCAATCTCATAATATTTTGTATTAGGCCTATTGTTTTGTTCATTTCTGCACTGACACCTCGAAAGAAAGATCAACATTGATCTGCTTCATGATCTGACTGCAGTCTCGCTTCATCTGTTGTTTCTCTCTATAATTGAAGCCTATAGTGCATAATTCTAGCCAACTTTTTTTAAATAGATTGATTGATTGATTGATTGACTCAATAGACAGATTTTTACAAAACTTGACAACTAAAATGAGGCTCTGTATGAGAGTCTTACCTATCTGATTTATATTTGGTGACGATGTCTGTGGGCGTGCACCTTTTCGCTTATGTCTTATTTCTCATCATTATAAATTAAAATAACAACATGACAGCTGAGCAGAATCCGTGAGACTAATAAACCATAAATCTCTGAACAATGTGAGGAGAGTTTACACGCACGTGACTTGTTTTAACTGTTTTGGTCCGTTTAGAAACTTATACATAAACATTGTAACAATTTTAATCCCTGTTTCGGAACAAAACAATCGATCTACAGGTGTGAAAGCAGCCTAAATAAAAGCAAAACACTTGTCAATCACAAAATACAGAAACTGTTCATTTATTCATTCATTTTCTTTTCGGCTTAGTCACTTTATTAATCTGGGGTCGCCACAGCGGGATGAACCGCCAACTTATCCAGCATATGTTTTACGCAGCGGATGCCCTTCCAGCCACAACCCATCTCTGGGAAACATCCATACACTCCCATTCACTACGGACAATTTTAGTTTACCCAATTCACCTATACCGCATGTCTTTGGACTTGTGGGGGAAACCGGAGCACCCGGAGGAAACCCACGCGAACACGAGGAGAACATGCAAACTCCACACAGAAATGCCAACTGACCCAGCCGAGGCTCGAACCAGCGACCTTCTTGCTGTGAGGCGAACGTGCTACCCACTGCGCCACCGCGTCGCCAGAAACTGTTCATTAACATATATTTTTTACAGCGTGTTTGAGCTTAAAAACATCATGCAATTCTGAGTGTGCCTCACACAGGTGAGTGGGCTTGACAAACCACCTGTAGAAAACACACTCTTTTATCTCTCTAACACTTAAACCACACTTTTTACACCAGACACTTTCTTACAATCACTCCATATCTCTTAAAATAAAATAAATAAATGCATTGTGCATTTATGAAGTGTGCTTCCACAGGTGAGTGGGCTTCACAAACCACCTGTAGAAACGCTTTTCTCTCTTTGAAAAAACAAACAAACAAACAAACAAACAAACAAACACTCCCCCTCCTCACATTAGCACTTAATTCTCTGAGCACTAACAGTTCCTCTGTATAATCAGCACTTGTTGTGTGTATCGCCTCTTCTTGTTACGTCACTGAATGCCTCCTCAATTGTAAGTCGCTATAGACAAAATCGTCTGCTAAATGTAAAAAAATCATAACATTATTCGGTGTCATTTGCTAAAAGTTAATTTGAGCTGATTTGTATTTAAGTAATTATTATTCATCACCAAATGGTAATTTAAGAACATTTTTGCATAAACTTGTATGTATAATGCATTGAGAATTCTTAAATTACTTAACGCATTATACTTCATTGCAAGGCTGTTGAATGCTTGATTCTGATTGGCTGTTGAGCATTCTAAGGTGTGCCATTATTTTCATGTAAAAAGTAGTTCCGGCAGGTTTTGAGCGCATTGCAGATCCATATCGCTACACTGAATGATTTATTATTATATATTTATTAGTTATTTTACAGTTACAACAGTCAAAAATCACATCAAAACACAACTGAAGGCTTTGGATGAGATGTGTGAGAAACTAGCACTACACACAGGAGCAGTTTGAGGACGCAAATATCTTAAAAAGCAAGATCTGATAAGAGTCTGTAGGTGTGGTAACTGTAGTATAAGCAGAATAATTAACTCTGAATTCTTAGATAATAATGCAAACGCAAGATGTAATCATCACCATGGGTGTGCATTATCTTTTTTAAGAATTCAATGGTCAATTATTTCTTACATAATTGTTGTTATTTTTGTTGGTCATGTTTTGTAGTGCACTATACTTTCTAAAAGTGTAATAATGAAAAGTAAGTTTAATAATGTGTTACAACTGGTTAGTTCATAGGTCTCTAACAAAATTTCTGGAGGACCGCAACTCTGCGCAGTTTTGCTCCAACCCTAATCAAACACAGTTCATGCAACTAATCAAGGTGTTCAAGACTCTGTTGATCACCTCGATTATTTGGATCAGCTGTGTTTGATTAGGGTTGGAGCAAAACTGTGCAGAGCTGTGGCCCTCCAGGAATTGAGTTTGGGACCCATGGGTTAGTTATTCAAGAGATCAAGTGCATAATTGCCTTAATAAACAGTTTAT
>CAIGQV010018170.1:3227947-3245655 GCA_903798115.1 Danio jaintianensis
GGTCGCCACAGCAGAATGAACCACCAACTATTCCAGCATATGTTTTACGCGGCGGGTTTTTTTGGGGTGAACTTTATGGCCTACTAAATATTTTTTCATTACACCATTAAACTTAGTTTAAGCTTATCTACATATTAATTAAACGTTTACAGAAGCTTGCAATGAAATAGTACTGAAATAGTTATTGAACCACATCAACAAACCCTTGTTTTACATGACAGACTTCATTTGGACTCATGATGTTGCTGACATTTACACTTGCTTACACTTAAAGATCTCATATTGAAAATAAAAAAACTGTTATTGTGGTTAGTGGTCTGTGATGTGATGTGTCAAATTTGATCACTCATGTAACATTGGTATTTATTTCCTGACGGTTCATTTCAAATATAGTTTCTTAATGTTAAAGCAAAACATTCTGCCTCAAGAACAAGCAGTGAAATCGAATATAGGACTGAATTACCTACAAACAAACTAATAGTTATTAAGTCACTAGTGTGGACTTCTGCTAAAGATTTTCACACGCCTTTACAAAAGGGCTAATAAACAGTTTGTGGCTTGGTCTTCAGCTCTGTGCCTGCAGTCACATTGTTCTGGTTGCTCTGTAGACTTTGTTCTCTGCTAGTGAAAGGTGTGAAGGACAAGAGCTCTAAATAACGTGAGCCAGGGGCTTATGGGCGATTGCCCACTAGAATAATGGCCACTGTTGATAAATAGATGACTGCGGCACCTGAGTTAGTAGGGGCTCCGGGGCCTCCAGCTGCCATGGCGACTGAATTCCAAGCCTCGCCATTGGCTGACGCGCTGGACAGCTGACGGGGGATTGGAGGGACGTATAAAAGAGCAGGATTTCTCTCAACTCGGAGTCAAAGTTACTGCACTGTGTGTAGCTAGGAAAGGTTGATAGATTTTTATAGGATCTACAAGTTGCAGTTTTTTTTAAGATTATTGAGCACCTGTTGGCTAGTTATTTGAAAAACTGCTAACTTCACCATGCCTGGTGTTAGTTTGGACTCTATACCAGACTTGGGTGATGAAACTGGTCTACCAGATCATCTGGAGCAGGATTGTGCCGAGTCTGGCCTGGAGGCCGTGATTGGAGACCTTCTGTTACAGAACGCTGCAGACGATGAAGAGGAAAAGGCCAGTGATGAGCACTTTTATGAGCTGGAACTCAATCTGCAGCGAGCCGTGCAAGAGGTACATTATGATTTAAAGGTTTTTGGGAAGAGTATTGAAGCGTGTCTGGAGGAAGCCACAGCCCAGGTTTCACCTGTTGTTGAGGCCATTGCCACTTTACAGCAGGAGAACGTATGTTTAAGGATCATGCAAGAAAATCTTGCTAGGCAAGTGATGGCGCTTTGTGAAGCTCTTGGACTGCCTGAAACGAAACCAATGCATCAAGACGTGGATGCAGAAAACAGCAGTCCATCTGAGGTTCAAGTCAACCCAGTTCTACATCCTGCTAGCTTTGATGAACTTTCCACCAGCAGTGTCTCACAGAGTAATAGCATGGTAGTATATATATTTGTGTGTGTGTGTGTCTATTTTTCATACATTTGTCATATAGTGTATTATATAATATAGTTTTTTGTCATTCTGTTGATTTCCATCAGGGCTGAACAATATACTGAAAAATTATCGTTATTGCAGTAATATTATATGCAATATTCGTATCGCAAGAGCTGCAATAAATTAAACTTATTTTATGTGCCAAGCATTAATCCAGATTTGACCAATCAGACAGGGCCTTACTGTCTTTATACCCGCCTCCCTAGCAGGTGCTGTTCTGCTATTGGCTGGAGCAGCCCAATGATGAACCTAGAGCTGTAAAAAAATACTAGATGCAGAAGTCGTGGAAAATGACGAATATCTGAATATCTGAGCAGGTGTTTAGTCATTCATACTGTTTTAAGGCCTAATTTAATGTTTGCATCTAAAAGGTTTTTTAAGACTGAAATATATTTAATTAGATCAGAAAGTATCTGTTACTTGATTTTAGTATGATCATTACATTAATAGTGATTTTTTTTAAAAAGCTAATAAAAATAGTTTTCTTGGGAAATGCTTAATAAATGTAGTTATCGCAATACTCAACAATAAAATAGCATATTTTAGCCCTAATTTCCATGCATAAACCTTCATGAGTAGGGCAGACTGGAAATGCAAGATTGTTTGAAGTTGTTTCACATTCTGCTACGTTAAAAAGGTCAAATTTGGGAAATTTTGTCCTGTGAATTTGTATCATGTTAGGATGTGTGACCGGTCGATAGCTGTGACCTCGTAACTGAAGTAAAAGAATGGATATCTTAATTTGCATAGCTTTTATTTTGAAACCTTATTATTATTATTATTATTATTATTATTATTAGAGGTGGTGGTGGTAGTCATTGTCGGCAGGGTGCAAATTACAGGGGTGTTTGGGGTGGATTGACCCCCCCTAATTAATGCTTGGTCCCCCCTGAAAGACGTCAAATCAACATGTACGGGGGGTCAGCCCTCTAAATAGTGAGAAATATTTTTGCTCTGATGTTTCTTAAACAATAATATTCATAATTAAAATAATATATACCATAAATATACATTTGATCACCCCTATTACGGTTTGTACCATTGTGAATGCATAATCGGGAGAATCCGTCTACGCAAGAACTTGGCAGTTCTAGAGCACCGATAGACATCGTAAGTGTTCACAAGACACTTTTCTTGTAAAATAGGTTTGTTTCTAGATGTAACCTAAAAGTAAAGTAAAATTAGATGCATAGTTCGACAAAGTAAACTCTGAAATAGCTAATCAAAGGATACTTTTGGTCAGAATACACTAAATATCCTACAAAACACTGAACACTTAAGTTTTATTAATAAATTAGATGTCATTTAAATAAATACATTAAATTTGATTCACTGAAGCATTACACAAACTAACAATGACAATCAAGGGGGTCAACTTTTTTTTGGCAATGTATAATTCACACCCTGGTAGTAGCAGTAGCAGAAATAGTAATAATAATAATAATAATAATAATAATGTGTTCTTATGGTAAATAATGTGCAGTTTTGTGTGCCCAGTGTCTAAAAGGCTAAGAATCACTATTGCTTACACTTTTTCCATTATGGTGAGTAAAAAACACATTAGCACTGAGACCTGAGCTGTATCTAGAAAACACTTGGGATGGTCTCTTTTAGTTTCGGACTGTTTATAAATGGCTCCAACCTAATAGCAGTGCTCTGACAACCAGCAAGAAGACTTAGCATTATGGTTTGGGAAAATGATTTAATCCTGTAGGCCAGAGAGATAGATATATAAATTTGAACAAGTAGTATTTTGTGTATTTATACTTATAAAGTATGTGAAATAGTGTCTCCTTCATGAATCTGCTATCTTCATTTTTGTCTTCAAGTATCATTTTCCACTATGTATTATTAGTAGTGGTAGTAGTAGTGATGCATGCATATGGTGAATAATGTGGACTGGAAAATCTGCCAAGAAAGCCATCCAAAGTGCTCGGCTTTAACTTAAAGCTTTTTACAGGAGATTTTCTTTCATTTGAAGCTCTTCTCTTCAAAAATAGACACTCATAAAGCTTCAATGTAAACTTCCCATCTGAGGTCCCATCTGCCATGAATAATTAACTTTGTCTGCATTTTAAGTCAAGCTTCCAATAGATTTTACGGCTCAGCGCAGTGCATTTGAGAACATAATGAATCATATGGCCCATTGCTGTCTGATTAATTGAAAGTCTTAGTGTCTGAGTTTGCTTCCAGGAAGAGATTTGATTCAGTCAGAGCAGATTTTCCAGGGATCTTTTGATTTAGGGCAAGTTAGAGCTGTAGATGTCATAAAAGTAGTTCAGTCAGGAGGGAAAAAGTCATTTCAATTATACATCCATGTGGAAAAATGAGCATTAATTGGCTGGATGTGAAAACTGAATTGCTGTTTATTGGATGGAACTTTAGCCTGTTGAAAGTAGGCTAAAACCGTCTGAATTTGCTAGTGTGAAGCAAAGCCTTGCTAATGTGGGATTAGTACGAGGTGAAAAAGATGGCGAGTTGTTGTGGACTAGATTTGCAAGTCGTTTTGGAAGTCTATTTCTGTAGGTTGTGTGTGTTTGCTGCACAGTGATGTGTGTGTTATTGTGAGCAGATTGTCAGACTCTGGAAATTCGTGTTTATCTGTATAGGGCTGCCAAAGTTAGCACATTACTTGATGAGATTATTTATTTTCGTCTAATGCTGATTAATTCATTTAACACCATTAATGCGTTTACCTCATTTGATGGAATGGTTATGTTCACTACTGTTTAACAAACTGGAATAATAAGGATTTTTTTGAGAACGTGTGTTTGAAAGAAGTCTATTTTAAAATTAAGTTACATTTTTAGCATTGCTGCACCAGTATTCAGCGTCGCGTGATTCTTCAGAAATCATCCTAAAATGATTGGTTCTTTATTATTTGGTTTAATATTATTATTTAATATTAATATTAATATATGTTTCTTTATTATTATTATTATTAGCGATTATTATAATTTAATAATGGTTCTTATTATTAACATAGATTTTTTTTTTTTACTTAATATTTTAAGGTACCCGCAAACCAGTATCATGTATTAAAAATCTTATTTAATTTATGTATTTGTTTGTTTGTGGTTTTTAATTGTATATTAATTAATGAAATGTTTTGCTGTGAAAATATTTGATCTAATATAAATATATGCATTTATTGCATCCAATATAAAAGTTTGTTCTGACATAATATAGGTGTGTGTATTATATATATTTATTATGTATATGTGATGCACACACATACACAGAAACAAAACCAGCAGGCCGAGTGCATTAGTGTCCCACCAGTGACGATATATAGCCATATCGCACTGCTACGAGTGTGATATTGCGTTAATACAACAGTTCCACTGCATGATTGTGTATGTAAAAAAGAAAATCAAACACGGAGAGTCTCAAAAACCCTTTTGTATGAGGAACTACTTCCGCCATTCATTCACGTCTGCAGCTGATGTCAGAACAGCAGAAACCGTTGCTAGTTCACAAACGTCACTTTAGAGCTAGTATTTGTATGATTCTCTAGCTTAATGTCTAAAATGAAGACAAAACAGCTGATTTTGCTCACATTTTAAGATTATAAGGCTGAACGGCATGAAATGCCATCAGTCTAGAGACATTTCCCATTATTTCTCTATTATCGGGATATCACAATAATTAACCCCAAAAAATCCAGAGCAAAGCAAACACTACCAGATTACTGTGGTATAAATACAGCGCTACAACGTACAAAAGAGAGAGATTGACTTAGAAAGTCACTTACCTGTTTTATAATGATTTGATCAGCTGTAGTTTGAAATTACGCAGAGTTTTTCACCTCTAAGGACTTATGCGGTCTCTGTCGCCATCTTCTGGCCGAGCATCAACTGTCTTTGCTCTGCTACGTATGACAGGCTGATGGATGCTGACATGCTGAATCTCCGAAATTATGAATATTTAAAATAGACACTGTCCTTATAAATAAACTGCATAGTTGCAATCTAAACAACTACATTCTCAACTAAAAAAAGCCTCAAAAGTACATTATGTTGTCCAACAGCAGCAATATTTGTCAAACTGTAGTGAGTTTGTTGATCTGCTGTCACTCTATGTGGGCAGAGTAATACAGAAGGGTGAAGAGGCTGTACGAGTGACATTATTGCAGAATATCGCACGGCTATCAGCCAATCAGATTTGAGAACCAGACAGAACTGTTGTATAAATATATACATAAGACGAGGTACCCACAATAATACAATAATTCCCACTTCTCTTTATTTACCCTTCAACCTCTCCTCATCTTTATTTACACTAATGTCATTTTGCAGCTTTACAGTGATTAAAAATAACACATTATCCTTTTTTTTTTTTTCTCTCTCTTTCTTATCAGCTGTATTTTTATACTGCTTTGTGTGACTTCTGTACCATGGTTTATAGCAACTAAATCAAGCCTAGATATGTAAATAATGTAACAAGTCAGAAAATCTCATACTATTGAGATGAGAACAATCTGTTTTAATGAGGCAATCATCAAATTGGACATAAAAGACCATGGAAGTGTTAAAATCTCTCTTACCATAAACTTCTGAATCATACTGCATCACATTGACAACATGAAGACTAATTGACTCTGTATGCTTATTGAGCATCAAAAATAGCTAAATTATCTTCTAAACGTAAATTTTTGATCAGTTTTGGAGCTCACTAGCTTATAGATATCCTAAAAACTAACAATACTGATACTAACAATGCTTTATTTTAATTTCATGGGACCTTTAAGGTTGTGCATTGCTTTTGCATTGCAGTGCATTGCTTGTGCTGGTTGTGCAGAAGCGTCTCATACCCTGAATACCTGATTTTGCACTCTCTGTAGGTGCTAATGCTGTAAAACCCTCTGTATTACTGTATTACTGACCATACGGGTGGTTTGTTGAAGCCAGATCAGTATGACGTGGATGAGAGTGGCCGCTCGGGCTCTCGGGGACATTCACAGAAATCACTGAGCTCTCATTCCTGTCTAAATGTCAGCGAGCTTCCACGGCTTCAGTGTAAACACAGCTGTACTCATAGATCAGACTCCGAAACATTCCCTCCTTCAACCAGCCCCTTTTTCCATCTGTGAGGCTTTCGCTCGCTCTTTCTTGTCCATCTCTCCAGCTCTCTTTGCCAGGGCTATTTTTGGACGGATATTTTTATTGTCCCTGCTCTTAAATCCTCATGTCAATTGTATTGCTGTCGATTATAGCCTCTGCTTTAGGGATTAGCTGTTCAGAGTTATAAATGTCATCGCTGAGTTTTTGCTGTCATAGTAGCAGATCATACTGTCTGTCAATCAATCTGCCTGTCAGCATCCTAAAGATAAATGCATTTTAATACACTAGAAATATAGTATACAGTATGAATCACTTTAGTTTAAGTACCAATTCTTACTTTTAAGTAGTTGGTTATTACCTGCCTATTATTAAAATATTGGCTATTTATTAGTATATTCTGCATGATCTGATTCTACATCTCTAATACTACCAAATACCTGAACCCAACTACTACCTTAATAACTATTAATAAACAGCAAGTTAGGAGTTTATTGAGGCAAAAGTCATAGTTAATTAATAGTGCGAATTGTACCTTATTAATACAAATGTTGGCCACACTTTCTATTCTATCCACAGCTCTCTAATACAAACCACAAATGTAACCCTGGACCTCAAAACCACTCATAAGGGTCAATTAGATTCATATATCATAAAAAATATATATATTTAAAGGTAAATAAATAAGCTTTCCATTCATCTATGGCTTGTTAGGATTGGACTAATATGTGGCAGAGATACAATTAAGTTCCACAAATCACCAATTGTTACCATGATTTTGATTTATTTATTTCGAACAGAAAAATCATACACAAAGCAATTCTTTAAGCAAAATACATTTCAACATGGTCGAAATGGAGCTGGATGAAGCACAGGCTTATTATTTTCCCCACCCCATTACCACACACATCATTCATATATTACTTCAACTTATTTTTTCTTTTACTTATCTCACTTTTACATGAGACATATGAGCTTTACATGAGACATATTTGATCCTTTTGGCATCTTTGACATATTATATGTTTGATTCCATTTGTACATTTACATTTTATAACATAGACCCAAAAAATAGTATTGCAAATGGCCATTAATTGAAGTTTCATCATACCTTTCTCGTTTTATTTTCTTTCAATCACCTCTGTTCATCATTATATTCCTTTAATAATATATATTAATACAACCTTTTAAATTGATTAATATCCTGACATTGTTTGAGAATCTGTTCCATAATTTCTCACCACATACAGACATACACACATTTTTTAAAGTTGTCCTTGTTTTCAACCTCCTAAACCTTTGTTCTTCTCTCAGATTATATCCTCCTTGTCTTTCTTCAAAAAACTTTTGTATGCATTTCGGAAGTAATTTATTCCTAGCTTTAAACATAAATTGTGCTGTTTTAAATTTAACCAAATCATTGATTGAACTTAAATGTCTTCAATTAAAAAAATAAAGGATTTGTATGCTCCAAATACCCTACATTTTCTATCAGTCTAATTACTTTTTTCTGCACTGTATATAAGGATCGTAAGTTCGATTTCTATGTATTCCTGCAAATTTCAACACAATAACTAATTTTTACTGTAGTAACGCTAACAGGAACTATTGGCGGAAATGTGGCATATACATATTAAATTTTATTATATTCCACTAGGGACTAATGTAAATATAATGACAATTTGGGTTATTATTAGTTGTGCATTTGTATGTGCTGTAAATGTAATTAGGATATTTTATATGAAAAGTATAAATTGCGAGGCTGTTACAATTTTTACAGATGCTACAGGTTTTTTGGATCCTGTCGCATGCTGCTGTTACTTACTACTCAAGCTGAAAAGATGTCAAATATCGGAATAATATAAAAATTACATGTAATGTTAAATGTACACACATTGTACCGTGATCATCTGTATTGTGGAAAAGTGTGATATTTGCTAATGTTTTGTTTGTTTTATCAGATTTTGTAGTTTATGACGGTTATTTTTGTTGGCTGTTTTTGGCTTATCATGTAAAGCTGACACCTAAAAATTAATATATTTTTTATATGGAGCAATTTCTTTAGCACTTTATTTTTAGCCCTTTTTTTATACTTCATGCATCATTATGTATGCATCATCTTTACAACATTTCATAGAATTTTCAGTAATATAAATCACATACAGTAATATAAATCATAACTTAAAAATGATGTTGATCTGTGCAAAATGTCTATTTATTATTACTATTTTTTTTTTACAGTATACCTTTCTAATAGATCATGCACACAGGTGACATGCTTCTGCCTGTTTATTTCTCTTCACACACAGATGGAGACGGAGCCCGTTTCTCTCGTGGGTGAATCAGTTATCGAGACGCCTCATGACGTCCCTGTTCTTCCTAACGGATCATCCATGACCTCCATCAAAACTGAGGCACAGAGCGAGAAACTGACTTCCGAGAAGCTGCGGGACATCGAGGATGAGGAGATCCTGGACAAAATGGTGCAGCATTTCTTCATTTATCAACCAATAAGAATGATCAAACCTGACAAACAAAATTGGCCACACTTTACAGCAATGTTTCTTTAGTTAATCTGTTTACTAGCATGAGCTAAGAATGAACAATAAAGCATTTATTAATCATAGTTTAGATTTTAATAATGCATTAGTAAATGTTAAAGTTGTGCTTGTTAAGTTAGGGAGGAAGTACATCCAGGAGGTTGTTATCACAGAATAAAGCCTGACAGGCTTATTGTTGTATAAGTCTGAAGAGTTTATTCTGCAAAAACAACCGCATGGATGTACTTTATTCCACTTGTTACATAGAAAAGATAAAAATTACACACAAAACATTGTTCTGAGCTGTAATAGTTTATCAGTTCTTTAGTTAAAAGCAAAGCTGACAGAAACTAAAACAGCTGATGGAGCATACACTAACCTGCACATTATTCAGTCACAAGATGGCGCCAAACTGTCAAAAATGCTGTTGGAAATTTGTGATTTCAGTCTGTATCCGGGTCACGGCACCAAAACTGTTGTGAATTGAAGAAGAGATAGACCAGGAGACTTTCGGTATCTTCAAAGCAGAATTCTCGTCCTTGCTGTGTTGTTCATCGAAAAATCTAAGCTAGTGCAGCCTGGCACTCAAATACACAATTTAGTGGGCAGTGCTTATTAGTAAAAACAAAAAACTGGCATGACAAGTTTAGTTGAAAAATCTTGTCTAAAAGTATCACCCGGCCATTCTTTAGACAAAAGACACAGCCGTGCCTCGAACTTACAATTCGCATTACTTTGGAGACATGATACTGTCTGTCACACATAAGCAGTCAAACCCGATCCCTCAGAATTCACCTTACAATTCAAAAAAGACAATTTATGTATTTTAAAAACTTGTAATTTCACAACGCAAAGCTGACAGAAACAAAACCAGCTGGATAAAGCATAACTTGCGTATTATTCATGCACAAGAGGGCGCCAAATAGTCAAAACAGTCAAAAATTGCGCCGTAACAGACAAGCGCATACATATTAATGTGGATGTATGTATATAAATATGAAAGTATTCACTGATGGTCAAGGTGAATCAAAGTTCCCAGATGAGCCTGTGTGATTTAGCAGTTGTTATCTGGGAATAAAATACCTTGTAATGTCACGACTGACCAATCAGAATCAAGAATTCCAGACATTCGTGTAATAACATCAGTTAATGCACTGTGACTTAACAATGAACAGCTTTATTTCCATGAACTAACATTAACAAAGATAAATAAATACTGTAATACATGCATTGTTTATTCGTGTCAGTAAATACATTAACTAATACAACATTATTGTAAAGGGTGACCCCGTTATTAGTAATCATTTGGGTGTGTTTTGTATTTTGTTTCTGCAGCTTGATGAATGCAAAGATTTTGAGGAAAGGAAAATGATCAGGACTGCGATGAGAGAACTGCGCAAGAAGAAGCGAGGTGATTATTTTGACCTTTGTTTTTATTTCGCATCGCTCATCTCTTCTTCTTTTTCTTCGTCTCTGCTTTTACTGATGGCTATAAGCATATGAAGCTGGACAATCTGCCGTCTTGCCTTTTGTTCAATCCTGTTTGTGTCTCTTTGCTCTCAGAGGCTAAGCTGGGATGCACACAGGAGGAGATGGGTAGGGTTTCTGGTGTGTGTGTGTGTGTGTGTGTGTGTGTGTGTGTGTGTGTGTGTGTGTGTGTGTGTGTGTGTGTGTGTGTGTGTGTGTGTGTGTGTGTGTGTGTGTGTGTGTGTGTGTGTGTGTGTGTTTGCCCTACTGACCCTTTTATAATGTCTAGTGAACGGTCACTTAGGGCTCCTTGGCTTTAGTTTTGCTTTGCATTTGCAGATATGTTGTAGTTTTTAGTCACTGAAGAGCCACGTGTGATCTTTTCCTCATATTAGTGTATTATAATGCATGAACGTTAATGCGTTTTGTAGTGATGTGGTGCTCTTTGCTTTGTGCTTGCTTGATAAAATGTAAAAACATGGTGCTGTGATCATCTGTGGTGTGTGATATCGACTAAGGTTTTGTTTTTTTATTCAGATTTTGGATTTTTTTTTGTACCTCTTTAGCACAATATCTTGCCAAATATCGTTCTGTCTTAGGTGATTTGTATAGTTTAAGTATTTATAGTATATGTATAGTTAATAGTTAGTATAGTTAGATTACCGCTCTGGTATGTCAGTTATGTATAGGTTTAAAATAGCTCTTACTTCCAGTATTGTGTTCTTATTTATGATTATGTTAATTTATCTAGCATCGTGATCCTGTGAGACACAACATTTCGTTCCAGTGTATCTCCACACATGTAGTGAAATGACAATAGAGCTCAACTTGACATTTCCTAATCAGATCCCATGGACTAGGGCTGCACGATATTGAAAAAATCTGACATTGCGATTTATTATTTTTTTCTCTGCAATCTATATTGAATATAATATAATAATAATATAATAATATGAATACAGTTTCACCAGATGACTTAACTCTATTTGGAAAGTCATTCATTTAGATTAATCGAGTTGATTTTGTAGGGGAGTGAATCATGTATAGGTCTATATATTTTTTTATATAATTTATTATATACATATAATAAACAAGCTACAGTCATAAATAAATACAATGGAGCAAAGATTAAAGTGAAATAAACTGTGATTTATGGTTTTCAAGGGAGTCTAACAGCATGCAGGTAAATTAATTGAATAATTAAATGTAAAATAACACTTCTTCATTTACATAATGCAATCAAATTAATCTTTATTAGGTTTAAACAGTACAATTTCATGTGCCTGAATGCTTTAAACTGTCTTAAAATGCTGACATAGTTACAGGAATTAATAAAAAAACGTGTACAAATGACAAACTTTCACTCTATTGTGGTTCAATTCTGCAGCGACTCCACAAATCTCATGTGTTCTGACCTGTGGTTCCTGGTTAACTATAATCCCAACTCAACATTGCATGTCTTGCGATGTGACAATTTGTTTTCTCCTCTTCTTTCTCTCCTCATCCTGATGGTCTTGGTTTTGTTTGTTTCCTCAGACCAGCGGGAGAAGGAGCGTGATCAGCGTCTGCTAGAGCTCAGACAGCAGCGTGAGGACAGATGTAAGAAAGCAGACAACAGTGAGGTGCTGATGAAGAAGACGGAGCGCTCCGCTGATGGCTCCACTGTCAGTCACATCACCAACCGCATTTCCCACACAGGTATCACAGCAGTGTGTTTTCTTCCCTGTGGACCATGCATAAAGGTTATGGATAGGGATGCAATGATTATAGATTTTGGTTGTACGATTATACAATAGAGACTATAATCGTACAATCAAAATCTATAATCGTTGGCAAAAAGGCAATCAGGTGATTATTTATTTATTTATTTTTTTGCTTCAGTAGAACATTAAAGGGTAACACTTTAGAATAATGGTCCATTAGTTAATATATTTATTAATATTAGCAGTGGTGAAAAGAGTACTGAAAAATCATACTCAAATAAAAGTACCATTACTTGCCTAAAAATGTAGTGCAAGTAGAGTAAAAGTATCTGTTGTAAATATTACTCAAAGTATGAGTAAAAAGTAGACCTTTCAAAAGTACTCAAGAGTAGTGAGTATTATGCTGTAAAAAGCTGATGCATTTACATGTAATTTGTGGATGTGTGTGTGTAAACGTAACATTCTGTAGTGCATCTAGTTATTGCCCAGCAAGCACACAACGTCATAAGACGTTAATATTAGGTTAGATTTAGGTTGTGATGTCAGGTGACCAAAATTCAATGTCTAGCCAGCATCTAAGGACAATGTTATATTGATGTTCAATAACGACGTCAAATAACGTTGATATTTGGTCGATTTTAGGTTGTGTTGGAAAGTGACCAAAATCCAACATCGAGCCAACATCTTAAACCAACGTCATATTAACATCAAATACTGACATTTATTCATCAGGTATGGCAACCAAAATCCAACATCTGATAGACGTCATAGTGGTAACATCCACACAACGTCAATCTGTAACATCATTAGACGTTGATATTTGGTTGGTTTTAGGTTGGACATTGACGTTGGTCTGATGTTGAGTTCTGACGTCAACCCGATTTTCATTTCCAAACAAAATGCAGCGTACCCATGATATTTGGGTACAACGTCAATCTGACATCATGTTGACGTCTTGTGCCTGCTGGGTGTTTAAGGCCATTTCGGTCATCATACAGTAAACATCCGTCATCTTCTCATCAGTGACATGCATCTAAACAGTCTCTGGGTCAATGCGTGTAAAGATTTTGGACATCTTCTTGGACACTTTTAATGCTTCCAAACTGTTTGCTGCAATTATAAATCGCCATGTCTTGAGGAAGTTCATTATGAGGCGATTTACCTTCTATGTGCGATTTGATTGGACAGGAATCACAGGACTGATTTTTCTAATCCTCATAGACAAGAATAAATAAAGTAGTGACTGCAGGTTGAAGGAAAGTAGTGGAGTAAAAGTACCGATACTGCACTAAAAATGTACTCGAGTGAGAGTAAAAGTACACGTGTTTAAAACTACTTAGTAAATTACAATTCCTGAGAAAAACTACTCAATTACAGTAATTTGAGTATTTGTAATTAGTTATTTTACACCACTGAATATTAGCTAAGTATGAATACAGCATTTATTATTGATAGTTCAACATTTACTAATGCATTATTAAAATCCAAAGTTGGTGAGTGAGTTCACATGAACTAACGTTATTTAACTTAAATAACATTAACTAATGTTACCAAAGATAAATAAATACCTTAATAAATGTATTACTAATATGAACAAACAATTAGTAATACATTTATTAAGGTATTTATTTATCTTTAGTTAGTTCATGTGAAGTCACTCACCAACTTTGGCTTTTAATAATGCATCAATAAACGCTCTACAAGTGTATTCATACTTAGCTAATATTAGTAAATACATGAACTAATGGACCATTATTCTGAAGTGTTATTCTTTAATGTTCTACTGAAGCAAAAACATCTCCTGATTGCCTTTTTAAAAAGAGTAAAAACGCTTTAAATTCAACAACTAACTTATTTTAAGTAAAAAAAAATACTGAGTGTGTATTTCAGACATCTTCTGTGTGTCTGTGTGTGTAGATGACACTGGCAGGACGTCCCGCAGCACCATCATGAAGTCCAGCTACATTCAGAAGACAGACAGTAAGTTTACTGAACTCCATACAGTATGTACAGTATGTCTTTGTTTCTGTCAGCACTCACATCAAGCCTCTTTCCTCTTCCTGTTTTATCAGAAGGCACAACGCAAACAAAGTCCTACAGTTACTCCAGCACCACGTCCACCAGAAAGGTCGGAAGGTGAGTGCTTAAAAGTTAACATCAAATCAAAATTTCTATTTTAACATATAGTCATGTGAAAAAGCTATTAAATCTATTCAATTACTAAACCTATAAATTACTAAACCTATTAAGTCTCAAATCTCTAAATATCTCCTACAAAACTAATCCCAATCAATGGAAAATTGTGCTTTTTTTCCTCAAATAGAGCTATTCCAGTCATCTGGTGAAGTCCTACTCATACTTGCAATATGTCCTGCAGAAAAATTTAATATTGAATTGTCAAGTTTTATTTATTTTTTTATTGTGCAGCTTTAGTTCAGATACGGAAAACCATGAAATTGAACAATGTTCAAACTTTTTCACATGACTTTATTGTTTTTATGAACTTCGTACACTTTTGAAAATAAACTATTTTTATACCAAAAATATTAAGAGGCACACTGACTCATTTTGGGGTGATGTATTCTGCTGTAAAGTCTTTCTTATATACAGTATGCTTTGCTCTGTTTGTTGTAGTGTTTTTGACCGTGAGGACAACACGTCCCGCAGCTCCAGCAGATCTTCAGCTCTGGATCGCAGACAGGCCGAGAGATCGGAGCTCATGAGGGCTCAGACGTTACCAAAGACATCTGCAGCTCAGGCCCGAAAAGCCATGATCGAGAAGCTGGAGAACACCAGCGGGTGAGACCCTGTGCTTCAGACAATGGACCCTTTTCACATTTCCGGGTTTCTCAGTAGCAGAAGTCATCATATTTGGGTAAACCTAGAGCGCAGTGAATGGGAGAGTACAACAAATAGTTGTTTTATAATCTTATTTGTTCAAATAATAAAAGAAAAACTCCACGATAGTGTTATCAAGACTTCCAGAAAAAAGACAAACATAGTGTGAGACTGAAGAGAGAATAATGTTAAATTTAATGTCCCGTCCCATAGATGCTGCATTACAAACGCCTTATTCGTTTTTTGTAATTTGATGCAAAGATGATATAATATACACATAAATACATGTATTCATAAAAATTCATGCTTTAAAAAATAAAATAAAATCAAAGTATTAAAAACTTTTAAGGATTTAAGATGCTGATGACCGTTTAACGCGTCATAGCAGTCATGTGAAAAGGGTCCATAGCTCTATTTCCAACCAATGAATTTGATTTTTGCTCAAACCTTTCCATCCAATCAATCAAAGAGAGTAAAATCGTCACTTCCTGATAAACTTGCACCAAAATCGACAGAAAAATTTAGTTTAGTGTGGATTTATTTAGTTCTCTAATAAATTAGTTGCACCTTAGAAGATGAAACGCAATGCAGTGGTATTTGGAGGCGTGAGATGCTCTTCGGGAGTGTGGACAGATGCTCAAGACAGTTTTGGAGGTCATAATAATAATACTACTGAACCACTGTGATGATTAGGCATGGTGCGATAACCGGGTTCAAGGTTTACTGCGGTTTAGAAAATTTTAGTTTTAAAACCGCTACACTTTTCTGTTGTACCATTTCTGCGGTATATGTAAGTTTGATGTTTTTGTTTTTTTACGTGCTGTCAAAGATATTTTATTTATTTATTAAGGGCAACCCCATCTCCAGCAGCAAAGAACCATGCACGTCAAAAGCTACTGTTCAGCACAAGATTTGAAAAACACATCTCTTATGCACCAACATCCCCGCATGCTGTAGACCTGAACACTGCAGTGGCTTTACTTTATATCCAAAGAAAAGAAAGATCTCCAAAGATGGACTTTGACTTTGGGATTTTTAGAAAGACCAAAACAAAAGATGCTTTACAATGTGATCACTCCACTGGTTTGTCCATTACATAATCAAATTTTTTTGATGCACATGCTGAAATTTATTCAGTTTCCATTGAAGTTTATGCATATTGTTTCTAAACTGGAAACATTTTTTTTTAATGTGCGTTGTGTAATGTGTATGTGCATCTTGGTGTTTCCGTCAAGCATTTTTTTTTTTATGCAATATTCCAAATTGTGCATAAAAATAGTTTGATATTTTTGATATTTGCCGCAAGTATTATCAGGAAATGACTATTTTGTTCTGTTTGACTCGTTGGATGGAAACGCATCTTTGGATGAAAAGTTTGTAAACAAAACTAATGTTAGTTATTTGACAGAAGCCCCATCTAACGTTTCTCCTTCTGTCTGCAGGAACTCAGCGATTGCTCAGGTGAACAGGGTTCAGCGCTCCACCAGCTTCGGTGTCCCCAACGCAAACTCCATCAAACAGATGCTGCTGGACTGGTGCAGATCCAAGACCCGATCATACGAGGTAACACAGAGGGAAAAAAGGGCACCTGAATGAGACACAAAACTAGACTTAGACTTGATAGAGATTTAGACATGATAGACCACAATTCGGTCATACTGTGGTATTTTTATTCAAGGTTATCATACCGTCAGAATCTTACACCAGCCCATGCCTAATACATATTGTTGATCTCTGTCCTTTATGTGATGCAGAACGTGGACATCCAGAACTTCTCGTCCAGCTGGAGTGACGGTATGGCTTTCTGCGCTCTGGTGCATAACTTCTTCCCAGAGGCCTTCGATTACTCCAGCCTCAGTCCCAGCAACCGCAAGCAGAACTTTGAGACTGCTTTCAGCACAGCAGAGTGAGTCCACATCCTAATATCACACCAATAAACTCAAGAGAAGCATTCAAATAACAACTACAATCTGACTCTTGGCACTGTGGGTGAATTTCATGTTAATGAATGCATTAACTACCATGAACTAATACAACTTTATTGTAAAGTGTAACCGGAAATAGAACAACCTTAGTTACTAGCCTTTTAAACCATTATTTACATGCTCCTTCTTTGTCTCCCAGTAACATCCATTTGAGCTCCTTTCTAAATGAGAAGCGTCCAGCAGTTTCCTTCAGATATTAGTGTCTGCTGACGGAGGAGAGCGTCAGTAGTGTGTGTTTACCTGAGAAACAGATTTAACACTCTTCCCCTGTCATTAGCTTTGACCCGGCTGGTCTGTGTCCAGATGATTCCAGTAGACTCCTTCTCATTTCATTCCTCCTTCACCTGACTGAGCACTGGTTTATCTCAGCACCACGGCTGTCAGTTCATTAAAGGCACCGTCTGTAATTGCTTCTAATTGCAGGTCATTAGAGCCGTTTGGCCTAAAGGTAAATTCAGTCTCGCAGTACTGCTGCTTGTTAGTTCTGCTCCACTGCATTTTTATTGGTGGGCTTTATTTATATTAAAAGTAAATTATTAGCCC
>CAIGQV010018170.1:3250655-3273391 GCA_903798115.1 Danio jaintianensis
AAATGATCAACTAGAAGTCAAGTTATTATTTGCTGTTCCTAAAACTTGGATAGTCGACAAGACTTTTGTCAGGTAGTGTATACAGTAGTAAACATAGTAAGTGTATTTATGCACACACACACTATAATCTGCTGTTTTACTCCATATAACTCCATATAAAAGCCAGAATTTTTTTTCCCACAGGCCTATCTAAAGGGTTAATGCTACCAACTGATGATCAACAGTTGCAATTACAAACTGTACCTCTTCCCAACAGGGAAAACCAGCAACAATCGAGAATACATGATAATATGATGTCATGGTTTTGCATTCAAAAAATGTGATTATAATGGAAGTCAATGGGGCAAAAACAGCCCCCAACATAACGAAAGGGTAGTCAATCTGAACAATACACAAGAGTTAAGGTGTTTTACATGAACATTTTTGAATCTGATTATTAAAGGATTATTTAGGTGCATGTAAACGTTCCTACTGTCTCCATGTTCTTCTTCTTCACAGGCACATTTTGCAGAATGAAATCACCAAATGAATGCATTGATGTTTGTCTTTGCACATGTGTGTGTGTTGTGATTGTGAGGCATGAAAACACATGCTGTCATCATCATCATCATCACAGTTTTCTGATGTTGTCTTGTCTTTGTTTGTGTGTGTGATTTCTCTCTCTCCTCACTGCACTCGACCTGTTCTGTGTGTGTGTGTGTGTGTGTGTCTGTCGTCGTTGTGTCTGCGTGCGAGCAGGAGGCTGGCAGACTGTCCGCAGCTGCTGGATGTGGAGGATATGGTGCGGATGCGGGAGCCCGACTGGAAGTGCGTGTACACGTACCTCCAGGAGTTCTACAGGGGACTGGTGCAGAAGGGCCTGGTCAAAACCAAAAACTCCTCCTAGAGACAATAATCAGGCCAAAAACGGTGAGAGTCAGATCCGGCCTGTGAGGAGACGTGCAGATCCTCGGTGCAGAGCTGGACAAAACATTAACCATGATCAACAGGACAAACTAACATGTATTTCTTTATTATTAAGCAGATACTTGAATAACAGTAGGTACATGACATGTGAAATACAGTTGAAGTCAGACTTATTAGCCCGCCTGTATATATTTTTCTGTTTAACGGAAAGAAGAATTTTTTCAACACATTTCTAAACATAATAGTTTTAATAACTCATTTCTAATAACTGGTTTCTTTTATCTCTGTAAATGGACTGAGGAGGAAATTATTGTAATTATAATATTATATTATAATATCAATAATAGCAAAAACTTTGAATTTGAACACAAAAATTACAGCTTTTTTAAAACCCTAAATGCATTTAAACGTGTTGTATTAGACTCCAGTATCATTTCAGGACACTTTAAAATACCACCTGACCTGCTCTTTAAGCCTAGAAGGTCTGCTTTTTGAGTCTGACCTGACAAGTGTTGCTCTCGATCACTTCTGTTTGTTCGTTTCTGCAGATTAGCATAACACAAAATTGTGCGTCTGCAGCTCCGAGGACTAAAGGCCGATGCCCAAACATGGTGCTGCTCATAGAGATGTGAAATGAAGACGATCAAAGCCTGAGTTTCAGCTCGGCTCATCGACACAAAGCAGAAGCTCACAGGACTGCGCTGTTCTTGGCACAGCTCTAATGTTTGCGCTCGCAGCAGCACACACTTCTCTGTTGCCTTTACAAGAGCTTTGACGCGAAGGGTCAATTATTCCGCATACAGAATTAATCTGTGTTGATGGATTCTGACATGCTGTTGCGCACAACAACAGACATTTCTGAGCAAAAGTTAAAGAAATTAAATGTAAGTGATCATATAAGACTTCACATCAGGGTTTTTAGGGTTGTTATTGTTAAATCAAAACCAAAGGAGAACATATTTTCCATGGATTGATGCAAAATAAACTTTCCCTGAAACTTTCCCCCACAGTCCAAACACATGCGCTATAGGTGAATTGGGTAAGCTTAATTTGTCCGTAGTGTATGTGTGTGAATGGGAGTGTATGGGTGTTTCCCAGTGATGGGTTGCAGTTGGAAGGGCATCCGCTGCGTAAAACATGCTGGATAAGTTGGCGGTTCATTCCGCTGTGGCAACCCCAGATTAATAAAGGGACTAAGCCGAAAAGAAAATGAATGAATAAACAAATTACAATATAAAATCGACAGTCTCGCACACAAACATTAGCTACAATTTGAAATAAAAGCAAAAAATGTTTGTTAATCTAAATGACATTTAATTACATTCAGTTACACACATAATTATATTAAAGTTTATTTAAAACACAAAAAGAGAAAGAATTCATTAATTTTCCTTCGGCTTAGTCCCTTTATTAATCAGGGGTCGCCACAGTGGAATGAACTGCCAACTATTACAGCATATGTTACACACAGCGGATGCCCTTCCAGCTGCAACCCAGTAATGGGAAACACCCATAAGCACTCATTCACACACACACACACTCAAACACTACGGCCAATTTAGTGTATTTAATTCACCTATAGTGCATGTGTTTGGACTGTGGGGGAAACCGGAGCACCCGGAGGAAACCCACGCCAACACGGGGAGAACATGCAAACTCCACACAGAAATGCCAACTGACCCAGCCGAGGCTCGAACCAGCGACCTTCTTGCTGTGAGGCGACAGCACTACCCACTGAGCCGCCTAATTCCATCATGTAAATAAAAAATATTATAGTTTATATATTTTCTGCGAGGCTGCTGATCCATAAATTTGGTTTATATTTTGGTCTAGACCCATTTGAATTACACAAATTGTTTATTATAAATGCAACCTATATTTCAAACACCCCATTATAACAAAGCTCTTAATATACAGAAGTAGGTCTTCATTTCTGTGTATTATATTCAGAATTTGTTCCCCAATATTTCACATAATTATATGCATATTTAGTATCTGCTTTTGAGAATTAGAATATATTTTGTCATTTGTCCCCTTACATTTTACAAACATCCCGTTATATTTATCCAAGATGCCTAATGTACAAAATAGTAATAAATGTGTCCAAGTACAATGAGAGAAAATGTACTTATTTTAAAGACAACTTATTGAAAATCATAAACTATTCATGTTTCTGATTATTAAAATACAGTTAAATACAAAGTTATTAGCCCTCCTGTAAAATCGCACATAGGTAAATATTATTAGCCCCCTTTTGAAAAAATTCTTCTCGATTGTCTACAGAACAAACTACTGTTGTCCGATGACTTGCCTAATTACCCTAACTTGCCTAATTAACCTAGTTAAGCCTTTAAATGTCACTTTAAGCTGAATACTAGTATCGTGAAAAATAACTAGTAAGATATTATGCAGTGTCATCATGGAAAACGCAAAAGAAATTAGTTATTAGAAATGTATTATTAAAAAAATATTTAAAAAAATTACTCTAATAAACTATGCTTGAGAAATATTTGAAAAATAATACATTTCGCAGGAGGGCTAATACTTTTATTTTGACTATATTTTACATACTTTGCTTAAGTTTTTCCACATAACTCTTTGTAAAAACTCGAGCTGTAAATTCAACACAGGCTCATTCTGAAAACGTAGCCCTATAAACATTTCTGGAGATCGCAAATTATGTAGCCAGAGGTACGTATGGCTGCATTTCGTCTTTAAAACAAACGCTATGGGGCGGTATGACGCCGTTCCTTTTTGTGTTTACCAGCTGACCGCTTACCTCTATGGACCGCTGTTACCAGTTTGCTCAGTAGCTCGCCATGTACGTTGATGGACTTGAGACACAGAGAGTTGGCCACTACGATGGGGTTCTAGTCCGGCAAAGAACGGTTCCAGAAAGCGGGTAAGACAAAAACAGAAGCCAAAAAATTAAATAAACAAATCGATCGGTCAGTCTGCCTCTGGTGGATTTAAGCGAGAACAGCAGGTGCGAATGGCACTCGCGAGAGAAATTTGAGATCTCAAAAAGCGTACACAGCGCCCTCTGGTGGATTCGCGAAAACAAAAACTGCAAAAAAACCAAAAACGTACCTCCTGGGACATATTTGGTGCTCTCCAGAAATGTATATAGGGGTACGTTTTCAGAATAAGCCTGGGTTGTGTAAAACTGTCAAGACTCAATGCTGCACCCTGTTGGTGACCTGTATGAACTGCACAGAGCAGCGTAACAAACAGAAAACACTTTCAGATGATGTGATTGATCCGTGTGTGTCTGTGTGTTTTCATTAGGGCTTATGCCAACTGCATGCCCCTGCTGGAGGTGGAGGACATGATGATCATGGGTAAGAAACCAGACTCCAAGTGTGTGTTCACGTACGTGCAGTCGCTGGTCAACCATCTGCGCCGCTGTGAGATGATGAGAGCTCGAGCGCAGCAAACCTCCGACTTCTGACGCTTCTTCTACAAACCACAACTCTTCACTTCACAGACACTTACTAGACATTTCAATCAACCAAAAGGGCTTTTATACTATAGTAGTTGTAGTTAAATTAAACAGAAGGTTGATTTAAAAGGTCAGTTCACCCAAAAATTGTAATTCTGTTAATAATTACTCGATGTTATGTTGTTTCAATCCCATGTTAAGATATTTTAAATGAAATCTGAGAGCTCTCTCAACCTAGAGCTGTGGTGAATTTTGAATCGATTCTGAGCTTTGACTTTAACAGCAGACGGCGCTCTAGGGTAGTTTTAAACAGCAGACAGCGCTCTAGGCTAGTTTTTAACGGCAGATGGTGCTATAGGGTAGTTTTAAACAGCAGACAGCGCTCTAGGGTAGTTTTTAACTGCAGACGGCGCTCTAGGCTAGTTTTTAACAGCAGATGGTGCTATAGGCTAGTTTTTAACAGCAGGCCAAGAGCGCCATCTGCTGTTAACCACTAGCCTAGAGCGCCATCTGCTGTTAACCACTACCCTAGAGCGCCGTCTGCAGTTACACTACCCTAGAGCGCTGTCTGCTGTTTAAAACTACCCTAGAGCGCCGTCTGCTGTTAAAAACTACCCTAGAGCGCCATCTGCTGTTAAACACTAGCCTAGAGCGCCGTCTGCTGTTAAACCTGCTGTTAAACACTAGCCTAGAGCGCCGTCTGCTGTTAAACACTAGCCTAGAGCGCCGTCTGCTGTTAAACACTAGCCTAGAGCGCCATCTGCTGTTAAACACTAGCCTAGAGCGCCATCTGCTGTTAAACACTAGCCTAGAGCGCCGTCTGCTGTTAAACACTAGCCTAGAGCGCCATTTGCTGTTAAAAACTAGCCTAGAGCGCCGTCTGCTGTTAAAAACTAGCTTAGAGCGCCGTCTGCTGTTAAAAACTAGCCTAAAGCGCCATCTGCTGTTTAAAACTAGCATAGAGCGCCATCTGCTGTTAAAAACTAGCATAGAGCACCATCTGCTGTTAAAAACTAACCTAGAGCGCCATCTGCTGTTAAAAACTAGCATAGAGCGCCATCTGCTGTTAAAATCGAAGCTTAGAATCGATTCAAGAGCAAATAGTGATGCATTTTCAAAATCAAAACCAAAATTTTTCACCACAGCTTTACAGAAAAGCAACCAAAAACTTTGTCAAAACGTTCCATGTGGCTGCAGTGGTTGAACTGTAATCATATGAAGCTCCAAGAACACTTTTGTG
Organism: Danio jaintianensis; assembly: GCA_903798115.1. Taxonomy (NCBI): domain Eukaryota; kingdom Metazoa; phylum Chordata; class Actinopteri; order Cypriniformes; family Danionidae; genus Danio; species Danio jaintianensis. The sequence goes on from CAIGQV010018170.1 coordinate 3,256,244, forward strand.
CACCAAAACAAATGTAAAAAATGCTTTTGGAGCTTGGTGTTATTACAGTCGAACTACCGAAGACCCAACGAATTTTCTGACAATGTTTTTTGGTTCCTTTTATGGACATTAAGCGTCTCGAGACCCTTGCTGTCTAAGAAGGACAAGAGAGCTCTCTGATTTCATCTAAAATATCTTAATCTACGTAAATTAGGACTGGAACGACATGAGAGTGTGTAATTAATAGCAGACTTTTCATTTTTGAAGGAACTAACCATTAAATGTTTTATTTAAAAAAGATAAACGTGATATTTAGTCCACCCCCCAGCCTTGTATTATCGCCTACTACTTGATTTGATGTCAAAAACGAAACATGGTTTTATGTTGAGCGCCGTTGTCTATGGTTTTAAAAGCTTTTAAACCTGATCCGCGGTACTGTGGCCGTCAGTGGAGCTCAGACCTGCATGCTTTCACACGTTTACTTGAAGTTTTAGTTTGTTTGTTTTTAAATGAAGGTGATAATTTCATTTTGTGTTTATTTAAAAACGTCGCAAGAGTATTAGTCTCACCGCTTGTCATGGCTTCGGCTCATGAAAACGTGTTTTTCACTTCACTGTTGATGTTTCTAGCCGAGCGTTTGGTTTTACACTGTTTGGGTTCGTTTTAGACGGATGTGTTCCTGTTAGTAAGACTCATTTTGAAGTGATATTTACAGTAAGTACACAAACGGCTTTATTATGCATGTGTAGATGCACTTTTTGGACTGTCAATAATTATGGATGAATTTTTATAGTGTTCGTATTCCTGAACTTCATTTGGAAACGGTGAAGTTTGTCCCTAAAACGTACAGTAAGGTGTGTTTTTGTACATCTTTATTACACCGTGTAATTTAAACCCTGTATATATATGAGTAAACCCTAGTTGTCAATTTAAAAATATAATAATAATAATGTTTTAGCAGGAAATTCAGCTTGAAAGGTCAGTGATGTTTATATATTTGGTTCTAAAGATAGATGTCGTTTGAATTGCTTTAATGACTGCACATAATTTAATGACGAACAGTGCAACTACACCACAGACTTTGCTTGGTACTCAAAGGTTGCACTAGTCGGGCTAATTAGCATTCATTCACAAATGTGAAGAGAAAAGTCGTTTGTACACACTGTTGTTCACTCAGTATTTCCCTACACGATGGTTTCATATAGCAAGCATTAAAACCGTAAACCATACCAAAAATGTGTTGTCGTTTATCACACTTGCAGAACAAATGGTTCATATTTATGCATGCGACATAACTTTACATGGCATAACTAATACTTGAGAAATCATTAGGGTGTACTAAAATTAACATGTTGGATGCATTTGGGCAGCACAGTGGTTAGCACTGTCGCTTCAAAGCAAGAAGGTTGCTGGTTCGAGTCTCTGCTGGGCCAGTTGACATTTCTGTGTAGAATTTGCATGTTCTCCCTGTGTTGGCTTGGGTTTCCTCCGGGTGCTCCGGTTTCCCCCACAGTCCAAACACATGCGCTATAGGTGAATTGGATGATCTAAATTGGCCGTAGTGTATGAGTGTGTGTGAATGTGAGAGAGTATGGGTGTTTCCCAGTACTGGGTTGCGGCTGGAAGGGCATCCGCTGCGTAAAACATATGCCGGAATAGTTGGCGGTTCATTCTGCTGTGGCGACCCTTGATAAATAAGGGACTAAGTCTCCTTCAACACAGGGGAGAACATGCAAACTCCTCACAGAAATGCCAACTGACCCAGCCAGGACTCGAACCAGCAACCTTCTTGGTGCGAGGTGACTGCTAACCACTGAGCTACCATATAGACATGTAAATAAGTTTAATATTGAGCTATTTTGACTGTGGTGTGCTAGCTCCGCTACTCTTGCGCTTTTACCTGGCCTTTACCTGGTGCATTAAAATGAATGTGTTGGCTCCAGTAGGCGCAATGATATTGACACCGAAATAAAAGTATATATGGTAGTCAACATTTGAAGTGGATCAAAAAAGCTTTTCAAAATTGTCCCAAGACAAGAACAGCTGTTGTTCAATAGTTCTAGAACAACTTTGATAAAAGGCGATGATCCACTTCAAATGTTGACTACTGTAGTTCCTACCCAATCCCCAATAGAAAATAACCTGTTCACGATGTAACTACAGAAGAGTCAAGTTTTAAAGGTGCAGTAGGTGATCTGCCAAAATGCTAACCGGTTACCCCTGCCGCCCAAAGCCACGCCTCCTGAAATCACGAACGCGTACCTTAAAGATGACAGCAGACAACCCACTAGATCATGTCATTCGCCAGTTAGAAAACTTTATAGTACTTTATAATACTACAATTCCCAATGAAAAACGGTATTATATCAAGCACGTTTTCCGTTGTGTAGCAAGCAAAACTTGTCATAATGTGCAATATTTCATGCATGCAAGGATCGCTGGTCACTCTCTCACACGCTGTCCTAAAGCCACTACTGTATGCTTAGTGCTTATACTTATTACTAAGACATACTTAGATGCTATTTCAGACCGAATATTCAGAGTAGCATGGTAAACAATATAGGGAGCGCGTCACAGGTTGTCATTGTTCAAAAATGAACCAATGTGAATATAAAACCAACTTGACCTCAGTAAGGCAGGCTAGGCGTAATAGCGCTATTTACTGATGTTCTGTTGTTAAACTAAATAAAAATCTACATCTAGGACCTTATGAAACTGAAAATAGTCACATCAATCCTTCCCCAGAAGACTTCAGTGGCTGAACCCTTCTGTGCATATAACCCATTCATAAAGCAACACAATCTACATCAGCTCTGCGTGACTAAAGTGAAGTGAAGTGAAGTGAAGTGAAGTGAAGTGAAGTGTAGTGTGGCCAAGTATGGTGTCCCATACTTGGAATTTGTGCTCTGCATTTAACCCATCCAAGTGCACACACACAGTTAGTGAACACACACATACCGTGAACACACACCCGGAGCAGTGGGCAGCCATGCTGCGGCGCCCGGGGAGCAGTTGGGGGGAACGGTGCCTTGCTCAAGGGACTCACCTCAGTCGTGGTATTGAGGGTGGTGGAGAGTGCTGGTCATTCACTCCCCCCACCCCCAATTCTCGCTGGTACCGAGTATCGAACCAGCAACCTTCGGATCACGAGTCCAACACTCTAACCACCAGGCCACGACTGCCCCAAAAGAGTTTTAAAACAGAACAGAAAAACTTCAGCCATGGTGTCATCCTTCCTCCAACTAACTCCAATATTGATTCAGGATTTTAAAGTTTTGATTCAGTATTTGTTTTTACCGCTGTCTCTCTCTCTCTTGTGTGCACGTCATGAACATGGCGTGCGTGCACACGCAAATGGCGGATCTGCGTGAACGGGTGCACAGATGTACAAATCTACATTTGCTGACAGACAGTTTGGGCTACTTATCAGAATTATGGGAACTATCGGACCGACAATATTTAACTTGATGAACATTTTTTTAGTCTTATGCCTCACCCAGAATATAAAAATATAATATAAATACATTTAGATCATTTACTTTAATCATTACTGTCGGAATGTGAAGAGACTTTCAACCAGTACAACAACAAATGTTTCTGAAGACAATCACCTACTGCACCTTCAATTAGGAAAACAATCAAAACTTTTTTTTTTTTTTACATTTTTGTGCAAGATGCTAATGGTCTAATCCAATTCAATGATCTATGCTAAGCTAACCTAAAAGTGCTAATGCAAGACCTGGAGGTCAGCTGAATGGATTAAACAATGGTAAAACTCAACTCTTTATCTCTAGGGGAGTTATAAATGAGCCTATTTCCAAAAATAAATTGGAGTGTCCCTTTAAAGGGGACCTTTTATTCCTGTTTACAAGATGTAAAATAAGTCTTTGATGTCTCTAGAGCAGTGGTCACCAAACTCAGTCCTGGAGGGCCGGTGTCCCTGCAGGGTTTAGCTCCAACTTGCCTCAACACACCTGCCTGGAAGTTTCTAGTATACCTAGTAAGAGCTTGATTAGCGGTTTCAGGTGTGTTTGATTAGGGTTGGAGCTAAAATCTGCAGGACACCGGCCCTCCAGGACCGAGTTTGGTGACCCCTGCTCTAGAGTGTGTGTGTGTGAAGTTTCATCTCAAAAAATATCCCACAAATTATGTTATATAACTCTTTAAAACTGCCCCTTTAAAAAATTGTCATTTTGGTGACTGTCGCTTTAAATTCAAATGAGATTGTGCAGTTTGCACAAATGCCTATGTATCAGCATAGTGGCAGATTCAAAAACAAGACTGACATCCTATGCTAATGAGGGAGAGCGTGTCCCTAGTGGGCGGGGCTTTCCCCGTCTGATGACACGTACAAAGGGAGAATGTCAATCAAAGTGTTTCTGCAGACTGTTTTTATCAAGTGTGATTATAAAAAATTAAGAACTTTTTACCATTAGAAGGTGGTTATATTCACACACTGCTGACTGTTTAAACCCCTTATAAAAGTGATTTTTGCATATTAGGTGCTTCTCATAATTTCAATTGTATAGTAACGAACACTCATTGGCTGTGATATTTTTAAAGCATTTATTTTCTAACTCCCACAGTCCGTTTAAGGCCTGATTTCCGCCCACGAGGACGCAGATCATCAGTCCGCAGCCGCTCTCAGGCTTTTACAGCTGTGGACATCATTAACGTCCCGCTGGGCAGAAAAATACACTTATATACAGTACAGTGAGAGAAAACCACTGCCACAAACATCAGCTTCTCTCTGCACTCGAAACGCCAATCACATCCAATCACAATCCCCCTTGTTGACTGTAGATCGAGCTATTTTTAAGGAAAACACAGAGATCTGGCTGAGTTTTATTTTCTCACGCTCTGTAAATCCGGCAGGTCTCAGACGTTGTTGTCTCTACAGGTCGGTGTGTTGGGAATCTGAAGGCTCCGTCGTCTCAGGGGCCGCCAGGTTGAACTGACGGCCCTCAAAGGGACTGTCTTTTGCAGGAGAGAAGCGAAACTCCTCGGGCACTTGGTCTTCAGGATGCTCTTTTTTATAAAAGCCCAGCTCGGCCAACAGTTTGTTAATCTCAGCGCGAGTCATTTCAGATAATGGGATCCTCTGGAAGAGAAACAAAGCGGCATTGTTTATGGGGGAAAAAAGAGAAGTGTCATTTAAAAAAAATCACATTTAGCAACAGGAATCTAACTAATTTATGGTAAATATGATTGTTTTTGAACTATACTATAGTAAAGTGTATTATACTGTATATATTATAGTATTTACAACTCTGTTAATTAATGCCACAGCATACTGTGGTGTAGTGAACTGATAAACTGTAATAAATACTGTAGTATACTTTAGTTTCTACTACAGTAAACCGCTGTTGTGCAGTATAACATTCCCTGCAGTTGCAAACTAGTTTTGGGTCATTTAATTATTACTATAGTTGTTATATTACCATAGCAAATACAATATTGTTACAACAGATCAATTCAAGTCCTATAGTATGGTTAAAAACGCTGAAGTATGTACTATAGTATTTTCTCATGTGAGTTGTCACTTTTGCGCCCTCTAGTGGTTACAAATAACACCCGTCTCGGCTCTGCAGGTACACAGGACGTTTTAAGGTTATTTATGTTTCTACAACCGGTAATTTCCCTGAGGTTTTCACTTTTTTGTGTGTTTTATGGCCTGCTTTCTTTGTTGGTTGTGACAAGACAATTCAAATTTAAATCTTTGCTGTAGTAACGTTTGTTTTATCAAAGTTTATTTGAGCACAGACATCGTTTGGATTGGAATATCCACTCTGCTGCTATTACTGCAGGGTTTATATGAATTAAACTGAAGACCTTTTGGAGACCAAAAGAAAACTTGAGGGTTAAACTGAATGGAAAACGCCTTACAAAAATACAGGTACGTCTTTTGTTAAACTGTTGCGTTTTAATTAAAATCAATACGGCACCAGAAGTCTTGCACTAACATGACTTTATCAGGCAAGGGTTTGAAATCTTGACACATTATCTTAATAATAATAATTTGTTATAGTAGTAGTAGTAGTAAGGATTTTAAGGAACCTAATATAAAATTTCTATCAAACTCATTGGCTTTGAAATGTAAAGCATGTTTTTTTTGTTATACTTTCCTCTGCTAACACCACACGTGCAAATAATAATAATAATACTATAGTAAGTTATAGTAAAGTGTTTTGAACCATAATATAGTGTATACTAGGACTGCACGATATTAGAAAAATATAACATTGCGATATGTTTTTATTCTGCGATATATATATTGTGATATGAATACAATTTCACTAGAGGAGTTGAATAACTATTTGGAAGAAATTTGGATTCAGGAATTGATTGGGGGGCGACGCGGTGGCGCAGTGGGTAGCACGTTCGCCTCACAGCAAGAAGGTCGCTGGTTCGAGCCTCGGCTGGGTCAGTTGGCATTTCTGTGTGGAGTTTGCATGTTCTCCCCGTGTTCGCGTGGGTTTCCTCCGGGTGCTCCGGTTTCCCCCACAAGTCCAAAGACATGCGCTATAGGGGGAATTGGGTAAGCTAAAATTGTCTGTAGTGTATGTGTGTGAATGAGTGTGTATGAATGTTTCCCAGTGATGGGTTGCAGCTGGAAGGGCATCCGCTGCATAAAACATATGCTGGATAAGTTGGCGGTTCATCCCGCTGTGGCGACCCCAGATTAATAAAGGGACTAAGCCGAAAAGAAAATGAATGAATTGATTGGGATGATTCTGTAGGGGACTACATATGCATAAAATACAGGAAACAATCTACAAGCGTAGATAAATTCAATCAAGAAAAAGATACCAATTAAATAAACAGCGTTTGATTGTTTTCTGATGAGTCAAACTGTATTTAGGTATACAGAAATGGAATAATCAAAAATAAAACCATACTGCATAGTCTTCGTTTTATAAACAATTCAATCATTATTAATGTCAAAGAAAAACACTTGCGAAATGATCAATTATAATCCAGACTCAACATTGCGTTTGTTCGCGATGTGACTATTGCGAATGATCACATTGCGATATCGATACGATATATTGTGCAGCCCTAGTGTATATCGTATATATTTTAGTATTTACAACAGTTCATTGATGAATGCCTCAGCGTACTGTAGTAGTAACTATAGTGAACTGACAAAGTGTAATAAATACTGTAGTATACTTAATTTTTACCACAGTAAATTAGTGTAGTATTATACAGTTGTGGAAAACTTATGGCATTGGCTAATTTGTTTATATTACTATAGTAGTTGTTTGATTAAACCAAGTACTTTACTATAATCAAAAACACTATAGTATTTACCGTAAATGACTATAGTATTTTTTTCATTTGACCACCGCCCACACTAAAGGGTTAAAATGGATAAACCCCAAGCGAATCCGCAGAAATATCATGCAAGTGTCGACTTCCAGAAAAGAGTTCTGTCACTTCTGTGAGGATCACACTCTAACTCTAGTGAATAAATCGAGTCTTTGTGCTTTTTATTCTGGAGTAGATCTGCTTTAAAAATCACGGACACTTCTGACTTACATCTAGTTCTTCAAAGTAGTGGTTGAGGAGGACGAGTTCAGGATCGGCCCCAGGAATGTGCTTCATCACCAGGTTATGGCTGAATGGATGAACATTAAGGATTGTATTTAGACTAGAGCTATGAAATGAGTGAACTGTCCAACCACAGCAGATGTAAATAGAGCACACATGTAAATTTATATTTTTGCATTTCAGCCGAACAATGAAATGACTGTGAGAGATATCAGATGACAACTCAAAGTTCATCTGTTTCTCATCGAATTACTGAAACCTAATCATCTGTGGCCTGAAGATGCAAGAAAGACTAAATCAAATAGTCTGGAGGGAGCTGAAAAGTGAGAAGGGAGTGGATCTAGAAAAAGGTTGTTACATTTAAAGATGAAATTCATTATCCCTCCAGCAAAATTCTAAAGCTTTTTTCTTTAATGTTTGTAGAGCAAGGGCATTTTTCAAAGTATTTCCTATTATATTTTTCTTCTGGAGAAAGTCTAATTAACTTTAGTTTGGCTGGAATAAAAATAAAAAACTGCTATGGTCAATATGATAAGCCGCCTTTTTTGATTGGCTACAGAACAAACCATTCATTCATTCATTTTCTTTTCGGCTTAGTCCCTTTATTAGTCTGGGGTTGCCACAGCGGAATGAACCGCCAACTTATCCAGCATATGTTTTACACAGCGGATGTCCTTCCAGCTGCAACCCATCACTGGGAAACATCCATACACTCCCATTCACACACACATACACTACGGGCAATTTTAGCTTACCCAATTCACCTATAGCGCATGTTTTTGGACTTGTGGGGGAAACCGGAGCACCCGGAGGAAACCCACGCGAACATGGGGAGAACATGCAAACTTCACACAGAAATGCCAACTGACCCAGCCGAGACTCAAGCCAGCGACCTTCTTGCTGTGAGGCGACAGCGCTACCCACTGTGCCACTGCGCCACCCCAGAACAATGATGTTGTCAAATGACTTGCCTAGTTAACCTAATTAATTAACCGAATAAGTCTTTAAAATCCACTTTAAGCTGAATACTAGTGTCTTGCAAAATAAGTAGGAAAATATTATGCAACATGGCAAAGACAAAAAATATTAGTTATTAAGACTAATATACGAGTCGAAAAAAATCTCTGATTTATTTTGGGCAATTTCCATTTAAGTGAATCCTTTTTACTTAATAAAACAATACATAATTATAACAAATCAATTATTTTAGTAATGTAAATAATGTCTAATGTAGGTAAAATGTATCAATTAGTAATCAAATAGTAACTTGTATCATAAAATGTATCAATAAAATGTATCGTATAGTAATTTATTATTAATTAATTTAAATGAAGCTTCATTCATTCATTTTCCTTCCGCTTAGTCTCTCTATTCATCAGAGGTCGCCACAGCGGAATGAACCACCAACTATTCCAGCATATGTTTTACGCAGTGGATGCCCTCCCAGATGCAACCCAGTACTAGGAAACACCCATACACACTCACATGCACACTACGGCCAATTTAGTTCATTCAATTCACCTATAGCGCATGTGTTTGGACTGTGGGGGAACCCGGAGCACCAACCCACGCCAACACGGGGAGAACATGCAAACACACAGAAATGCCAACTGGCCTTCCACCAGCGACCTTCTTGCTGTGAGGCGACAGTGCTAACCACTGCGCCACCGTGCCGCCCTAAATGAAGCTTTTAAATGGCAATTAAAACACTTGCTTAATCCAGGTTTTTAAATGTATGGAAACTCCCAGTCAAGTCATCCCTGAAGTAAATATATATGTTATCTTCTGTTTAATTATTCACTCTTCTTTTATTCAGTCTTAAGGGGCTGGTGACTTTAAAGGATACTAAAGAGGAATGTCCTGGGTCACAAAGGCCTTGACCTGCGGAGAAAATAAATACATTTTTAGTATTATTTTAAAATTATTACAGTTTGAAGACATTATAAAGTGAATGAGCTCACCTCCCTCATCCTGTTCAGCTGTCATCCACCACACGTCTGGAGATAAAAATGGAGAAATCTCACATGAAGAGATTATTTAAACACATCCTCCAGACACTAAACATTGTAGAAACTGGTTGGACAACGGTTGCTTTTGGTTCTTCAATCTGATTGGCCATCTGACCTCCATAAGTAGGTCACTAGACTAGATAGACTAGACTTTTGGTCTGTGAAGCTTGGTGGAACACTTAAAGGGATAGTTCACCCCAAAATAAAAAAATAAACTCATTTATTCTCACTCATGTGGTTTTAAACTTATTTGAGTTTACTTCTTCTGCTGAACACAAAAGAAGATATTTCAAAGAATGCTGGTAAAGCTAGCACCCACTGATTCCATAGTATTTTTTTTTCCTACTATGGAAGTCAATGGGTAGCAGTTTTCAGCATTCTTCAAAGTATCTTCTTTTGTGTTCAACAGGCGAAAGAAAAACAAGTGAAGCGTGAGTAAATGATGACAGAATTTTCATTATAGGGGTGGACTATCCCTTTAAGCTGATCAAAAAGGGTTGTTTAATGCTGAGCAGAATATTCCGTAGGAACAAAACGCAATCATCATGATATTATCTGTATGAAATCCTGTCAGATGCTATCAAAACAGTAGCATAATAACCTTTGTGCAACAGAAATCTGTAGAAAAAGATCAATTAAAAGGCGATGTATAGGCTATGCATTTCATTAAGTTTAGTAGTTACTAGCTCAGGGCAGCACTGTGGTGCAGTGGGTAGCACAATCGCCTCACAGCAAGAAGGTCGCTGGTTCGAGCCCCGGCTGGGTCAGTTGGCATTTCTGTGTGGATGTTCATGTTCTCCCCGTGTTCGCGTGGGTTTCCTCCGGGTGCTCCGGTTTCCCCACAAGTCCAAAGACATGCGCTATAGGTGAATTGGGTAAGCTAAATTGTCCGTAGTGTATGAGTGTGAATGAGTGTGTATGGGTGTTTCCCAGTGCTGGGTTGCAGCTGAAAGGGCATCCGCTGTGTAAAACATATGCTGGATAAGTTGGCGGTTCATTCCGCTGTGGCGACCCCAGATTAATAAAGGGACTAAGCCGAAAAAAAAATGAATGAATGAGTTACTAGCTCACTATTTACAGTGAAAGTCATGCTAAAATTCTTAAACATTTACATCAATTATGTAAAGCATAAGTTGACATTTGTCATTAATACACCAAATCTTATTAATGAAAATTAGTATAGCAAAAAATAATGAAAGAAACTACATTTTATTTGTAGGCGATATTATAGCAGGATTTTAAACAACCAACACCCAGACCTCACTAATTTCCCAACCCTGAATAAAACCAGCCTGACTTTTATTTTGACAGGTGAATTTTGTATAGACTTATATTTTGACATTCAATTTGATCTAATGGATGCGGCAGCAACATACAGCAGATTTCATGCATGTCGGTCCATCACTATATCACTCAATGAGCCAGAAACTAATAAATAAGCTAATAAACGATGACTAAAAACCTGAAATAGTGCCTAATGGGAGTCACTGTTCATTTCCACAGATTTATTTACACATTTCCTGAACGTCTCATAGGGATTAAAACACATTCATACAAACAATTGCGTTCAAATGGAGCTTTGCTAGTTAAAACCAACAGTCTATGGTTAAAACTGACTCTCGAACGTGTACATTCATTCATTTTCCTTCGGCTTAAGTCCCTGATTTATCAGATGGAGTTAAAGTTGCTTTTAAATTCGCGCATTCATTCACTTATTTACCACGCTAATTTGAATATTGGGTCTGAAATCGCATCTCAGTATGACTTTAAAACAACATTAGCACTATTTAATTGACCGTAAACAATGTTGTAGCCTACTTTAATAGTCATTGGCTGCTAATATGATCTCCCTATTTAGTATTTGCGAATAATACTTTTCTGAAATTATATTATTAAGGAGAAAATCCGAATGTGCGACTTTAAAACCAACTTTACTTCAGTATTTACCGGGGTCGCCATTTCGGTTACGTTTTCAATCTTGCTCTATTCATATCTCTGAATGTTCTTCATTATTTCTGGAGCTGAATATATTACACTCACCTCCACTCGAGCTCTCGCCAGGCCACTGAGTTTTTCAGTGTCCACTTGATAGGTCAGGATGACGGAGGGCAGCAGCGCGATGAAGATCAGCGGCCACATGATGCTCCTCCGCCGGACACCGTGCAGCGTCTGCCGGCCTGAAGCTCCTCTGCACCGCGACACTGCCACGTCACGCGCTCCGGCTCATTTTGCACGCCTTGTCTTTGTCTTTTTTTCTGGCGGTTTTTGATCGCTGTCTAGAGGCATATTGAGAATTTTACCTCAGTATGTATAAAATGAGAGGCGGATTTTAGCTATAGGATGATTAATGCAGATTTTGGGTTCATTTGTGTGATTTGCCCTTGTTTTAGCGCTGGTTTTCTAAATTTAACACGTTTGTAGAGTGTGGGAGACAATAGATATACAATACAACAAAACAATATAGCCTAGTAAAGTCTTAATATATTTCTATTATATTTAGCCTATAATGAAATAAAAATGTATTCCTTTGATGGATAAATAGGCATTAGAAATCATTATAACATGCTGATTCAGAGCTCAGTTTTAGTTTTCGGTGCTCAGATACAATTATAATTATTATAAGTGCTGAAAGCAGTTAATATTGGCTATAGTCATAGTGCGTGTGTTAATTTGATTTGGTAAAGGTGAACTCACTAAAGCTAAGCAAGGCTGAGGCTGGTCAATACCTGGATGGGAGACCACATGGGAAAACTGGGTTGCTGTTGAAAGTGGTGTTAGTGAGGCCAGCAGGGGACGCTCAACCTGCAGTCTGTGTGAGTCCTAATGCCCCAGTAAAGTGAAGGGGACACTATACTGTCAGAGAGCGCCGTCTTTCGGATGAGACGTTAAACCGAGGTCCTGACTCTCTGTGGTCATTAATAATCTCATGGCACTTCTTGTAAATAGTAGGGGTGTAATCCCCGTGTCCTGGCCAAATTCCCTCGGCCCTTACCCATCATGGCCTCCCAATCATCTTTATCCACCGAATTGGCTCAATAGTTGGTGTGTGGTGAGCGCACTGGTGCCGTTGTCCTGTGGCTGCCGTTGAAATCATCCAGGTGGATGCTGCACACTAGTGGTGGTGTGGAGAGACCCCCCTCATGATTGTGAAGAGCTTTGGGTGTATGGCCATACACGATAAATAGCTATATAAGTACACATTACATTACATTACAATGTTGCATACTGGGATAAAGGTTGGTATGTAAAATAAATGGCCAAATAAATGTGGTCAGTTTAAATTTCATCCCAACTCTGTCAGTTAAAGGAATAGTTCACCCAAAATTTACTTATTAACTAATTAACTTACGTCGGTTGAACACAAAGGAAGATATTCTGAAGAATGTTGAAAAAACAGCCACTGACTTCCATAGTATTTTTTGTTCCTACTATGGATGTCAATGGCTGCATTTTCCCAAAATCCTTTAGAGTTTGTTTTTTTTTAGAACCACTTGACTTGAGTGAAGTAAATAATGATTTGGCCTAGTCAATTTTTATTGGGTGAACAATCCCTTTAAGCGTTTTCTTTATTTTATGGTGACTGCATAGGCTATGAATATGTGACAAACTAAACATGGCTATTGCAAGCAGACAAAAATATAATTGAATGTAATTAAATGTCATATTTTTCAGTATTTTCTCAGCTTTCCGTATTTCTTCTGATCTCCTTATTGGCATATATTCATATAACCTGTTTTGAAATAGTGTAATAGGCTATGTGGAGTTTTTTTTTTGAGTGACAGAACTGAAGTACTTGAATATTCCTTTATTCTGCATCTGTTTGACTTGAGTCCACTGTGCAGCAGAGTGTGAAAGAGTGTGCCTCTCTAACCAGTGGCAGTTCAGCTTACATAATCACTCTCACAAACCCACAAATATCTCACCTTATTCAAATGGTCCCCTTTCCACTGATATATACTGTAAACCACAAAATATGCTGCAGCCATATGTCTTTAGTATATATTTTGGTAAAGTGACTAAAATTCCGATGTAGGCTAAATAAATCTAGATGAGAATACCTAATTCATCCATTCATTCATTTTCCTTCGGCTTAGTCGCTTATTTATTAGGAGTCACCACAGCGGAATGAACCGCCAACTATTCCAGCATATGTTTTGCACAGCAGATGCCCTTCCAGCTGCAACCCAGTACTGAGAAACACCCAAACACACTCATTCACACACACTCATACACTACGGCCAATTTAGTTTAATCAATTCCCCTATAGCGCATGTGTTTGGACTGTGGGGGAAACCGGAGCGCCCGGAGGAAACCCACGCCAACACGGGAAGGGAATACCGAATTATATCATCAAAACTATTCATTTGTGTTTGAGAGATGGGGTGTGTTTATTATTGTAATTATTTAATATTTTTAGTTTATATATGTTGTTTATATAAATAACTGAATTTAGTCATTTTTTAATGATAAGGTTGTATCTGAAATCGCCCCTATATACCCTTTAATTGTGCACTATTTGAGGGAGCAACCGTTTGTAGTGGTGTCTACAACCATAGTGGACATTCTAAAGTGCACTCAATCAATCCCACAATGCACTGCAACAAAGAGTGTACAACCGATGTACACTAAATAGCTAGAAAATACCCATAATAAGAGTTTGCTCGCCAAATTAATTTCCGCGTCTGACCATAAATTAACAGTAGGCTATACATGTACAGAAATAAAAAAATGCTTTGTTTCATTACTAATAGACAGCTCACTAAGTGTTAAATAACTATCACAGGGTCCGACCAAAACACAAGCATCCATTAATTCACTCACCCGCTTTCATTCACTCCTTTAAGTGGACTATATTAGTGGACTACTGTAGGGAATAGTGAGGATTTCGGACACAGTATAAGATTTCCAATCGTGTCAGTGAACTGTTTGGGTTCATTAATTCTGGTTTATATCTTTATAGAAGGTCAGACCAACACTGTGAACCCAGCCGTGTGTTCACCTGTCTATCCTGATTACCTGCTCTTCACATATAATGGCATCAATTGTGGAGCACTACATGCAGTTCTGCCACCTGGTGTCTTAAAGCGACAGCACTTTGAACACTGTATTTTAACCCTAATTTATTTTAACAGTTGCCAGCAGAAGGGACCACATCTCTAGACCAGTGCTTCTCAATCCTGGTCCCCGTGGCCCATCTTGTTTGGTAAACAAAGCAAGTCTCTCGTATAGTATAACTACTAAACGACCGAACATGTTACTTTACAAACTGTATTGTACATAAACCACATAAACATTTACATATTGCTCATTCATAAATGTTACTGAAATTAATATAAAACCGATTACATTTATATTTACACACATTTACATAAGTTAATAAATTGATTGAACGATGGGCTGAAAAATATGTCAATCATCTACTGTCAAACTAGGAAAAGCAAAGGTCACATTTTACAATAAGGTTTCATTAGTTCATGTATTTACTTACTAACATCAACTAATAATGAACAATGCATTAATCATAGTTCAACATTCACTAATGCATTATTAACATCCAAATTCATGCTTGTTAACATTAGTTAATGCACTGTGAGTTAACATGAACTAACGTTGAATAACTTAATTTCCATTAACAAAGATTAATAAACACTACAATAAATGTACTGTTTATTGTTTGTTCATGTTAGTATATACAATAACTAACATTAACTATTGTAAAGCGTGACCAAAACAAAAAGCTAGCTACACTACAAGTTAATTCCTAAAAGTAGCTAGCTGCATTGAAGATGCTTTTTTTCAACGTGAATGATTGTTGATTTTAACTAAAATATTTGGTACTTGAAATCCAGTGAAAAAACTGTGAAATCCAAATATGATGTCAAAATATAATGTTTTATATTACCCATTTTCAAATTTTCCAGACTATCAAGAGTCAAAGTACAAAATGGCAGCAAATGTAGCATTAAAATAACAAAATAATGCCAAAATGAGCACAAAAATAGGTGGACGGAACATAGCTGATACTGTCATCTCCACCTAAGCCTCCACCTTCTGTTAGATTTCAGTCTCCAAACCCTCAGGGAATTGGTAATGATTTTATTGATTATTATGGGAATTGCATGGGTTTTAATGGAAACTAAAATGGTCTTTGTGGTTGTGGTACTCTGCTGGGGGCATGTTAAAACCATTAATCCCATTTATAACCCAAAGCACACTAGAAGAAACCATTTAAATGTACTGATTGGATGTGGAGTTTGCATGTTCTCCCCGTGTTGGAGTGGGTTTTCTCCGGGTGATCCGGTTTCCCCCACAAGTCCAAAGACGTGCTATAGGTGAATTGGGTAAGCTAAATTGTCCGTAGTGTATGTGTGTGAATGAGAGTGTATGGGTGTTTCCCAGTGATGGGTTGCAGCTGGAAGGGTATCCGCTGTGTAAAACATATGCTGGATAAATTGGCGGTTCATTCCGTTGTGGCGACCCCAGATTAATAAAGGGACTAAGCCGAAAAGAAAATGAATGAATGGGATTGTCAATATTTAACCTAACGCTGCCGAAACTTTTATTTCAGTGTTGATGTTCTTCCAGCTGAAACGAAATACTGAGTAGGGGGCGAGGCTTTTTTTTTCTGCATCATTTCCTCAAAGCCAATAGATGACAGGCTGGAAATCATTAGCCGAAAAGGTGTAACTGCTAATGCTAATGCCAGTATGTGAGGAAGGAGACCAGATGCCATTTTGTTTTAATGGAATTTAATGGAGGAGAGGCGTCACTACACAGAATAAACAGCTTTTGTGAGAAAATAACTTGTCATTTAATCAATCAAAAGCCAAAGGAATCCATGTTAGCCCTTATGCTTGTTTCAATAGTGAGTAATAAACAGATTTCCATCCCCATATAGTTTAGAAAATCTCTGATTTCCTCATGGCAAACTAAAGGTAAGAGGGGCATGGTAAGGAATATTGTGGCTGAAGCCGTCACTGACGTCAACATTTGGAGCGCCACCCCAAACGCAGAAGCAGATGCTCAGACTTTGATTGAAGATTACCAAAACAAACTTTTTTTTCCAGTGAATTTGCATGTATGAATTGTTAACCTTAAAAAAGAACAATGTGTGCTAGCTAGCAAAATAAACATTGTAAATTTTGATTTCACAAAGAGCATTGTAACCCAACATTGGGTCAAATATGGACCAACTCATCCTTGGGTTCATTTTTTCAATTAAACTGAAATGACACTTTTTAACCCAATGATTGGGTTTGTCCATATCTGACCCAATGGGATACAATCCTGCTGAAAATGAAAGGTGTGCTGGTAAGGTATGTTTTGATGCTGGTTTTGTTGGTCTCAATGCTGGTTTTGGTGGTTTCAATGCTGGTTAGCTGGTTTCAATGCTGGTTTAGCTGGTCTCAGTGCTGGTCTTGCTGGTTTCAATGTTGGTCTCAGTGCTAATATTGCTGGTTTCAATACTGGTCTCAGTGGTGGTCTTGCTGCTTTCAATACTGGTCTTGCTTGTTTTGATGCTGGTCAACGCTGATCTCAGTGCTGGTCTTGCTAGTTTTAATGCTGGTTTAGCTGGTCTCAATGCTGGTCGTGCTGGTTTAGCTGG
>CAIGQV010018170.1:3277053-3289105 GCA_903798115.1 Danio jaintianensis
GTGTGTGTGTGTGTGTGTGTGTGTGTGTGTGTGTGTGTGTGTGTGTGTGTGTGTGTGTGTTTCAGCTCAAAATACCACACTAATAATGTTTTATAACTCTCTGAAACTGACCCTTTTAGGCTTTGATCCTAATTGTGGCGTTTTGATGACTGTCGCTTTAAATTCAAATGAGATTGTGCTCTTTTCAAAAGAGGGCGGAGCTACAAATGCCTGTGTGTCAGCATAGTGGCAGATTCAAAAACAAGACTAATGAAGAGATGGTCACTAGTGGGCGGGGCTTTCTCCCTATGATGACAAGTACAAAGGGAGAATGTCAATCAAAGTGTTTCTGCAGACTGTTTTTATCAAGTGTGATTATAAAAAATTAAGATGAATACATTTTTACTATTAGAAGCTGGTTATATTCACAGACTGTTGCCACACAGCTGTGTTTAAACCCCTTATAAAAGTGATTTTTGCATAATAGGTCCCCTTAAAATTAAACAATTAATCCATTTAATCCCAATTAATTCACTGAAAACACTTTTTTAGGTAAATTTTAGGTCATCTTTAATCATATTTTTTTTTATCGCACTAAAATTCACATACAGACAATATAAAACATACCATACATAATGCCAGTTTCACAATTCGCATATTCATTAATACAGAATTTTACGTTAATTAAAGGATGGGGAAAAAATAGATCCTGCGTGAACCAATTTTTTAAAATATCTACATAATTTTACACATGAGCTATATATATATATATATATATATATATATATTTGTAATAATAATACAAAGATGAATACATAAATATATAAAGATAAATAATTAATTCTATAGATAAATAAAGATAAAATAATTCCATAGATAAATAAAGACAAATAAACAATTCCATATTAACAAATTGCACATCATTAGTATTTTTATTACTCCTCCAATCCTAAAAAAACGTTATAAAAGGTGACCACAGGACTAATGCTAATCATAACCTCTGATGATGGCAGTTTGACGGAATTGGATGAAATATGCTTAGCCACGCCCCTCTTATTAGTTTGCTTTGAGTGAAAAATTAGAGGCGGAGCTCAAAAACAATCCCTGCCCCTAATCAATATTCCACTCCAGTCTGAAATGCATCATCATACTGAACTAAAAGTCCAGTAATCTGTCCGTCTATCTACTGAAACCAAATTGAACCCAAAATAAACACACATTCAAATGGATTATACAGCATACAAAATGATTCACTGCAGGAATTGCATGTGTATGTGTTCATTTTCAAATACATGCTTAGCCACACCCCTCTCAAAAATAAACCCCGCCCCTAGTCAATATTCCATCCTACGTTATTATACTGAAATAAATCCAGTAATCTGTCTATCTACTGAAACCAGATTAAACCCAAAATAAACACATATTCAAATGGATTATACAATATACACAATGACTCACTCCAGGAATTGCATATGTGTGTGTGCGCATATTCAAATACATGCTCAGCCACTCCCCTCTCAAAAATAAGCCCCACCCCTACTCATTATTCCATTTCAGCCTGAAATACATCATCATACTGAACTAAAAGTCTAGTAATCTGTCTGTCTATGCAAATTAAACCCAAAATAAACACAAATGCAAATGGATTATACAGTATACACAATGACTCACTGCAGGAATTGCATATGTGTGTGTGTGCGCATATTCAATTACATGCTTAGCCACGCCCCACTAAAAAACAAACCCCGCCCCTAATCAATATTCCATTCCAGCCTGAAATACATCATCATACTGAACTAAAAGTCCAGTAATCTGTCCGTCTATGCAAATTAAACCCAAAATAAACACACATATTCAAATGCATTATATACAGTATGCAAAATGACTCACTGCAGGAATTGCATATGTGTGTGTGTGTGTGTGTATGGCGTGCGCATATTCAAATACACCCACAATGACTCATTCCATGCGGGGTCATTGCTAGGTGGAGTCTGTATTTTTGTCTCTTTCCTCTCCTGCTGGTCACATGATCTGCGTTATTCCACACTGATAAGCAAAAGCGTCTCGTCGTGTGCTTGACTGTAACAATCTTGTCAATACAGAGAAAGCCAGTCAGGCAGGGAGAAACTGCACAGCGAGGTGAAAAGCATGTTTACTGTGCAAATACACTGACGCTCGACTCTCTGAAATCCGGCTGCTGGCTTTTTGTCGCATTTTGTGTTGAGCTTAAGTGTTTGTTTTACATTTTAATATATAATTTGATATACAGTGGGGGAAATAAGTATTGAACACATTGTCATGTTTTCTCCTGGGAATAATATTTCTAAAGGAGCTGTTGACATGGAGTTGAAGCAGATTTTGGTAAAAACCCAAACAATACAAACATAAAACAAAAAAATCTGATAAATGAGTTGTGTGTAATAACAACGAAATGACAGGAGGAGAAAGAGCTGAACTACTGAAATGTGTTTAATTCTTTATATAAAAGGCTTTAATGATGGCAGCTTAAAGACGCCTCTCATATGGAGAATGAAGTCTCATGCATTGCTCAGGTGTGAGTTTCTCACAGACTTCAACAGAGTGTAAAAATCTTGATGGTTCTGTGGGTCTCGTCTATCAAATCTAAGCTTTACTTTGGTTTTCTATTGGATTCCAGTCAGGTGATTGGCTGGGCCATTCTACAGCTTGATTTTCTTTCTCTGAAAGCATCTGAGAGTTTCCTTGGCTGTGTTTTGGATCATGGTGCTGCTGAAATGTCCACCCTGGTTTCATCTTCATCCTCCTGCTAATGTAGATGTTGGACTGAAGCAGCTGATATTCATTTACAATGACGAAGGGCAGAGGGTTGCTGAAGAACTACTGAGAGATTTCAGCTGCTGTCTGGGCTTTCACTGCCGAACTACACCTCCCTTTCTTCATGTGTTCAATACTTTTTCCCTGCGTCATTTTATTATGCATCACATCATTTGTAAACTAATCAATATTGTTTTTTTTGCATATATGGATTTCTTTGGTTGTTACCAACATCTGGTGAAAATTTCAAGTCAACGGCACCTTTAGAAATATGTTTTCTGAGAAAAATGGTGACGTGTTCAATACTTGTTTCCCCCACTGTATTTATGTAGGGACTGTGATGTAATATGAGTGTCATTTGGCCACAATAAGCATCATAATGGCTGTTTTCGCTCATGGGTGTTGTTGAGAGTGATAGTGGAGGGTTTATAATTGATTTTTAACTGTAAAATCGAAAACGTGAAATATATAAATCTAATTATTTCAAATAGAGCATAATTGAACATGTTGACCAAAAGTTTGCATCTATGTTCTGTTGAGCATTTTATTTGATACACACATTATTTTTTTCCGCACATATCATAAACAAGTATATTATCATAACACTCAGTATTTAAGGGATGTCACCCATAGGTGACAATTAACTCATCATTTACTCACTCTCAAGTGCTTACAGTTTCTTTCTTCTGTTGAACACAAAAGAAGATATTTTGAAGAATGATTGAAACCGTTAACATCCATCTTATAAGGAAAAACAATTCTATGGGAGTCAATGGTTACCCGTTTTCAACATTCTTCAAAATATCTTTTTTTCTGTCCAACAGAAGATAGTAACTGAAACAGGTTTGAAAGAAATGGAGGGTGAGTTTTTAGGTGAACTGTCCATTAAAGGTCCTGTGAAGTGCTTTGAAATGTGCACTTTTTTATTGTATGTTTGGCGTAATCTCAACTGAAAAATGAAGAGAGGGCGGGACATAGAGTAGCTCCTCCCCTTTTAAAAAAACAGCCAATAGCATTTTGTTTTATCACAGCTCTGGCAGTGCACAGATTGAGCTCAAGCGCATCAAATGAAAAGCAAGCGTCTTGAGGGGGGCGGGGCATGTCAGATACTAGAGAGCATTTGATTGGTCAGAAGATTTGATGAGAAACTGAAGTATGCGGTGATGTGAAAAAAACAAACGTTGATCCATTTAGGCGAAAGTGACAAACTACAAGCTTTATATCGGTTTTATATCTACTAAACACGAATTTTGTCATTGTTTTGCACCATACTAGCTTATAGATATCCTTGAAGACTAACAATACTGATACTAACATCTAAAAAACTTTATTTTAATTTCACTGGACCTTGAAACATAACCAGTCTATGGGTACAAAGTATAGCAAACAATAGCGTTTGGTCAGTTTTTCTGTTGTTCTCATCAAAGCGAGGTGTGTTTTTGAGAAATGCTGTAAACTCTATGCAGTGTTTTCTGTTTGAAGGGAGCATTCACAGCTGTGTCTGTTGTCTGCGCTAGTTCTTGTCCAGCCTGTCATCTGTCATTTTACAGCTCAAACTAGAATAGTATCGCCGCGAGCTAGAGATGAAACCCATCACCTTGAAAGAGTTTCTCTCGTGTGTTTAACCCTTAATCCGCCACATCAGACAGTCAAATATGAGTCAATATCGGCTTTAGCATGATTTTATATTGTATACAAATGCACTGTAATAATATTGGCAAAGTATTGCTGAAACAAAAAATATCAAGCTAAAAATGTAAATAAATCTGAGTTATTCAACACAGATAAGTGTCAGTAAAGACGTTTAGAATGTTACAAATGTTTTTTATTTTACAAACTGTTATGCTTTTGAACTTTCTATTCAGTAAAAATGAAAGCAAAAAAGACTCCATACAGATCTATCAGCCTTTATAATAATAAGAAATGTTTAATCACATCCTCATATTAGACTAATTTCTGAAGGATCATGTGACAACGAAGACTGGAGGTATGAAAAAGTACAATATTTCACAATATTACCGTTTTTACTGTAATTTGATGAAATAAATGCTTTTAATTATTATTATTATTATTATGTATTTTAATTATTATGCTTGGTGAGCATAATAAACATTTGCCAATAAAAACATCTTTTTTTTTATGGTGATTCAAAACCAAAGCAGAACTCTAGAGATTTAATACCACCCGGTTGCGTAATCGCACAACCCATCATTTCTCAAGTGCTTTTAGTTCCTGTTTTAGCCGACAAATATTAACCAAAAGACATAATCCAGAGTTTTACAGTTACAGTTGAAGTCAGAATTATTCGCCCTCCTGTGAATTTGTTTTCTTTTTCAAATATTTCCCAAATGATGTTTAACAGATTCAGGAATTTTTCACAGTATTTCCTATAATATTTTTTCTTCTGGAGAAAGTCTTATTTGTTTTATTTCGGCTAGAATAAAAGCATTTAAAAAAAATTTTTAAAGCCATTTTAAGGTCAATAGTATTAGCCCCCTTCAGCAATATTTGTTTTCGATTGTCTCCAGAAAAAACCACTGTTATACAATGACTTGCCTAATTACCCCAACTTAACCTAATTAACCTAGTTAAGCCTTTAAATGTCACTTTAAGCTGAATACTAGTATCTTGAAGAATATCTAGTCAAATATTATGTGCTGCCATCATGGCAAAGATAAAAGAAATCAGTGATTAAAACTGTTATATTTGTTATGTTTGTAAGTATGTAAACAGAAATGAAAGAAGCAGAAATAATTCCGACTTCAACTGTATAAACACATTAACCAATAAAAACATGAAAATAATAATGATACAAAACCAAAGCAGAACTCTAGAGATTTAATACCACTCGGTTGCATAATCGCACAACCCAGCATTTCTCAAGTGCTTTTAGTTCCTGTTTTAGCCGACAAATATAAACCAAAAGGCATAATCCATAGTGATTTACAGTGATAAACAGTTGAAATGCACATTCTGACTGATGCACTGTTGTATTTTATTCACTAGGTAAGGATGGAAGCGGAGCAGCAGATTCAAAGTGAGTCCAAAAGCAATGATCTGGCCTCGTCTGCACCACCAAAAGCACCATCAGAAGTATCTCCTCCTGCAGTCCCGTCGGCTCCAGCCAGGCCACGGCGGCCCCAGAGGAGTCCACGAGTTGAAGGATCCATCGATGTTTCAGAGCCCAAACCTCCAGAGTCTCCAAAACCCAGCAGCCATGATGAAGCGAACGCTGAAGCTCAGGCTCAGCTTAGAGTTCATGGACCTCCGGCTGCGCTGAAGCTTTCGGGACACGCTTCGGTGGCTCGGAGCCATATTTCCATGAGGGCCGCATCGCTTCCTCAGGCACCGTCATATAAGCCTCCATCTACAGAGTCAGGGCTTCACCCGCAGCGCGCTCTTTCTGTCGCCGGCACCGCAGACACTCAGCCGCAGGTGGCAGAAGACTTCAGGTAACACTTCAACTAGGGAGCCTTTTCACATTTCTGGGTTTCTCAGCATTGGAAGCTGTCATAGTTGGTAAACTTAGAGCGCAGTCCATATAGGCGCTGCTTTAGAAACACCTCGCAAAAGCGGTTATTCATTTTTTGTAATTTGATGCAAAGATGATATAATACATGCATAAGTACATATAAATGTTTATACTTCAAATAAAAAAAATCTAAATATTAAAAACTTTATTAAAACTTTCATACATTTTCTGGAATTTTACAGACTTTTCTGGAAATTTTGCAATAGATTGTGACATTGATTGAGTGTGAACAAGCCATTTTTACATATACTGGAAAATATGCTCCAGCTATTTTCCTGAAGGAGAAAATGTAACGAAAATGTAAGTAAATTGCTGGAATTTTGCTTTGTGTGAACAGTGCATATTGAATTTACAGGTAAAACCATTATGGTCATTTTAAGGCAATTTAGAGTGCATTTTTTAATTCACCAGTAAAACCATTCTAGTAATTTTACAGCAATTTACAAGTACATTTTTTAATTTACTGGTAAAACTGTTCTGGTAATTTTACAGCAATTTACAGCCCATTTTTTATTTACTGGTCAATTCGGACCGGTAATTCTAAGGCAATTTACAGCCCATTTTTTATTTACTGGTCAATTCGGACCGGTAATTCTAAGGCAATTTACAGTGCATTTTTATTTATTTAACTGGTAAAACCATTCAAGTAATTTTATGCCAATTTGCAGCACTTTTTTTTTATTTACTGGTCAATTAATTCCGGTAATTTTACGCCAATTTACAGCACATTTTCTTTATTTACTGGTAAAGCCAATCTGGTAATTTTACGTCTATTTACAGTGCATTTTTTTATTTTTATTTACTGGTAAAGCCAGTCTGGTAATTTTACGCCAATTTACAGTGCTTTTTTTAAAATTTACTGGTAAAACCGTTTTGGTAGCCTAATTTTACGACAATTTACAGCACTTTTTAAAAAATTCACTGGTAAGTTTGTTCCAGTAGTTTTACACTGATTTACAGTGCATTTTTTATATTTACCAGTAAAACCAGTCCGGTAATTTTACAGCAGTTTACAGTGCATTTTTTATATTTACCAGTAAAACCAGTCCGGTAATTTTACAGCAGTTTACAGTGCATTTTTTTAATTTACCAGTAAAACCAGTCCGGTAATTTTACAGCAGTTTACAGTGCATTTTTTATATTTGCTGGTAAATCTGTTCCGGTAACTTATGGCAATTTACAGCACATTTTTTTTATTTGCTGGTAAAATTAGCCTGGTAATTTTACAGCTATTTCCAGCACATTTTTTGTATTTGCTGGTAAATCCGTTCCGGTAATTTATGGCAATTTACAGTGCATTTTTTACATTTACTGGTAAATTTGTTTCAGTAATTTTAAGGCAGTTTACAGCACATTTTTTAATTTACTGGTAAATCTGTTCCGGTAATTTATGGCAATTTGCAGCACATTTTTTTATTTGCTGGTAAAGCCAGTCTGATCATTTTAAGGCAATTTACAGTGCTTTTTTTTAATTTGCTGGTAAAACTAGTCTTGTAATTTTAAGGCAGTTTACAGCATATTTTTTACATTTACTGATAAATCCGTTTCAGTAATTTTATGGCAATTTGCAGCACATTTTTATTTATTTTCTGGTAAAACTATTCTTGTATTTTTATGGCAATTTACAGCACATTTTTTACATTTACTGATAAATCCGGTCCAGTAATTTTACACCAATATACAGTTCTTTTTTTTTATTTACTGGTAAATACAGTGCATTTTTTAATTTACTGGTGAAACCATTCTGGTAATTTAGCATTTTTCGCTCGTGATCACATGGAGAAGAAGCAGCGCTGTTTTATCAGACTAAATACATTTTAGTCTTCAGCTATAATGCTGCTCTGTGTAGTCTAATAAAACACACAACATATTAAAGCCTCGCTGCAGTTCCCGTTTTCTAGAAAACCAAACCGGAAATCGAGGATGTGTGTCATCATTAGCATGAACACACAGCACACACTGCATCTCTCTAGTTAATATTGATTATTTCTTAGGATTTTAACATTCTTCCAAACATTTTTGATAATATAAGTACATAAGTCAGTAAAATATATAACACTCTTCCAGTGATTTTTGGAAATTTGACAGAAAAAATCTTACATATTGTGCCTTTAAGATGTAGATTGTACTACAGGTGAATAAAGGAGCGTGTTATCTGTGATGTAGAAGTTCATCAGTTCTGTCTCCTCTCCAGCTTCATCATGTCGGAGTGTTTTAGAGCTCCGACACCTTCACTAGTCCACTCCAGCAGTCATTTGTGCTCCAGGCGGATCTGTGCTGAAATAATCTTGTGTGTCTACTGCTCACAGCTCCTTGGCTTGGATTAAAACTTTATCCTTCACTTCATTTACTCATTACACAGTCATGATCAGAAACTCTATTCTGCTGTTTGTTAAAATAGGCTTGGGTGGGTAAATCTTATTGCAGACCCTCATTTGAAGAGGTGTTTATGGAATAAATGTGGTATATATTATATAAAATATATGTGACCCTGGACCACAAAACACAATTGTCAATTTGTACATAATCTGAAAGCATTTATATGTGGTTTGTTGGGATAGGATGATATTTATTTATTTATTTATTTATTTATTTATTATTCATTCATTCATTCAATTTCTTTTCGGCTTAGTCCCTTTATTATTAATCAGGGGTCGCCACAGCGGAATGAACCGCCAACTTATCCAGCATATGTTTTACACAGCGGATGCCCTTCCAGCTGCAAACCATCACTGAGAAACATCCATACACACTTATTCACACACACACACAAACACTACGGACAATTTAGCTGAACCAATTCACCTATAGTGCATGTCTTTGAACTTATGGGGGAAACCGGAGCACCAGGAGGAAACCCACACCAACACGGGGAGAACATGCAAACTTCACACAGAAATGCCGACTGACCCAGCCGAGGCTCGAACCAGCGACCTTCTTGCTGTGAGGCAATCGTGCTACCCACTGCGCCACCATGACGCCCCTTTATTTATTATTTGTTTGTTTATTTATTTTTATATTTATTTATTTATATTTGTTTGTTCTTTGTTTATTTATGTATTTTTATTTATTTGTTTGTTTATTAATTAATTTATTGTTTATTTATTTAGTTGTTTGTTTTTGTTTGTTTATTTTTGTTTATTTATTTATTTATTTGTTTATTTACTCATTCATTTATTTATTTGTTTGTTTTTTATTTGTTTGTTTGTTTTTATTTATTTATTTATTCATTCATTTATGTATTATATAAAGGTGTCTTAATGAATTGCTTAACGATGCAATCAAAATTTGAGTTTTATATAGTTACAGTAGGGAATTATCTTAATGTTATTATTATATTTATTATTTATTCATTCATTCATTTTATTTTCGGCTTAGTCCCTTTATTATTAATCAGGGGTCGCCACAGCGGAATGAACCGCCAACTTATCCAGCATATGTTTTACGCAGTGGATGCCCTTCCAGCTGCAATCCATCACTGGGAAACACCCATACACCCTCATACTCACTCATACACTACGGACAATTTAGATAATTCAATTCACCTATAGCTCATGTCTTTGGACTTGTGGGGGAAACCGGAGCACCCGAAGGAAACCCACGCCAACACAGGGAGAACATGCAAATTCCACACAGAAATGCCAACTGACCCAGCCGGGGCTCGAACCAGCGACCTTCTTGCTGTGAGGCGATTGTGCTACCCACTGTGCCACCGTGACGCCCTATATGAATTATATTAATGTTAAAAAATATTTTTGGCATACAAGAAAAATCTGTAACTTTGACCCATGCAGCATAACTTTGACCATTTTTAAAATATTGCCATAAATTGGCAAATATACCCATGCAACTTAAGAACTTTTGTGGTCCAGGGTCAAATATGAACAAAATGATCTACCGGATTATAAAAAAAATGTAAACATATCATAATACTATGCACAAACAGTCCAACTTTCAGAAAGCCCACTGGATGCATGTAAACCTACATAATGAGGCATTCGTTAACATGTTTAGTTATGATGAACTGATGCGATGTGACTCGACAAAACTAGGCTACTCACTTTACAGTCAACAATGCCGTCTACATGGCGAGTGTTCAGTGTTGTGTGTAATTGTCCTGATGACTTTCTCACTCCCTGTTCATTTCTTTAACTTGTTTATTCATTATTTTGCAGCAAACGTGTTTTAAAGTCATTTTAAGTGAAACCAACAACCTGTCAGTGTCCCGTTCTGGTGAACTGTCCCTTTAAGCCTGTTCAACAGCAGTTCTCTAATGTGTGTTTCTGTCTTCACAGGATTCACATTATCACATGGAACGTGGGCTCAGCGATGCCTCCGGAAGACATCACTAATTTGCTGGGACTGAATGTTGGAGATGGAAACACAGACATGTATATTATAGGGTGAGTACATTACTGTGTGAAAGCGCATTTGTGAAGATCATTTACAACAGAAAAAATACTCATGGGCAATCAAATGATGACAATATTGATGTGAAATATGTGGCGCTGCTGGACCACAAAAGTGTCAATTTCTTTACATTTAGATTTGAGAATCATCTGAAAGCTGAATAAATCAGCTTTGCATTGATGTTGAATAGGAAAATATTTGGCAGAGATACGACTATCTGAATATCTGGAATCTGAGGGTACAAAATAAATCAAAATGACAAATTCACATACAAATTCGAATTGAAATTACATGGTAAAAAACTTTTTTCTTTTTAATAACCACAACGTTTGTTCATGAGCTTAAATACATCAGTGATCACACACACCGTAAGCAGTTTGTAAATATAAATGAAAAACTTTCAAAAATTAGTGGAGTGCCTCAAGGATCAGTTTTAGGCCCAACCAACCATACAAGGGACCCTATCATACACCCGGCGCGATAAGGTGCAAGGCATGTATGGCAACCCTAATTTTCACATTTTCCGCCATGTTGTTTGAATAGTAAATCCATTTGCGCCACATTTGTGGCCTCATGAGTGTGCTGGTCTAGAAAGGAGGTGTGTTAAGGCGCATTGTTGGCGAGTTGCTATTTTGAGGAACTGAAATAGACTGCGCCATTGACCAACTGAAAGCTGCTCTAAAGTCCAGCACAGAGCACGTTAGTTATGCATCTATGTGGGTTCAAATGCTTAAACATTGCTCAATACACACAGGATGTACAGCGATACACAAATATCTTTACATTTGAAAAAAAATTAAAGGATTAAAATATTACAAAAAGTATTATTGTCTGTATAAATATAAAAACCACTGCCTCCATGCCTTCTTCACCTCGGGGGGCTTTTTTCAGTTTATTCATGACAATCTGCATCTGTATAATGTTATTATTATTAGCAGTATTATTTATTATATGCATATTTATATTTGTTTTAATAAAAACTAGTTTAGATTTGTCCACCTGTCGGGTTTTGGAGACGTCTGCATCACCGTATGGGGCAGAAGAACAGGACGTGTGTTTGGATATAATTTGGATATTATATTTTGACCACACTTCGTTATTATTGTTCATTTATACATTTGCTGGAAATTAGAACTGAATGTAGAAACAGTTTTGAAACAAATCTTTGCGCTTAACAAACAAAAATAAATATGTCGGCTAATGGATGTCTTCAGTGGAGAGCGTACAACATCATTTCCTTATCCACAAAAGTAAAGGAGTAAAGTAAAGAGAAAGTAAAGGAGTAAAGTAAAGTAAAAGTAAAGAGAAAGTAAAGGAGTAAAGCAAAGAGTAAAAGTA
>CAIGQV010018170.1:3292117-3305186 GCA_903798115.1 Danio jaintianensis
GTGTGTGAGGATCTCTCTGCTGGTCTTTGTCTCTGTCATGTGTTTCTCTGTTCTGTCAGTCAGACTCCTCAGCATTATTTCCAGCATATTCTCTCTCTTCTGAAATCATCTCATGGATATGGTATTATACTCAGCAGTGTATTATTATCAGACTCAGAGTACAGTGTATACTGCAGGCTGAGCGTTCGGCTGGTGTTCTTCATGTGTGTGTGTGTCTGCAGGGCTGTTAAAAATCACATTCTGCTTAATTAATCACACTGCCAGGGAAAGTCCAGTGGAGCTCAGCGCTATACAGCCAGATTCACTCTCATGAACTGTTCTAGATTTGGATCATATTTTCAGTTGTATGTGTTTATATATGCACTTTTGGTATTTATATTTTTTTGTGTTTTGGCATAATTACTGTTCATTTGGATCTATTAGTTTTAGTTAGTTTAATACTAAAAGTAAAGTAAATGTGTTCAAGTTAAACTCATTCAGAGATTCTGTAAACACAGAAACAGACTACTTTGAACAGTGTATATATATATGTATATATATATACTCACCGGCCACTTTATTATGTACACCTGTCCAACTGCTCGTTAACGCAAATTTCTAATCAGCCAATCGCATGGCAGCAACTCAATGCATTTAGGCATGTAGACATGGTCAAGACGATCTGCTGCAGTTCAAAGCGAGCATCAGAATGGGGAAGAAAGGGGATTTAAGTGACTTTGAACGTGGCATGGTTGTTGCTGCCAGACGGACTGGTCTGAGTATTTCAGAAACTGCTGATCTACTGGGATTTTCACACACAACCATCTCTAGGGTTTACAGAAAATGGTCCGAAGAAGAGAAAATATCCAGTGAGCGGCAGTTCTGTGGGCGCAAATGCCTTGTTGATGCCAGAGGTCAGAGGAGAATGGCCAGACTGGTTCCAGCTGATAGAAAGGCAACAGTAACTCAAATAAGCACTCGTTACAACCGAGGTCTGCAGAAGAGCATCTCTGAACGCACAACACATCCAGCCTTGAGGCGGATGGGCTTCAGCAGCAGAAGACCACACCGGATGCCACTCCTGTCAGCTAAGAACAGGAAACTGAGGCTACAATTCACACAGGCTCACCAACATTGGACAATAGAAGATTGGAGAAACGTTGCCTGGTCTGATGAGTCTCGATTTCTGCTGCAACATTCGGATGGTAGGGTCAGAATTTGGCGTCAACAACATGAAAGCATGGATTAATCCTGCCTTGTATCAACGGTTCAGGCTGGTGGTGGTGGTGTAATGGTGTGGGGGATATTTTCTTGGCACACTTTGGGCCCATTAGTACCAATTGAGCATCATGTCAACGGCACAGCCTACTTGAGTATTGTTGCTGAGCATGTCCATCCCTTTATGACCACAGTGTACCAATCTTCTGATGGATACTTCCAGCAGGATAACGCACCATGTCATGAAGCGCAAATCATCTCAGACTGGTTTCTTGAACATGACAATGAGTTCACTGTACTCAAATGGCCTCCGCAGTCACCAGATCTCAATCCAATAGAACACCTTTGGGATGTGGTGGAACGGGAGATTATGCTATCATGTCACCAAAATCTCTGAGGAATATTTCCAGTACCTTGTTGAATCTATGCCACGAAGGATTAAGGCAGTTCTGAAGGCAAAAGGGGGTCCAACCCGGTACTAGTAAGGTGTACCTAATAAAGTGGCCGGTGAGTGTATATATATTATTTTTTTCTGTAACATTTACCATCTAAGTATTGAATTAAAGTTTATTTCTGCTTAATTCGCACACAGACACACACAATTGCACTGCTATCTTGGACTTCCCATAGGCGTAATGATTTGTATACTGTACAGACTGTATATTCTCTCCCTCTACCCCTAAACCCACACCTTTTTGGGTTTAACATTTTAACATTTTAAAAATAATGTGATTTATGAGCCGTTTTCCTCATGGGGACCAATAACAAGGTCAAATTCTACTGGTATTGCTATACATGTGGGGACATTCAGTCCCCACAGTGTAAGGAATACAAGGTACAAACACATACACCATAGACACTTTCTGCTCAACGAATATCCATTTCTTCCAGTTGACTGTTTGTGTGTTTATATGCGTGTTTATGTATGTTTTCTGCAGGCCACGTCTCAGAGGATGCAGGGAATGTTGCTGCTCGTCTTTGCCAAATATTTTCATCTGCCGTTCCTGAGGGGAATTCAGACACAGACCACTCGCACCGGCCTCGGGGGGATCTGGGTGAGTTTCAGTATATCTCAGCTTACAGACACAGCCTTTCTTCAGGAGGAAACTCTCACTTATATCCATCTGGGATGGACACTTTTCACATTTTACGGGTTTCTAAGCAGCAGAAGTCGTCATAGTTGGGTAAACTGAGAGCGCAGTGAATGGGAGAGTACAATTTTTTTTTTTGGTTTGCTCAAATAATAAAAGAAAAACTCAATGATAGTGTTATCAAGACTTTAGAAAAAGGAAAAAAATTGTGTGAGACTGATAACGGCAGCCAGAAGGTGGCTCAGTGGTTAGCACTGTCGCCTCGCAGCAAAAAGGTTGCTGGTTCGAGTCCCGGCTGGGCCAGTTATCATTTCTGTGTGGAGTTTGCATGTTCTCCCCGTGTTGGCGTGAGTTTCCTCCGGGTGCTCCGGTTTCCCCCACAGTCCAAACAGATGCGCTATAGGTGAATTAAATAAACTAAATTGGCCGTAGTGTGTGTGTGTGAGAATGTGAGAGTGTATGGGTGTTTCCCAGTACTGGGTTGCGGCTGGAAGAGCATCTGCTGCATAAAACATATGCTGGAATAGTTGGTGGTTCATTCAAATAAGGGACTAAGCTGAAGGAAAATGAATGAATGAATGAATGAATCCTCATTTGCAGATATGAAAGGTCACACAGGAACCTGTTAATGGCGTCCTGTTAAACATCTCATGCAGTGCATTGATGAAATATTAATATTGTGCCGCTGATTAATATAAAATAATGCTGTCATAATGATAAACTCAGCTCTCGCAGCAAGAATAAGAGTGCCAGGTTTTAGTGAATGATTGGACTGCGGAAACCAGACTGTTTTTCCTCTGGGTGTTAATAAGTTATGAAGTCACATTCATCTGAATTCATTGAGCGTAAACATCTGTAAGCAGACTTACTTTACTTTGTAGTCTCTGTACAGTTTGATGAAAAAACCTCAGGGTATTCAAAGCATGCACATTTCTATCTGATTATTACAGTTAAAGTTTTGTTTTCTTTATTAAATATTTCCCAAATGATGTTTAACAGAGCAAGAAATTTTTCACAGTATTTCCTATAATATTTTTTCTTCCGGAGAAAGTCTTATTAGTTTTATTTCGGCTAGAATAAAAGCAGTTCTTAATTTTTTCAAAAACATTTTAAGGTCAATATTATTAGCCCCCTTAAGCAATATTGTTTTCGATTGTCTCCAGAACAAACCACTGTTATACAATGACTTGCCTAATTACCCTAACTAACTAACTTACCCTACCCTAATTACCCTAGTTAAGCCTTTAAATGTCACTTTAAGCTGAATACTAGTGTCTTGAAAAATATCTAGTCAAATATTATGTGCTGTCATCATGGTGAAGATAAAATCACAACTCACTTAATTTTGACCTTAATATTTCTGAAAACATCACAATATTTTTTGCTTGTCTATAAAATGCTTCTTGATTTAAGAATGTTCAGATATTTGGACTAGAAACAAGACAAAAACTCTAAGTAAGAAGAGCATTGACATTTGCAGTGTCTGCTAAGGGACAGAAATTAAATATCATAATCAAGCATAGCATTTTACAAAAATATGCATTTTAGTTTTTTTGATAACTAACAGTAGATGTGTTTCAGCATGTATTTTGCAGATGATACACTATAAAGCATTTCACTTCAGCTGATAATGAGCATGTTTGAGCACTCAGAGGTCTCGGTTCTAATGACTGATCGCCATGGTTACCAAACACCTGGACAATGTTTTGATTAATTAGTTACCATTTCTGTTCTGCTCGTTTTACCTGCAGAATTTACTGGAGAAATCTGCAGATTTACCTTTAAATATATACATTTAGGGTGGCACTGTGGCTTAGTGGTTAGCACTGTCACATCACAGCAAGAAGGTCGCTGGTTTGAGCTTTGGCTGGGTCAGTTGGCATTTCTGTGTGGAGTTTGCATGTTCTCCCCGTGTTGGCATGGGTTTCCTCCGGGTGCTCCGGTTTCCCCCACAGTCCAAACACATGCGCTATAGAGAAATTGGACAAACTAAATTGGCCGTAGTGTATGAGTGTGTGAATGAGAGAGTGTATAGGTGTTTCCCAGTACTGGGTTGCAGCTGGAAGGGTATCCGCTGCGTAAAACATATGCTGGATAAGTTGGCGGTTCATTCCGCTGTGGTGACCCGTGATGAATAAAAGGACTAAGCCGAAGGAAAATGAATGAATGAATGCTCATTGAAGGCGTCACGGTGGTGCAGTGGGTAGCACAATCGCCTCACAGGCGTGGGTTTCCTCCTGGTGCTTCGGTTTCCCCCACAAGTCCAAAGACATGCGCTATAGGTGAAATAGGTAAGCTAAATTGGCCGTAGTGTATGTGTGTGAATGACAGTGTGTGTGTGTGTTTCCCAGTGATGGGTTGCAGCTGGAAGGGCATCCGCTGCGTAAAACATATGCTGGATAAGTTGGCGGTTCATTCCGCTGTGGCGACCCCAGATTAATAAAGGGACTAAGCCGAAAAGAAAATGAATGAATGAATAATGCTCATTGATGTTTATTTTACATATGTTATATTACCTTCGCACTATTGGAAGTTAAGGGACAGGTTTAGTTTTATGTGTAGGTTTAATTATTGGTTTAGTGGTAGGTATAATTGCAGATTTATTTACAGAAATTAATTAGTTCCGTAATTACATGCATGTACAAAATAAACACATGCATGTACATATTAAATGTGTCACCCGTGATTGCTATAAATGCACATGAGAGTTGATGAAGAACCCGAAGTTTAATATAATTCAACAAATCAAAACAAGCAGCAAACGCCAAAAAGCAACCGAAAATAACTGTCCAAAATAACACCAACCAAACATAAATGCAGATATGATAATTAACTAAATGCAGACCTGTGATGCTGATGAAATAAACAAAATATGAAGAACTATGAAATAAACTATAGGTCAAAGTAAACGCACTGAAAACCAGAACAGAAGTCGATAACCGTGATGACATTTAATGTAAAGTTACTCATATTTTATTTTCATTTTAACATTTGTTCTTTTTTTTATATATTTTCTTGTTTGGTTTTGTAATTTGTATGTTTATTTTATTAATATGTCTGTATAGCCTTTTTTTAGTTGTAGTTTTTAAAAATATATATATTTTGCTATATTTGAAATATATTTTGAAGTATATATTTTATGTATCTGAAAAAAAGTTCATTTTTATGGTGTATTTTAATAATATTAGTATTGTATTTGAATAATAATATCATATTTTTACAACCTTTCAAAGCATGAAATGAAAACACTATTGTTATGGTGTATTTTAATAATATTAGTGGTGTCAAAAAGTTTTTTCTTCATATATTTCCCAAATGATGTTTAACAGAGCAAGGAATGTTTCACAGTATTTCCTATAATATTTTTTCTTCTGGAAAAAGTTTTATTTGTTTTATTTCGGTTAGAATAAAAGCAGTTCTTAATTTTTATAAAACCATTTTAAAGTCGATATTATTCGCCCCTTTAAGCAATATTTGTTTTGGATTGTCTACAGAACAAACCACTGTTATACAATAACTTGCCTAAATACCCTAACTTTAACCTAATTAACCTAGTTAAGCCTTTAAATGTCACTTTAAGCTGAATACTAGCATACCTGTCAACATTGGGATGTAAAAATATGGGATACCCCCTCCACCCCCCACCCCCACCCCCCCAAAAAAAACAAGAAACAAAAAAATCTAACCTGCCAAGTATGACTCCCAATATGTGACCCCAAACTCATTACTCTGTTCATTCTGAGCAGTTAAATTGTATATAAGCCTAGTTGAACCCGAAATATGTGGAGGAAATTAGCTTCAAATGATGAATACATAACAAATATTAGTAAATTGAAAATAAAATAAAAAGTTTAGCCTATTAAAATCAATGGACTATACAGATATTAAATCGACTCATTTTTATTCCCTGTATTTAATAGAGGAGTGAACCTACACTGGTCTGGTTCGGTTACGATTATCATGCCATCGATTCGGTTTAATTCGATATCTCGGTGCATCACGGTGCATTGACGATGCTTTTCATAAACAATTTTATATTTTACTTCACGGCACCAGAATTATTGTATGAAAATGTATAATGTTTTATATGTATAACGTTTTATATGTATTTTTAATACAATCTTGTCCTTTAACACAAGCAGTCAGATATATGAACTGTACCTTTAATTTTACCTGAGCAAAGAAGACACTCTGCATCAAACAAAACTCAAATACATGCACAGAACAACACGAGCATTTAAAGCAAATAAACACATGTAAATATTATCCCGCTTGCTTTTTGTTGTCGAGAGAGTTGTTAATTGCCTATGATTAGTCACGCGCTCAACAGAAAGGGCTACGATTGGTTCTAACGCTCTGGCGCTGTTCACCGATGAGTGACGCTGACAAACTGTGCTGCCCAAAATCAGATATTAAGTTATTAAAACTATTATGTTTAGAAATGTATTGAAAAAATCTTTCTGTTAAACAGAAACTGGGAAAAAAAAATATACAGGAGGGCTAATAATTCTGACTTCAACTGTGTATATAAAGAAACATTTTGTAGCTGATGAATCATGCCTTCTCTCTAAATATACAAGAAAATCAAAACATCTACACTCCTAAACTTAAAGATTGCAAAAGTGTTTTTAGTTTAATGGGAAAGTCTATAATTAATGAAGTTTCCGGCATGCTGACTGTGTGCAGGGGAATAAAGGAGGCGTCAGTGCGCGGATGACTGTGTTTGGTCACTCAATCTGCTTCTTGAACTGCCATCTGCCTGCACACATGGAGAACACAGAGCAGCGCATGGAGGACTTTGAGAGCATCCTGCAGCAGCAACAGTTTGACGGACAGGCGGCGACCGGTGTCCTGGACCACGAGTGAGACACAAACATATGGATATTCACACTCACACATACACACACACACACACGCACACGCACACACACACACATAAAGGACAGTATAAACACCATATCCTCTTCATAATGATGTTTGTCACCAACAGATGGTGCTGTTGCATTATAGTTTCTCCATGGCCAGTGGTTCTGTGTTTACTGATCTCAGAAGTCGTGACCCAACACACCACCAACTCATTTTACAAAAAAAAATAAAATCATCTGCACTAAAAATGTATTAACTTCATATTATGTGATACCATTGACCAAAACTGAATATGATGATATATGCATAAATCAATTAATTTAACTATTCATTTAACTACTGAGTAATATTAATTAATTACATGTACTTACTACTACTTAGAATGTGAGTTGTAATTATGTCATTAATT
Source organism: Danio jaintianensis (assembly GCA_903798115.1). NCBI lineage: Eukaryota > Metazoa > Chordata > Actinopteri > Cypriniformes > Danionidae > Danio > Danio jaintianensis. The sequence continues at coordinate 3,299,681 of CAIGQV010018170.1, forward strand.
ATGCATGTAATTATGCATAATTAATTGTAATTAATGTAGTAAGAACACAGATCATGGGTGGCACCGTGGCTCAGTGGTTAGCACTGTCGCCTCACAGCAAGAAGGTCGCTGGTTCGAGTCCCGGCAGGGCCAGTTGGCATTTCTGTGTGGAGTTTGCATGTTCTCCCCGTGTTGGCGTGGGTTTCCCCAACAGTCCAAACACATGCGCTACAGGGGAATTAAATAAACTAAATTGGCCGTAGTGTGTGAGTGTGTGTGTGAATGTGTGAGTGCATGGGTGTTTCCCAGTACTGGGTTGCGGCTGGAAGGGCATCCGCTGCATAAAACATATGCTGGAATAGTTGGCGGTTCATTCCGCTGTGGTGACCCCTGATAAATCAGGGATTAAGTCGAAGGAAAATGAATGAATGAATGACATAGATCATGTTTATAATGCCACTTTAAAAAGGTGTTGCCATGTTTTTTCATGAGATCAGGTTTCCAACAGTTATTACCAATTATGATTATTATTATGATTATATGATGATGGAAATTAACAGATTTTCCATGAATTGTATTAATCACAGTATTATGTAACTTATGGACATATTTTTGCAGTGTGGTTTTCTGGTTTGGAGACCTGAACTTCCGAATCGAGGATCTGGAAATGCAAGTTGTGAAAGGAGCCATCGACAATAACAAGCTTTCTGTATTATGGGAAAAAGACCAGGTGAGACGAGCATGTGGCCATTACACACACACACACACACACACACACACACACACACACACCCACTGTAAACACACCCACTCAAAAAACATTTTTACAGATAACACTTTGTCAATATTATGAACATGTGTAATGTCACTAAGGAGCAATTATTATGCTTTTAGGCATTTCTGTTTAAATACTTGCATTTAAAAAAATTATGATGTTTAGTCAATGTATTGCCCTGTGTATTCATATTTATACTGACGCTTTATGTAAAGTTAAAGACAATATTAATTGCCCCCCTGTGAAATTTTTTATTTTTTATTTTTATATATATATATATTTCTCAAGAGAAGATGTTTTCAACACATTTTTAAACCATTTTAATAACTAATTTCTTTAGTCTTAGCTATGATGACAGTATATAATATTTTACTAGTTATTTTGCCATAGATATTTACATTAGATGTCGCCTACGCTATTGTTGTCTATTGGAAGGAATTTTAGTACAGGGTAGTGCTCCTTTGAAATGAATGTGGGACCACTGGCCATCCAGAGCCAGAGATATATACACATATATACATACATCTATGATCGGGAATTTTCCCGGTGGTCAGTATGCAAATATTTTTTTTAATTATGAAAATTATAATTTAACAACACTTTTCTACATCGATGGATGAGTGACCGCACGGGCATTGCCGTTAAAGAGTGTGTGTTTGTGTGCATGGAAATGTATTATCCTCCCTCCCTGTTAAATTTGTCCTGAAACACACCCCGTCTCCTGCTTTCACTTCTCATTCTAACAGAGGGAGCGATTCATTTGTGAATGAATCTCTGTTATGAACCACTCGTTCACTCAGCCGACAATAATACAAGTTTCTGGCACCGCAGCATCGTGTTGTCATATTTCATTTACATTGTTTGCTGATTTTATTCAACAAAACTAGCATAAGTCCAGTATTTAGTGCAAGTTGGTGCTACTTTGCCTTACGATCAGTGCAGTAAGAGACTGTATTATCATCAATAACGTTACTTGTTGAGCACAAAAGTTTGTAACATACAAAATTGTAAAAAACGAAATCTCACCTATGAAATGTTCTGCCTTTGTGCTTTGTTTTCTTTGTTTGCTCGTTACTACACCCGTACACAATATTACAGTCCAGCATCTTCACATTGGCCTTAGTCTTGACTAGTGCGGTTGAATGACATTTGTCCTGGAAGCACTGTACAAATGTGGCGGCGCCATTGACTCATGCTCAGGGTCCGTATGCGATATCTAGTGTATATATCTATGGTTATTTTGCAACATACTAGTATTTTTAGTCAGCTTAAAGTGACATTTAAAGGCTTGTCTAGGTTAATTAGGTTAATCAGGCAAGTTATTGGACAACAGTGGTTTTGTTCTGTAGACAATAAAAAAAAAGCCAAAACTAAAAGAAATACGATTTTCTCCAGAAGAAAAAATATTATAGGAAATACTGTGAAAATGTCCTCGCTCTGTTAAACATCATTTAGGAAACATTTGAAGAAAATGGTAAGGTCATAGGTCAACCTGAGTCATTTTTTGGTGCTCTCCAAAAATGCAAATCTGCCAGTAGTAATTTATTCATATTTCAACCAATATTATTAAATAACATAACCTCTCTTTAACGTCAACTGGGAAATATTTGAAGAAGAATTAAATTTCACAGGAGGGCTAATCATTTTGCCTTCAGCTGTGTGTTTGCTCTCTCTCCTCCTGCAGTTGAATATGGCCAAAGACAGTGAGACGGTGCTTGAAGGTTTCCACGAAGGGCCGCTTAAATTCCCTCCCACCTATAAGTTTGATGTGGGGACAGACACATATGATACCAGGTAAAATAGACATGGGCTATAAGATCTGTGTAACAGTCCATCTCCATTCAGTGGCATCTTACGCTCTGTCATTTTAGTTATAGATATATATATAGATATATAGACGTAACACTTTGACTTTTTCATTTGAAATCATACATTTAAACATATACAGAGGGACTAAAAGACTCCAGATTATAATATAAAGGGGTAATTTCATACAGTGCACTCATGTAAAGATATTCTTCATTCATTCATTTTCTTTTCGGCTTAGTCCCTTTATTCATCAGGGGTCGCCACAGCGGAATGAACCGCCAACTTATCCAGCATATGTTTTACGCAGCGGATGCCCTTCCAGCTGCAACCCATCACTATATATATATATATATATATATATATATATATATATTTGACCCTGGACCACAAAACCAGTCATAAGAGGGTCAATTTAATATATATATGCTGAATAAATTACCTTTCCATTGATGTATGGTTTGTTAGGATTGGACAATATTTGATACAACTATTTGAAAATCTGGAATCTGAGGGTTAAAAAAAATCTAAATATTGAGAAAATTGCCTTAAAAATGTCCAAATATCTTCCTCTTCACTTGTTCTGAATCGTTTCGGAGTTTCTTTCTTCTGTTGAGCACAAAAGAAGATATTTTGAAGAATGCTGAAAACCTGTATCCATTGAAATAGTATTAGTTTTTTCTACTATGGAAGACAATGGTGACAGGTTTCTTCAAAATATCTTCTTTTGTGTTCAACAGAAGAAAGAAACTCAAAAACGATTCAGAACAAGTGAAGAGGAAGTAAATAAGGATTTAGTGGAGATTTAGGGAGTAGATATTAATATTTAAAGGTGTCAAGACTGTCAAATGTTTATAACTACTTGAGGATGAGTAAATAGTGAGCAAATTGTTTACATTTTTGAGTGAACTATCTCTTTAAGTCAATCATCATCTTTTTTAGTGGTAAAAAGCGTATGCCAGCCTGGACTGATCGTATCCTGTGGCGCTTGCGGCCGATGGCTCAGGTCAGCAACAGCACGTCCAAACGCAGCTCTTTATCGGGTCTGACCAGTGGAACCCGCGTTTCACAGCATTTTTACCGCAGTCACATGGAGTACACCGTCAGTGACCACAAGCCCGTCTCCTCTATCTTCACTCTGCAGGTAAACACAATATCTGAGGCTACATATACAGTTGAAGTCAGAATGTTTTTTTCCCCAATTTCTGTTAACACATTTCTAAACATAATAGTTTTAATAACTCATTTCTAATAACTGATTTTTTTCATCTTCGCCATGATGACAGCACATAATATTTGACTAGATATTTTTCAAGACACTAGTATTCAGCTTAAAGTGACATTTAAAGGCTTAATTGGGTTAATTAGGCAAGTTATGGTAATTAGGCAAGTCATTGTATAACAGTGGTTTGTTCTGGAGACAATCGAAAATAAAATATTGCTTAAGGGGGCGAATAATATTGACCTTAAAATGGATTTAAAAAAAATTAAAAACTTCTTTTATTCTTGCAGAAATAAAACAAATAAGACTTTCTCCAGAAGAAAAAATATTATAGGAAATACTGTGAAAAATTCCTTGCTCAGTTAAACATCATATGGAAAATATTTGAGAAAGAAATTCACAGGGCGAATAATTTGGACTTCAACTGTACATGAAGCTTTCCCTATTCTGTCTTTTTTATTTTGCTTTTTAACATGTCGCCGATCTTTGGGTCTGGTAGGAACAGTTTTAGCTTAGCTTAGCATAAATCATTAAATCGGATTAGACCATTAGCATCTCGCTCAAAATTTTCCAAAAAGAATTTTGATAATTTTCCTATATAAAGCTTGACTCTTCTGTGGTTACATCATATACTAAGACTGACAGAAAATGAGAAGTTGCTATTTTCTAGGGTGATATGGCTAAAGGAACTATACTCTCATTCTGGCGTAATAATCAAGGAACTTTGTTGCTGTACCATGGCTGCAGCAGGAGCAATAATATTACATTTTATTAAACTTTTTTATTTCCTGTTGTCTAAGTACATGACATAACTACAGAAGAGTGAAGCTTTAAATAGGAAAATTATCAAAAGTTTTTTTTTGTGTGTATTTTTATTCAGCGAGATGCTAACGGTCTAATCCGATTCAATGATTTAAGCTAAGCTAAGCTAAAGTGCTTCAGCCAGATCCGGAGATCGGCTGAATGGATTTAAAAATGGTAAAAACTCAACTGTTTAACTTTAGGGGAGCTGTAAAATGAGCCTATATCCTATTTCTTTAACATGTGCTGGTCTTGCAGTTCCCGTATAAGGTGGACATGCCTTTGGTGACAATCTTTGTGGAGGACGAATGGAGAGAGATTTCAGATGCATTGGCCAAATTCAAGGTGGTGCCCAACTTTGCTCGAAGCTCTTGGGACTGGATCGGCATTTACAAGGTTTTTTCAATTATTTCTTCCTTGTGGAGTATTTAAAGATTTATGAATTAGATGCTAGAGATACTATTAGATGTTTTTGACACTTAGGTTATGTTGATATATAGCTATAAATGAAGTACTTGTAATTTCTCAGGTTGGGTTTAAGCACCATAAGGATTATGTGGCGTACACTTGGGCCAAGCAGGAAGAATCGGATTTCCTGAGACAGGAGCACCAGGTAATGGCAAATCATACATGCATTTACTTGCATGAATAGACATTTATTTGTATTCAGACATATTGAATTTTGTGAGCTTTATTGAGGAGTTTCTGATTTGGAATCTACAGGTGAATTTTTCAGAGGAAGAATTGCCGAAGGAGTCTGGGGATTTCATGTTGGGTTATTATAGCAACAATACAAGCTCCATTGTGGGCATTACTGAGCCATTCCAGGTACGTAATCAATTAATTATTTTTAATTCCAGCATGTATTTGCTATTTATTAATTAATTTAGCATGGTAATGAAGCATTGTATGCACGCCTGAAA
>CAIGQV010018170.1:3305196-3320794 GCA_903798115.1 Danio jaintianensis
TCACCCTGATCTTTAGCTCCCTCCACAGATTCTCAATTGGGTTTATGTCAGGACTCTGGCTGGGCCACTGCAAAACTTTTTATTCCAGCATGTATTCCCTATTGATTAATTAATTTAGCATGGTAATGAAGCATTGTATGCACGCCTGAAAAAAAGCAAGCGCATCACACTGCATGTGCTACCTCTTCACTTCATATTTGTGCAAGCATTCAGTCTCAATAATCAATAGAAAAGCCTTTATTGGCTATTACCACAATCAATGTCTTCCTATAATCATATATCATCGTATCTAATCTATGTATTTATTTGTTTGTGGGTTTTATTGTATCTATTTTTAATGAATTGTTTTTGCCATGATAATAGTTGCTGGCATGGCGTTAAATCAAAATATATGATATGATATGATAAAGCATAAAAATATTAGGTCACACTTTATTTTTATGCACAATTCACGTTATTAACAAACCATTAACTAAGACTTTTAGCTCAATAAACGACTAATTAGCTGCTTATTAATAGTAAGATAGTAGTTGGGTTTTGGTATTAGGGATGTGGAATATGATCATACTTTATAAGTGCTATTAAACTGTTAATATCCTAATAATATTCAGGTAATAGGCCAGAAGTGCATGGTTACTTAAACTAAAGTGTTCCCAGATAATGAAATAAATACCAGTTTGCAAAATAAATCAATGAAAAATGAATGAATGTCTAGACAATGGCTGCGTCCGATCTTACATGAAAGAATAAGATCAATAGAAGCTGATACTGCTTTCCAGCTAATGTATTTCTCCTTCTTTAACATCACCTAAGATTCAGTTGCCAGCCTCAGCCGCAGCAGGTCTGAGTCCGTCTGACAGCTCCGACTTCACTTCTGATGATGAAGTGAAAAAGCCTGATTCTGGAGACTCGAGTCCTGAAACTGAAGATCCTGTGAGCTCCAGACTCACAGAAGAGCAGAGGGCAAAACCCAGCCGACCGCACACCAGACCAAGGTTATTAATATAGTTTTGCATTTCTAAATTACTTTTTATATCGATGCTATTTTTACATTTGTTGTACATTTCAGTTTAGTTGTATTATTGGCTTTGTTAGTTTTAGTTTAGTTTTTATGTTGTGAACACATTTCTATTTAGATTTGATATATTTCAGTTTTGGTAATTCTAGTTTAGCAGAGTTAACAGAACACATTAGCTTACATTAACTCTTGTGCAAACCTCTTAGTACTAAAAATAAAATAATGCTTTGAACAGACACTGAAGCTAAAATCATACAAATGCAACAAATAAAAGTAAAAAGTATGAAGAATTTAGACGAAGAAGTTCTTTATATTAAACATCATACAGTATTTGTAGTTAAACATGCCTAGTTTAGATGTTTCTGCAAATGAAGAAAAGATGGAGCACATGTTTTATGTTTACATACAAACAGTGCTTTTTTATGCACTTGACTGATGTATTTGTCTGTAAAAGCCAACACAGACTCATTGGGAAAATGTGCCCTGGTGTACGTTTTTGAGAACCGAGAAATATGTTCTTGCGGGTATGGTTTGGGTTTAGGGAAGGGGGTGTGTGGGCCGTTATCAAGCTGATATATTATGCACAAGCTGACTGGCTTCTTTCATGGACTCGCACAAGAAGGACATTAGTATTCGCAGAAATGTCCACAGCGGCCTCTGGTGGATTTACGTGAAATGGCACATATGAGAAAATGTGCCCCAGTAACGTATTTGAGATTGTCAAAAAAAGCTACAGTCAGGGTGTGAATTACAGGGGGGTTTGGGGAGGTCTGACCCCCCTAATTAATTCTTGATCGCCCCTGAAGGACATCAAAACAAGATGTATGGGAGGTCTGCCCTTTAATAGTTAAGAAATAGTTTGCTCTGATCTGTATCTTAAATAATATTAATAATTTAAATAAAAGATAACTTAAATATACATTTGACCACCCCTATAATGGTTCATACCATTGTGAATGCAAGCTTGCACCAAAAATATTAATTTAGCGGTTTGAAACTGGCAAATCAATAGCACAGACAGACAGTGTAATATGTTTCTTATAAAATAGGTGTTTTGTAGGTGTCTGTAAAACTAGATGCATAGTTTGTGGAAGTTACACAATAAAATAATAAATATGTGCAGCCTTACATGGTCATCCATTCATTGGTGCAGGAATGCACACTTGTCACCGTTTGTTTAATAGAACCACTTAATATCCCTCAAAACACTGAAAACATAATAACAAGTTTGATTAATAAATTCAATGTATTTGAATTAAATATATAAATTTGGTTCACTGAATATTACCAAACATTACAGAAAAACTTCTGTAATCGTCAATGTATAATTCGCACCCTGCCTCTAGTGGGTATAAGACAACCTAGTCCTTATTTGTCGGTTCTCAAAATTGTAGCCCTGGGCACATATCTCCAGTGAGACTGGGTTGGTAAAAGTACATCAACAGGTATTTCTATAAACAGACGTAGGATTTTTCCACCATAGAATGACTGCTTATGAAGTCTGAAAACGATTATTTATTTGTTTCTAATTATTATTTTATTTCAGTTCATTTTCTGTTGTTATTTTCATTTAGTATTTCATTTATTGTTTATTTTAGTTAACGAAATAGTTTTAGTTTTTGCTTACTAAAATGACCTTGTTCCAGACATGGCAAACACCACGCCAGCAGTGCAGTCCAGCCCTCCGGTGAGCCCGAAAACTCAGGAAAAGCTGCAGCCGAGCCGGAGGAGCCTTAGCTAACCCAGTGGCGTCTTTGGAGGATCACATCAGCTCGTGGTCGCAGGTTCTACTGGGTCTGTGATGTCCTTGTACATTTACCGTCCTGTGATGTTGTTTGGAGGTGTTGTCTTATATGTGCGGGAAGCGTTTAGTATGTGGTTCCCTCCTGAAAATACAAGAGGGCAGACTAAATTGCTTGTGCCTGGTTAGTTTAGTTGTGTGTATCATTCTATTCATCAATTTATTCTCCTTTTTCTGACTGCACAAGACAAAACGCAGAACTCAATGAAATAGTGCTACACTCTTAGAATTAAAGTGTTTTTTCACAGCGATGACACGTTGGTTCCCCCCCAAAAAACTTTAAAGGTGCAGTATGTAAGTTTGACACCCAGTGGTTGAACTAGGTATTGCACGCCTGGTTCAAAACACATGCAAGCGCAGGTTGCCAGATTGACGACACCAACATATCAGTGATTCAGCATCTACATTTAATAATGTTAAAGAGGTTTAATATGTATTAATTAGATTATAAACCTTACCATTTCGTTGGAGTGCAGTGAGTGCATATTCTGTGCTTCTGAATGGCTGTATTTAAATTTCTGTCGTGTTTCGTCTGGTGCAAACAGCCAAATTGCTTATCACTGCAAATCTCATCTTGTAGCGTGTTGTTAGGACACGGGGTTACAATGTAACCTGCTCACCTAATGTGTACGGTCGTAATATTTATATTATTTGATAATTAATAACCACCTAATGTGGGATTCTGAATCTGCGTCTCATTTCGGAGTCTACTACTGTCCGTTGCATTTTGGTGGCGGACACATACTTTAAGAGCCTTTCTGACTGAATGAATCAAATACGCTGTTTTCCACCAAGGCAACCCGGGTGCTGAAATATAATTGGCTAAAAAGGCATTGGGCGGGTTAAAAGAACCAAAAAACACAGACAGCCGTTCCAGCACGTAATGCACATTTTCAAAGCAGAATATCTGACTTCAGCATTGTTTTTCAGATAAACAAGAATGTTCACTTAGCATGTTTCTTAAATATCTGCAAACATATTATGGTATTTTATGCTTCAGAAGAGTCAAAAACTTACATACAGCACCTTTAAGTTAACTTTTGATTCCAATAGATAATCTTTATTTTAGGAGTGTAGAGATACTTGCACAATATTAATGCTTTGAATTGATTCATATGGATTTTTTTACAGAATCAATTAGAATTTAATGCACAATAGAAAACAGTTGTGATTGTTATTATACTCAAGACAGGTCGTATTTATATTTTCCAGTGCTCTGTTCCAAACCCTAGTGAGCTGCCTTGCTAGCTAAGTTTGCATTAAAAGTATATTATATAAAAACTGAAATATTGCATAAATATTTTGTAATTTATAACACAGGTTCCATTTCATTCAAGAGAACAAAACCATCACTTCCTTGGAAATTGATACAGCTATCAATAATAAAAATGGGACTTGTTGCGAACATCTTAAATAACTTTGTCTCCAGCACTCCAGAAATACGAAAACAACACTTTTTAGGTTTAGATCAGTCACATGAAGATCTGTTAAGCCAAATTAGTTTTTTGTTGCACATCATGAAATTCTTTATTAACATTATTTAATTTTCATTCATTCATTTTCCTTCGGCTTAGTCTCTATTTCAGAGGTCGCCACAGCGGAATGAACCGCCAACTATTTCAGCATATGCTTTACGCAGCGGATGCCCTTCAAGCTGCAACCCAGTACTGGAAAACACCCATACACACTCTCATTTACACACACACACACACACACACACTCATACACTACGGCCAATTTAGTTAATCCCATTTACCTATAGCGCATGTGTTTGGACTGTGGGAGCACCCGGAGGAAACCCATGCCAACACGGGGAGAACATGCAAACTGGCCCAGCCGGGACTTGAACCAGCGACCTTCTTGCTGTGAGGCGACAGTGCTAATTATTAAGTATTTATTTTTGTATGCGTCAATTTCTTTATGAATATTTCAAGATTTGATGTGCATCTTGCCATTTCCGTCCAGCATTTTTTTATCCCAAAATCTACACATATGGATATTAACTGTCTATATTAACAATTTTTATGATTTCTTTTAAGATACAATGTTTTGGAATAGCACCACATCCCTCTTGGATCGGGCAGTCCCAGAATGCACTGTGAGAATAATTACAAATATACCTTATAAAATATTTCATTACATTCTAAAGAGAATGGGTGGGGAAAAAGTGGGAATTCTGCATAATATCTGAATAAAGTATTTTTTGGCTCAGATGATGCCTATAATGTACAGCCAAGCCCGAAATTATTCATAACTCGGCAAATTCTGACTTAAAATTTTTGTTCAAATGTAAATAAAAGCTGAGAAATATTTCTTTTTCCACAATGATGCATCTTGTACATCGTCTTATTATCTTTTCAGAGAAGCCTGTGTAATTTCCGGTCAAAAACAAACTTGCTGGTTGAATTAAAGTAAGTCAGAATTTGCCAGGGGTATGAATAATTTCAGACTTGACTGTAAGTATCAGAAAGCAAGGTAGCTCTCTATGGTTTGGAGCAAAGCCTTTACAATGAGACTTTACAGTGTTGACAATTGCCTACTAAAGCTGAAACGCTGTCATCATTACTGTACTGTGACAGGAAAAGGTCAACTGTCTAATTACGATACACATGCACTGCAAATGCATATGTTTAGCAAACTTTCCTCAGGTCCTTGAAGGGCGGATGCATGTAAAGGGTGGACACAGCACTCTGTAAACGGTACAGTCTGTATATTATTCGTGTGGAGTGCCGTCTTCACCAACTGTTAGCATTATATGATATTATAGGTTTAACAATGAAATCTGTGACTGCAGTGCTGTCATGTTCCTGTGGTTAATGTTCTCGAAAATCATAAAAAAAAAAAAAAAAAACGTAACCTCCGTAACCTGCTACTGTAGTTTAAAGTCAACATGAAATGCCATTCACAAATCAATTTTAATTATTAAGTATTTCAGAGACAGTTAATGAAGAAATGCAGGCAGAACTATACTCTTATTCTAGCGTAATGATACTTTACTGCGGTACTATGGCTGAAAACATAGTCCCTAGCCATAGATTTTTTTTAAATATGGACGTAGTGTCCATGACGTCACCCATAGGTTTCTGAAGAGCCAAAATAAAGCTACAAGAGGGTGGGGCTGACCGTAAAAAAAATGTCACTCAAGTGGCCACGCCCTTAATTATGCAGACATTTAAGGCTTATTACATATGAAAAGGATGAGTTATTGAAAAATTCACCTCCCTCACAGCTGTCACGAAGAGTAATATTAGCTATATACACCAAAATATTTCTTTGTACCAGGCTGTAAACACTTTTTTTGTTGTTGTAAAGTTGGCCATTTTAACATTGGAGTCAATGGAAATGTGCTCTGTTTTGGAGCCAGTCCTAGTGGCCTTTTGATGAATTGCAGTTTCAGTTACGCGGGAGGTTAGCCTAGCTAGGTAACTTCCAGCATGGCCACCTGAGTGTGCCAGTTAAGTTGTGTAATATCATTGCGCTGCTGCAGCAAAATTCCTTGATTATTACGCCAGAATGTATGAGTATAGTTCCTAGTCATATCAGCCTAGAAAATAGCAACTTTTTATTTTCTGTCAGTCTTAGTACACGATGTAAACTACAGAAGAGTCAAGATTTAAATAGGAAGATTATTGAAACTCTTTGGTCATTTTTGAGCGAGATGCTAATGGTCTAATCCAATTCATTGATCTATGCTAAGCTAAGCTAAAAATTCTGAGATTGGCTGAATAGATTCAAAAATGATCAAACTTAACTGTTTAACTCTAGGGGAGTTGTAAAATTAGCCTAATTAGCGGGTCAGTCGATGCTATTGAAAACACTATCGGTTGGGTTTAAGGAGGGAGGAGGGTGGGTCAGACGATCGTTCAGTCAGTCGACACCGGCCTCTGGTGGATTTACACGAGAACAGCAGGCATGAATGGCACTCGCCAGAGAAATTTGAGATCTCAAAAAGCATACACAGCGGCCTCTGGTGGATTCGCGAAAACAAAAACTGCAAAAAAACGTATCTCCTGGGATGTATTTGGTGCTCTCCAGAAATGTATATAGGGGTACGTTTTCAGAATGAGCCTGGGTTGTTCTTCTGTCTATACTACATCTACATCAACAAATAATGAACTTGAGTTTGCAATATGTGAATGGACCATACGGCTTTGTTCAAGCGAGAATGATGCCAATCCTAACTTTCTACCAAATTAGGGTACTATTGGCAGTGGAAACACAAGCCTGAGTACAGTGACCCGTACTGAACTGAACTGTGCAGCTCAGAGGAAATGAGGCATTACAAAATTTTGGTACTTCTGACAGTGGAAACATAAATGCATTCCGTACCGTACTGTACTGAACCGTACCACTTAGTGGAAACAGGCTAAAAATTGCAAGTACATCAACAGAAAACATAGAAAATCAATGAAAAAATGCACAGTGGGTGAAGACACATTCTGTGTGAACGACGCCTTAAGGTGCATTCATAACATGACTGCCAAATTTGTGCTGTTAGATGCTAGAATATAAAGGCGTTTCTTTATTATCCACCTGTAATGCATTGCTACACGTCATTCAAAAACGTTTATATTGAATAGCTTTTGCCACTGCCAACACACCTCTGTACACCAGAAAGTGTGCATTAAGAAAGCAAACATCATTAGTTTTGATTTCATGTTGACTTGAAGCGACGATTGCGTGGTTTCTATCCGATCTTTAGTCTGATTCGTGTCCAGTATTGTATCACGACTGTACTTGTGGTAGGAGTCCTGGTGTATCTGTTGTCTAGGGCTTTCTAGGATTGGTAAAACCTCTACATCTGTATTCCCCTGTCCTCTCTCCTGTTGTCTTCTCGTCTCCAGCCGCGACTCCCTCGGGGGTCGCTCTATCTGGTTTTGACGTCGTCTACAGGGCTCTACTAAGTGCTCCGATATCGTAATCTATTGGATTAGTAGTTCGTGACCCATAGAAATTTTGTACCATGACTACTTTTAGCCTTAGGACACGTGGCATGCCGTCTCACTGTTTACATGGTTAGCCGAGTGAGAGTATAAGCGTGTCGGTGTAGATGTTTTTGCATGGACGTGTCATGGATATTCACCGTGTCGTGCTGTCCGCCACCTTTTCGATATTGTAGAGGTGTCAAAAAAGCTGGATGGAACAAAAATAGAAGACGGTCGTCGTTTTACATTATATATATATATATATGTGTGTGTGTGTGTGTGTGTGTTTTTTAAACAGATCTTTGTAGGAATATCTCTATATCTATATATATTGGAAATCAAACAATCAGGCATTCGGGAACAAGATACTTTTTAGTACGTTAATAATAGTCAACAAGGAAATGTCACTCTTGGCATTTCGACAAAAATACAACTGAATTCTTGATATTTGTAATATGTTTTAGCTGATGTCTATTTTTATTTATTTCTTTTTTGTAGGACCTACTTGCTCATGTCTGATCCTGTGTGTGTTTTACCATAATAGATGTAAAGTGAGTATCATGTCATGTTCATTAGTGGTGCTTGCTGAGGCAATAATGCCAGGTTCACACTACACAATATCCTTAATAATGCCAGGTTCACACTACACAATATCCTTACGATTTGGGCACAATCCATTTGACGTATTTGTAAACAACAATGGCCATTAGGATGCAAGAATTGGTCGTTTTCTCATGTATAGTATATTATAATGTCCTGACAGAAAGACTAGCACTTTATAAAAATCATTATTGCACAGCTCTCTGAAATACTTGATTCTGATTGGTCAGTCACGATATTCCAATGCATATTAAAGGGGACCTATTATGCAAAAATCACTTTTCTAAGGTGTTTAAACACAGTTTTGTGGCAACAATCTGTGAATATAACCAGCTTCTAATGGTAATTAAGTTTGTCTGCAGAAACACTTTGATTGACATTCTCCCTTTGTACATGTCATCAGAGGGGGAAAGCCCCACCCACTAGTGACCATCTCTTCCTCATTAGCATAACAGCCCTGAGTGAGAAGCAGCCGTCCGCAGTTAAAGTTTTCACCTGCTGATAATACTATGGGGGGGGATTCATCTCCATCGTCATCAAAGCAGATGACCTGCTTCATTCCGGATGTCTTTTAGGGATGTTTTTGTAGACCTATCTAGGCTACTGTGTGTATAACATAATGATATTGTGTAGTCCTATAATGTGACGAAGCCGCTGACAATATGCAAGATTATGAAATCGCTTTGAATGTGTGCACACTTTTTCCGTGCTCACATTTGCATGTCACGAACATGCACTCTATGTACATTATAAATAAAGCCGCAGGGCGCACATTTGTTATTATCCTCTGCAAGTCATCTGTCCTTATTCATTCATTCATTCATTTTCTTTTCGGCTTAGTCCCTTTATTAATCTGGGGTCGCCACAGCGGAATGAACCGCCAATTTATCCAGCATATATTTTACGCAGCAGATGCTCTTCCAGCTGCAACCCATCACTGGGAAACATCCACACACACTCATTCACACACATACACTACTGACAATTTAGCCTACCCAATTCACCTATACCACATGTTTTTGGACTTGTGGGGGAAACCGGAGCACCCGGAGGAAACCCACGCCAACACGGGGAGAACATGCAAACTCCACACAGAAACGCCAACTGACCCAGCCGAGGCTCGAACCAGCGACCTTCTTGCTGTGAGGCGAGCGTGCTACCCACTGCGCCACCGTGCAGCCCATCTGTCCTTATGTCTTCATTAATTCACTGTTACAGCCGAGCACCTGAAAAGTACCTGAAAGTGTCATACGTTTTATATGATATTACAAATTTATAAAAATATATTTTATAATTAATTAAAACTATTAAAAACAGGAACTAAGCCGAAGGAAAGTGAAAGTGATAAACTCTTATTAGCGATGTATGATTTTTTTTTCAGGGTGGAATGTTAAAGTATATTAGGCTACTCAATTCAACAATTCAATATTACTCACTTAATATTTTTAAAGTTTGAATTGTTGACTGACTAGTAGTTTATTTATCACGTTGGAATAAAGAGTCCACTAAATTACAGGGAAAGTTATATTCTGTGGACACAAGATAACTAACCGAGTTAGTGGCGCCATCTAGCGGCGGCGTGTGGATCTGTCCCGACATTTAGGTACAAAGTATAAACCTATTAAACATTACTTAGGTGACTATTAAACTGCTAAACATTTAAACTGATAAAACCAAAAAATGAAACTTAAATTGTGTGGCCAATAACAAATATTTATATAAAGAATATTATTTATTATTATTTTTAGAAGTATTGTTTCTATTATTTAAAAACACACCTGCATATATATATTTTTTTATTTTTTTGAAGGGTGGGAGGGGGTCTTGTCTTCCTTCTTTTTTGTCCTCGGGTGATCACATGCCTGATTATCATTCTCTCTCTCAAATGGCGTACGACTGCTTCTCACTCAGGGCTGTTTATGCTAATGAGGGAGAGATCGTTACTAATGGGCGTGGTTTTCCCCCTCTGATGAATCAAAGTAATGCCGCGGTCACTAGAATTTGAGCATGCGATATTCTATTGTACAGTGCTGCGAAAAGGGGTGGCATTAAACAAAATGATTAGACGAAAAAAGTGAGCGATTGATCCATATTTTAAATTTCTGTCCAGAGAGGTCATGTTTTAATCTTCGGTCTCACGCAGTCACGTGATGCGATTTCGCAGGTCAGAGTTCACCAAGCTTGAACTTTACAACGCAGCGAACTGTGAAACTTGTCGCACAAGCTTGCGTCTCCGGTCTGTCGCATTTGCATGCGTATGAATGGAAGTCTATGAGGCGAAAAGTGCAGTGTGACTGCGGCTTAATTCATTTTTGTCACTTCTTGCTTACAAGTTGTTCAAAAAATGACAAACGATGACTGGTCTGCACTGTAAAAAAGTATATGATCGATTAGTCATGACAGCATATGTTTTTAGTTCATTGTAACTTATTAAACTAAGTTAACCATGTTCTAAGTTATGCAAGCTATTTTAAGTCAGTTTAACATAATATAAGTTCAATGGACTCATAACGTTAATTCAATTCAGCTTAAAAATTTAAGGCGACCAGTATTTTTTTACAGTGTGGAAGCGATGTGTAGCCGAACATCTTTGTTGTCCATGACCCATGAAGAATCTGATCAAATATCTAACCAAAATACTGTGTAGTCTGAAGCCGGCATCAGGGTTCACATTTTAAACAACCCTTGAACGTGCATTGTTTGAGCATGAATGACAGTTTTAATAATTTACACTTAGAATTAGAGACATATAGATGATAATAAGACACATATAGCGATGTTTTGCATAGGCAAGCACCACTCACATACAAAAAAAAAAAGATCTAGTTTCTTTTGCAACAATGCAGGTTGCCAAAAAGAAACCAAAAGCAGGATCAGCTTTGTTAATACTCATTCTATTTTTATACTCCATTAGCCCTGCAAAATGTAAAAGATGCAGTATTGGAAAATTCATTTTCCTTTCGAAGCCAAATAAATGTTTTGCAAGTGCCAGTGTTTGATACTTTGAATATTTTGTTTTATATGTTTCTAGAAATCCATTTTTTCCTGAGCTTGCAAGGCATCATATTAGCATGCGTAGGACATGTTATGGGATGAAATGATGTGTGGGAATAGATTCGGTATGTAGAACAGATGACAATCAGTGCCAAAAACAGAGAAGAAACCTTTATTTAAGATTATATTTATTTTCTTATTCATGGCATTGTTATGTCGGGTGTCAGATTCTGCTGGTCAGCTTATTTAAATCATTATGAAGAAGGTGACGTGATTACACTGAGAGTATTGTTTGATTTTCCTCTTTTCAGTTCTGCACCTTATTTAAAGCAAATGTCATTTATTCACTGCTGTTTTGAAACATGTTTTGGACTTGTATTGAACAGAATGTATCGACTCGTAGGCTTGTGAACCATCGTTCTCGGTTGTTGTTGTAAAATGGTGTCTTGCCTTATAGACCACTGTCAAACGTTGGTGTCAAAATCGAAATAAATCCTTTTGAAAGTGGAATATTTGTATTATGTACTTTAAAATGTTTGGAGTCAATGAAATTTTTGAAACAATGCTTTTTTTTTGTTAGTAAAATGCACAATATGGATTTTTAGTGAGATCTGTCGTGTTCAGTGTTGGCTAAGTTACTTTTAAAGGTGCAGTATGCAAGTTTGACACCCAGTGGTTGAACTACGTATTGCATTCCTGGATCAAAACAAACACAAGCGCAGGTTGCCAGATTGAGGACCAATGGGAGTATACCTGACTATCGAGCCTAAAGGCTGATTTAAGACTGATTTAAATCCTGTTCTTAATAAAAGCAACGGCACGCGATAGAAGTAATATTTACCATATTAAAAGGAGTTTTTGTTCTAACCAACACCTGAAATTTACATTTTAGATTCGGCTTCTTGCTAATCTTGATAAGACTTCTTGCAGCTGAACAACAAAACTATGACAATGATCACCTCAGGTACACCTCATGTGCTTTATTCAGTGTTAAATGCTAATAATGTGAGTTTGAATGGCCTTTCACATGACAATTATTGCCATACTACTGAAAGCAGCAGCAGATAGTTCACCTCAGATCTCGAAAATAAAATAAACCGTCTGAAATTGAACTTTAGAACTGTGACTCAGTGCAAACCAACACATATCAGTGATTCAGCATCTACATTTAATAATGTTAAAGAGGTTTAATATGTATTAATTAGATTATAAACCTCAACATTTCATTGGAGTGCAGTGAGCGCACTATTCTGTGCTTCTGAATGGCTGTATTTCAATTTCTGTCGTGTTTCATCTGGTGCAAACAGACAAATTGCTTATCACTGCAAATCTCATCACGTAGCGTGTTGTTAGGACACGGGGTTACAATGTAACCTGCTCACCTAATGTTTATGCTCGTAATATTTATATTATTTGCTAATTAATAACCTCATGTGGAACTCTGAATCTGCGTCTGAATCTGTCTCATATGAGGTCGCATTTCAGTCACGGATCATTATTTTAAGAGCTTCCTGACTGAATGAATGAAATATGCAGTTTTCCACCAAGGCAACCTGGGGTGCTGAAATATAATTGGCTAAAGTGACAGTGGGCGGGTTAAAGAGACCAAAACAAAGACAGACGTTCCGGCACGTAACGCACATGTTCAACGCAGAATATCTGACTTCAGCATTGTTTTTCAGATAAACAAGAATGTTCATTTAGCATGTTTCTTAAATATCTGCAAACATTTTATGGTATTTTTATGCTTTAGAAAAGTCAAAAACTTACATACAGCACCTTTAAAATATGAATTACTTATTACATCATTAAAAATGTATTTAAATTACTTTATTACTTTGCTTGTAAAGTAATTTAATTACTGAACTAAAACTACTTAAAATCCCTTAAATATCAATATAAATAGATATCAAATAAAAAATGCTGGGTTGTTGTAACCCAACGTTGGGTCAAATATGGACAAACCCAGTTGCTGGGTTAAAAAAATTGTCATTTAAATTAATTGAAAACATTTTTTCCACAAGGGGGCATTAGAGACACATTATATACTATTCCTGCATACGTTTTACACAGCGGATGCCCTTCCAGCCACAACCCAGTACTGGGAAGAAAAAAACGTAAATATACACTCCAAAAAAAAAAAAAAAAAGGAGAAATAGGTACAAATAATATATTCTTTTAAGGTTACTGCCCCGGTGACAAAGCAATGTGCAATATACAGTACAGACTATCTTTCAGAATTTCTTCCCTTTCTTCTGTTTATAATCATAAAAAGCATATTATGCAAAAAGGTATGATTAAAAATAAAAAATGCCCCCGTGTGTGTGTGCACTGCAAGCACTGAAACAGCTGGAGCATCAGAGCAGAGCTCATTAATATTCATGACTGTTCCAAATATGGTCAAAACTGAGTGCTTCACTCTAGGGGTATTTCCTGTGGTTATAAATAATCATATAAATGATTTTTTTTATCTACGCCCTGCTCACACTGTGAGATTTCAGCCACGAGATTTCAGCCACGATCATCTGAGACAAATTTGGGAAATCCTAAAAGATTCCTGAAATCCTAGGCTAAAATCTGTGATCTTTGGTCGTTGGTTTGACATGTTCACCGACAGCTGCTTAAAGCCCGTTGCGATCAGATTTTTCCTCCGATGGAGTTCTGGCAGTGTCAGAAGATTGCAGACACTTTCCTGCAGTGTGAAACAGCTGCGATGAGCGTCAATCCAAGAACCAATAGGAGCGCCGAATCTGATGACACAATCCGTGCGGCAATTCAAATGACCGCGGGGAAATGTCAAAACTGTTTTTTTCTTCCTGGTTTTATTATTGAGACACGCTGTGTGCAAAATCACCACTACAGATTGTTTACGTTTGCTGTGAGGAATCCTTTCAGAATGCGCAATAGTGAAAGTGTCATGGATGGATGATGTCAAATTCTGGGTGAGTTTTCTTCCGTGTTTGGCGCGTCTTCATTGTCGTTCATTCATTAATTTTCTTTTCGGCTTAGTCCCTTTATTAATCAGGGGTCGCCACAGCTGAATGAACCGCCAACTTATCCAGCATATGTTTTACGCAGCGGATGCCCTTCCAGCTGCAAGCCATCACTGGGAAACACCCATACACACTCATTCTCTCACACACACACACACACACACACTCATACACTACGGCCAATTTAGTTAATCCAATTCCCATATAGCGCATGTGTTTGGACTGTGGGGGAAACCGGAGCACACTCATTCACACACATACACTACAGACAATTTAGCTTACCTGTATTCATTCACCTGTACCGCATGTCTTTGGACTTGTGGGGGAAACTGAAGCACCCGGAGGAAACCCACGCCAACACGGGGAGAACATGCAAACTCCACACAGAAATGCCAACTGACCCAGCCGGGACTCGAACCAGCGACCTTCTTGCTGTGAGGCGACAGTGCTAACCACTGAGCCACCGTACCATCCCAGTGCACTTTATGGCACCTTTAAATAATATATCACCAAAATATTTTTAAAAAGTTTCTACATTTGATAGATTGTTGGTGCAACTGTCACATGCATTACTATAGTAAAGATGGCACAAACACTTGCATATAAAACAACATTATGAAATGCACAAGGTAAGACATGTCAGTGAGTGAGTTAAAACCATCAATCATCAGTGTTGAATAACAGCCTCTGACTCATAAACTACAGTAACATAACTAACCAAAACTCCCCTCCATGTTATGTAATGCTCTTTCACAGGTGAGACTGATAAGAAAAACAACTCAGGCAACATAACAACTGTTATCACGCAAAAGGTTTGTATGTACGGCAGAAGTGAGTGCTTGTGTGCCAGCGTCTGATGCAACACTTTGCCGGATTGAGAGGTGTGGTATTGAGTGCCATTGTGCTGGAGATTTGTGTTGGCAAACTGCTGTCTCATCCTGACTGTGTCAAGGTCACACACAGCCTGGAAATCTGACTTTGTGTCATGTTGAATAAAAAAAACTCTTAGTCATCGTTAATTTAAGATAGCATTCAAATCAGAACTGCTGTTTTAATATGACACGACAGATTTAAAGAGTAAAATTGTGTTTGTGTCTTTGCAGCTTTATGCTTTTCAATTAAATTCAATTCAAGTTCATTTGTACAGTGTAATAATTATTGTTTCAAAACGTGCACATTATTGCATTACAGTCTAAATCAGATGTTAGAGGTTATTAGTAAGCTTTACATGCAGTATTGAGTAAGTTACTTCAAAAAATGTATTAAT
>CAIGQV010018170.1:3358488-3373424 GCA_903798115.1 Danio jaintianensis
CGTCATGGTAAAGACAAGAAATTAGTTACTAAAACTATGTTCTCTCTGTTAAGCATCACTTGGGAAACATGAAAAATAATTAAAGTTTCATGAGAGGGCTGATAATTTTGTTTTCAACCATGCAGTTATTTAGATTACAAAGTACAGGATGCAAACTAGTTCGACAGAGCATTTGGAAATGGCATTGATCCCTTGTAGGTTTGTCTGGAAAGATTTCTGCATTATTATTAAAAGGAAAAGTAATTTTAAATGTGTCTGTGTGTGTGTGTGTGTGTATATATTATGAATGTGATGTCATGTTATTATTTAAATGTGTTCACAGTAAAATTGTCATCAGGCTAAATATTGCCTTCTGGGATGTGTATCTATTTAGATCAATTTTACTCAGAAGTATGTTTGTAAATGTTATTTTTTTTATTTATCAATTCTCATCACATTCTCTTTTCCTTCCCTCTTTTTTTCCCCTCCACTTTCCTCTCTTCTGTCACGCTCTGCAGTATCTCACATAAAATAAGTAGCACAGTTGGTAGCATGTGGGACTCGATCAAGAGCGTTTTCTCTAGGTAACATCCGTTTGTCCAGTTCTTGACTGTGAAAAAAACACATTCAATCTCAAATCTAAGCATTAGCCTAGTTTGTTTTAATCAGTGGAAGTGAATTACAATTAAAATGTGTGTGTGTGTGTGTGTGTGTGTGTATATATACAGTGGGGGAAATAAGTATTGAACATGTCATGTTTTTTCCTGGGAATAATATTTCTAAAGCAGCTGTTGACATGGAGCTGAAGCAGATTTTGGTAAAAACCCAAACAATACAAACATAAAAATAAAACAAAACAAAAAAAATCTGATAAATGAGTTGTGTGTAATAACAACAAAATGACAGAAGGAGAAAGTGCTGAACTACTGAAATGTGTTTAATTCTTTATATAAAAGGCTCTTTTGGTGAAGGCAGCTTAAAGACGCCTCTCATATGGAGAATGAAGTCACATGCACTGCTCAGGTGTGAGTTTCTCACAGACTTCAACAGAGTGTCAAAATCTTGATGGTTCTGTGGGTCTCGTCTATCCAATCTGAGCTTTATATTGTATTTTCTATTGGATTCAAGTCAGGTGATTGGCTGGGCCATTCTAAAGCTTATTTTCTTTCTCTGAAAGCATCTGAGAGTCTCCTCGGCTGTGTTTTGGATCATTGTGTTGCTGAAATGTCCACCCTGGTTTCATCTTCATCCTCCTGCTAATGTAGATGTTGGACTGAAGCAGCTGATATTCATTTACACCGAGGAAGGGCAGAGGGTTGCTAAAGAGAGATTTCAGCTGCTGTCTGGGCTTTAACTGCCGAACTACACCTCCCTTTCTTCATGTGTTCAATACTTTTTTTTTCCCCTGTGTCATTTCATTTTATTACACACAACTTCATTTGTAAAATAATTAGATTTGTTTTCTTTGCATATATGGATTTTTGTTATCAACATCCGGTGAAAATTTCTAATCAACGACACCTTTAGAAATATGTTTACTGAGAAAAATGCTGACGTGTTCGATACTTATTTTCACCCTCTGTATATATACTGTGGAGTTGAAATGGTAAGTATGGTACCTAAAATAATAGGTTGTGTTTTGTATACCAATGATAATTGTTTTCACTGATTTAGATGTAATGCACATTAGTTTTGTTGATTTCTCCTTTCCTCAAATTGTTTTGTGTTTTTAAATGTACTGATAGTCGATTGTGGATCTTAAAACTAAACATTTACAGACCACAAAACTGTACTTTGCCAAAGACACAAAGTTAATTTTTGATTTGCTCATTACTAGTGGTGGACAGTACAAACATCATGTAGTTGAGTGAAGTGTAGGTACCATAATAAAATATCATTTAGCAGAATTATGAAGTTTTACCTGATTCTTATTTTATATACTGAATTATTAAAAGTAACTTCATTGTTTTTGCTTATGTGAATGGATGAAATGCAAAATAATAATATTTTGTTTCCCAGTACTGGGTTGCAGCCGGAAGGACATCCGCTGTGTAAAACAAATGCCGGAATAGTTGGCGGTTCATTCCACTGTAGCAACCTCTGATAAATAAGGGACTAAGCCGAAGGGAAAATGAATGAATGAGTGAATATTATTTTGTGCAGAAATCGATCTTTATGTGGATACGTTCTTGCTGTGTGCTTATTATATGTTTCTCATGCAAATATGCAGTATTTTAGTTTCTATTTACACAATAACCATCGCTGTCCACCACTGCTCGGGTAATAAACTACTCTGTCGACAAGGAATAAACTGTTGTTCGTTACAGTTACATCAGTCAATTTCAGATGATTGTTATTTGAAAACACAAGTTGTGTTTTTAGCCACTTGGTGTATGCTCTGTTAAACCTAATGCTATAGCTTTGCAAAGAAAGTTAGTAAAGCAAACAGAATCAACAGATGTAGAATTAGGCCTGTCACGATATCTATTTTTTTTGTTGTACCATATATTGCACCAAAATATATTGCGATAAACGATATTATTGTCATTTTAAGACCATTTTATGCCACTCATTATATAATGCCAGACTATATGACAATATAATATTGTCGCAATGCAAGTACACTCTTCCAAAGAACACATCATATTTTATTCTTAAGAATATTTCATTTAATTATAGTCATTTTAACAGTTTAATAATCAGGAATTGTAATCAGAATGTGAAAATGCATATCCTAAATAAATAATAATAAATGTTATCACAAAAGTGCAAGGTAAAGAGTAACAGAGGCTGCGATATCTGCGACCAGATCTATTTTCAGCTGTCAGACACCCACATGAAAATATACTACAGTAATTTATAGTAAATACTATAGTGTTTTTTAACCATACTGACACTGACACCTCCAATAGAGATAGAGATGTTGCACAATCAGCTAAAGTGTTGCTAGAATTGGTTTTTTTGTATGGGCGATATATATTGCATCACCAAAAGTGATTGAGCTCATGTCCATGTGTTGTGTGATAAGTCCATATATTGATTATTGTGACAGGCCTAATGAGAATCACGTTGCGTTTGTGATTGATTTTTTTTTATTTTAATTTTTTTTAATGCATGAATTCAAAGTGATACACTGTAGTGCAAGTATTATATTGCTCTGATTATCAGTGTGTTATACTGGTGGCTGCTCTTTACAACTTCCTTTTGCTTTTGTTTTACCAATTCTCTTAACACCAAGTCTTTGTATTAAAACAAAAATGTCTGCTTTACAGCAACAGCAAATCAGAGGAAACCACAGGACCGGAGAAAGAGGAGCAGCAAACCAGTGAGGTGTGTGTGTTTGCATGTGCGCACATGTTTTAATAACGTATACTAGCATATTAGAATCTGGTAGTAGTTTATTTATTCATTCATTCATTCATTCATTTTCCTTCGGCTTAGTCCCTTATTTATCACGGGTCGCCACAGCGCAATGAACGCACAATGTTTTATGCAGCAGATGCCCTTCCAGCTGCAACCCAGTACTGGGAAACACCCATACACACTTACATTCACACACACTCATACACTATGGTCAATTTAGTTTATCCAATTCACCTATAGCGCATGTGTTTGGACTGTGGGGGAAACCGGAGCACCCGGAGGAAACCCACACCAACATGGGGAGAACATGTAAACTCCTCACAGAAATGCCAATTGACCCAGCCGGGACTCGAACCAGCGACCTTCTTGCTGTGCTAACCACTGAGCCACCTTTAATATCTATCTTAATATCTATATATAGTCTTAATATTACTTTTAAGAAGTACTGAAATTCAGATGTGGTACACTGTAAAAACAAATCTTGCTGCCGTTATATTTTTAGTCAGTGTGACTGGCTAGAAAAGTTAATTCAAACAAAACAAAATTAGTTAAAAGTTTCGTTAACGTGAGTTAGTAGTGCCATATATTTTAAAGGAAAGTTTTTTTTCAGGACAGACTGGGCCAGACTGGGTGGAAAACACTGTGGACAAATGAACTGATGCAATACATATTGTGGAGATAATTCAGTTTTTTTTTAAATTATGATTATTATTATTATTATTCATTCATTCATTTTCTTTTCGGCTTAGTCCCTTTATTAATCTGGAGTCGCCACAGCGGAATGAACCGCCAACTTATCAAGCATATGTTTTACGCAGCGGATGCCCTTCCAGCTGCAACCCATCACTGGGAAACACCCATACACACTCATTCACACACATACACTACGGACAGTTTAGTTCACGCAATTCACCTATAGCGCATGTCTTTGGACTTGTGGGGGAAACCGGAGCACCCGGATGAAACCCACGCAAACACGGGGAGAACATGCAAACTCCACACAGAAATGCCAATTGACCCAGCCGAGGCTCGAACCAGCGACCTTCTTGCTGTGAGGCGACAGCGCTACCCACTGCGCTGCCATTATTATAAAAAATTTTTTTTTGCAGACCAAAACAAAAAACATAATGGGAACTAGGGCTGCACGATATTAGAAAAATCTGATATTGCGACATTTAGTTTTGCTGTGATTTATATATTGTGATATAAATATAATTTCACCAGATTATTTGAATAGCTCTGTTTGGAGCGATTCCATTAATTCAGATCGACTGTGATGGTCAGGTCCTTTTCTATGCAGTGGATCTGCATAAATCAAGCAGAAATAAATAAATAAACAGTGCTTTAGGGTTTTGTGGGGAGTCTAACAGTATTCAAGTACAGAAATTGAACAATCAAATGTAAAACAGCATGGTCATCATTGTATTAATAATTTAAAAAATACTAATATCTTTCAATCTTTAATAAATAATCTAATCCTGCGATTATTAAACACGTTGCAATATCAATGCACAAACAATATATTGTTCAGCCCTAATGGGAACTTTACAATACAGATTCATTGGACCTAGGTAGTGTACTGTGTCCATTCTTGAGCTTTAGGATATGAATAATATTTTTGTTCAAATAAAAACTGGCTTCCTTTTGTTCTAGTGGATTATAATAAAAAAAAATCTTATGTTTGTTTTAGGATGGACAAATAAAAGAAGAGGAGGATAAACCGGGCATGTGGGAGGAAACCTTCAAATCTCATAGTGATTCAAAGCCCAATGGTACATTGAAATATTAGTTTTCCTTTTTATTCTATAAGATGTTAAGTACAACATATGCAAGAGAAATGCAGTTATGTTTAACCTTTTTTGTCTTTTGTAATCTCCATTTCATTTCAGGTCCGTCGTCTATAAGTTTAGATTTTTCTCTGCCCGGTGTGGAGCATGTGTACGGCATTCCCGAACACGCAGACACACTCAGACTGAAGAGCACAGAGTGAGTTACACAAACATAGTCTTAAGCAATGCACAAATTGTTCTTAATTATTGTAATGATCTGGGGTCTCATTTAAAAACACTCGTGTTGCACATACGCCACGTCCCACGCAAAAGTTGTTTAAAGGTTTATCCCAGTAAGAAGATATCTACCTGTCATATTTGTCAGATCACACTCTCCATGCCAGGTAAATAAGATCTAGCCCCGGATGTCAGATCCTGTCAGAAAATGTCTGTTTCTCTGGGTATCCAGACAATAAGCCAGAGAAGCCGCCCAATACCCAAACCTGTTAACCAGTATTCAACTGAATTAACAATCTCCTATCAATATAGGAGTGGACTGGGAAACCCAGAGAAGAACAGTAGACGAAGTGATGATAAAGAAAGTTTATTGAATAATCTTAGTTGTGTATGTTTCAATGCGCATTTGATTTCTAGTTTAATTATTACAGGTTTATACTGAGTTGATCATGAAAATTAAATATCAAATACATTTGAGCATTTGATTTCTCATTTGAGAATGCATTTTGATTTATTATTTAATAATTTGTACATTTGATTTACCATTTGTGTAGTTGTTTTGAGAGTTTGATTTATTAAAATAATCAAAATAAAATAAAAAACTTCCACAGACCAGGGCAAATCCAACAAGTGTTATTATGCCACAAGCAACAGCAATGGAAAATTACTGCTTTACAACATTGTCCAGTGACAATACAGACCTTGAAATGGAGACATCTCGCACTCTTGAATCCTCACAGTCATAAGATTATAACAATATGGAAAAAGGAAACAATAATAAAGCAATAATTATAGGGAAATAATAATAAAATATAAAAACATAATAAAATAAATAACAAAAATCGAATCATTAACCAATGATCAATAAAATGATATAATGATAATTATATAAATGGCTAATATGATTAAAAAAAATAAATGAAGAATAAAATATAAACAAAATGAAAATAAAACACAACACAAATAAATGGTTGCTTTCTTAAAGCAACACACACACACACATAGGTTTGCTACAAGTATTCTCAGATCCTTAGATAGATTGTTTGTTTTGAAGACAATACATTTTAGATTATTTTTGCTGGTTGAAACTAGGCATGGGACGATAACAGGTTTACCGCGGTTTTGAAAAGTCAAGGTTTTAAAACCATCAAAATTTTCTGTTTTATATATATATATATAAGGTATTTGTAAGGGGTTTTTTTACGTGTTTTTTACATCTATTTCATTGAGGGTTTTTTTGCAGCAGACCCTTCACATCAAAAGCTACTGGTCAGCCCACGATTAAGGAACCAAATCGCTTATAAACCAGCATCCAAGCACGCTGTAGACCTGAACAGTGGAGTGGCTTTACTTTATATCTAAAGAAAAGACAGATATCCAAAGATGCCTTTTCCAAGTTGTAAAGAAATCTGTGTTTTTGAAACTAATGAAGACAGCAGAAGCCAATGACTTATTTTATTTAGCCTGACATGTTTACTACTCCAAAATATTTTAAATCTTAACATAAAAAGTACTGTGTTTAGTGGGGAAAAAAAGTTTGTTACCGAGACATTAAAAAGAACCTATTTTAGAGCAGTAATCACAATACCGTGAAACCATGATATTTTTATCCAAGGTTATCATACCGTCAGAATCTTATCCCGGCCCATGCCTAGTTGAAACACTTCAGATGTGGGCTGCTGGCTATGAGTGGATGTCAGAAGTGACTAGGCATGGGACGATAACCGGTTTCAAGGTATACCGCGGTTTGGAAAATCAAGGTTTTAAAACCGCTCAAATTTTCTGTAATACCATTCCTACGGTATATGTAAGTTTTTATTTATTTATTTATTTTTTACCTGTTTTTCAAGACTCTTTTATTTACTTTTTTAGGGCAACAGTATCTCCACATCAAAAGCTACTGGTCAGTCCAATTTCAGCTGCCTTTTAAACTTTTTGAAACTAATAAAGATAGCCGAAGTCAATAATTTATTTTAATTATTCAGCCTGACATGTTTACTGTGCCAAAATATTTGAAATGTTTCTTAAAAATAAAATCTATTGTGTTCAATTGGGGGAAAAGTTGTTGTTTTTATCCAGACATTTAAAAAGAACGTATTTTAGAGCAGTAAACACAATACCGTGATACCATGAAACCGTGATATTTTTATCCAAGGTTATCATACCGTCAGAATCTTATACCAGCCCATGCCTAGAAGTGACATTGTCAGAAATTAAATTATGAAAAAGGAAAAAATGTCGATGTTTCCCTGTTTTTCGCTGCTTTTAAAAAAAATGTAATATACATATTTTTTTTAACACAATGGCTTCCAGTCTTCAGAACTCTTTCAAATAGTTTCTTTTGTGTTCAACAGAGCAAAAAATTAAAGCAAAAATGGTTTGGAAATAGTTTTGATGCATGTAAATGATGAATTGGGTGAACTATTAAGGTTATAAATAAATAAATAAAATCAGTTGTCCACTATATTTCTTTGCATTTAGTTTTTTGTATTCAAGCTTAAAATCTTTTTACCAGAATTGATAGTTATTGACTTATATATCTGTTACTCTCTCCAAATATAAAGAGATATGTTATTGAATTGACCATAATGTTTTTTCCTTTAGAAATTCAGACCCGTATCGACTGTACAATCTGGATGTCTTTCAGTATGAGCTGCACAACCCAATGGCTCTTTACGGGGCCGTTCCTGTCCTCATATCTCACAGCACTGAGCGCACCATGGGCATCTTCTGGCTAAACGCTGCAGAAACATGGGTGGATATCAGCTCAAACACTGCAGGCACAGTGAGTCGACCTGACATGTTGTAGCACACTGTTTTAACACTTTTCTTTTATTGGGGGGAATATACACAATTACAGAAAATGTTTACAAGTATATAAAGATCCTCCACATTTGACTTATGCATACAAAATATTTCCTTCTATGATTATTGAATATGAGTATTTACATATATATTCTTAGTCTACTTACACATTACACAGAATTAATATGTAAACCATTGTCTAAATTGACAAAGATTCTCAGTCTAGAATTACAGAAGGAAAAGAAAGAGAACTAAGTATATACATAAACTCAAATAAAATAGGTAAAATGTTTTAACACATCTTTAACATGTTACCAATGTGCTGAATCATGGTTACAACATGCCAAAACATGCTAACAGGGTGTTAAAACATGCTAGAAACACATTTTTCTAGAATTGTTTCTAGCATGATTTAGCACATTGTCTTAAGATTGATAGACAAAATATATCTGAAAGCCTTTCAGTGCTATATTTACTCGTACAGAGGGGGAAATAAGTATTGAACACGTCACCATTTTTTCTCAGAAAACATATTTATGTTCTGTGTATTAAAATGAAATGACACAGAGAAAAAGTATTGAACACATGAAAAAAGGGAGGTGTAGTTCGGCAGTGAAAGCCCAGACAGCAGCTGAAATCTCTCAGTAATTCTTCAGCAACCCTCTGCCCTTCCTCAGTGTAAATGAATATCAGCTGCTTCAGTCCAACATTTACATTAGCAGGAGGATGAAGATGAAACCAGGGTGGACATTTCAGCAACACAATGATCCAAAACACAGATGAGGAAACCATCAAGAGTTTTACACTGTTGAAGTCTGTGAGAAACTCACACCTGAGCAATGCATGAGACTTCATTCTCCATTTTAGAGGTGTCTTTGAGCTGTGTAAGAAAAAAAGAGGACTTTGGAAGATCTCAGTGAAGATGTTTATTCAGCATAGCAGTCTCAAAATACACGGCAGTACCTTGGGTTCACCGGAGTCAGAATGAACCCTGAACATTCTTAAACTCAAACCTTTATACTGTTTTAGATGTTGGCTTTAGACCTGCCTTTAGATGTTAATGAAATTGCTCCTTGGCTGTTGACCCAGCTTTTCTCTCTATCTCTCTATGTTAATGGTGTTTCAACACCATTGATGAGATGGTTCTTTGTGCACCACACCCATCCCCATTCTACAATTGTTACCATTTGGTCGAGATGTTGTCACCTCAAACAATGCAGAGACAACAAACTGTTGACTTATCTTTTCTCTCATAAGTCAGCCCTTTTGGGAAATGAGCATCAATTCACCATTTAGAGTGGAAGTTGGGTCGATGCAGACTCATTTCTTACAGTTGCCATCACCAAAAAAAAAAGCCTGTTATAGACAGTATTAAATACGTTTCAGTAGTTCAGTACTTTCTCCTTGTGTCATTTCATTATTACACTTAACAAATTTTATTATTTTACAATTTTATTTTTAT
Source organism: Danio jaintianensis (assembly GCA_903798115.1). Classification (NCBI taxonomy): domain Eukaryota; kingdom Metazoa; phylum Chordata; class Actinopteri; order Cypriniformes; family Danionidae; genus Danio; species Danio jaintianensis. The sequence goes on from CAIGQV010018170.1 coordinate 3,368,104, forward strand.
GTTTGTATTGTTTGGGTATTTACCAAAATCTGGTTCAATTACATGTCAACAGCTCCTTTAGAAATATTATTCCCAGGCAAAAACATGACTGTGTTCAATACTTATTTCCCCACTATTTGTCATGTTTCTATATCTGCACATTTATTGGTTCAAAGTTTTAAATGTGTGTCCGTATTTCAGACGATGTTTGTGATAATGCCTGACTTTGTGCAGGTGTCTAGTGACACTCCTCAGACGGATGTCCGCTGGGTTTCTGAGAGCGGCATTATTGATGTCTTTATCATGCTGGGACCAAAACCTGCAGATGTCTTCACTCAGTACGCCTCACTCACAGGTACACAAACACACTAGTGAAGTTCAATTCAATTCTAGTTTATTTGTATAGAGCTTTCCACAAGAATTATTGTTTCAAAGCAGCTTTACAAACTGTGCACATTATTGCATTACAATCAAAATTCAGAAAGGTTAAGGTTATTAGTTACCATAACTTTATTAGTTACTAATAACTTTAACTAATTAACTAGTAACTAATAGCTTTTAACAGTTAAAGTTATTATATATAAACAGGTAACCTGCAGTTATACAGTATATAGGTGATGTCTATGTGTACAAAGTGCCACAGCACAGTTTAAAAATGCATGATTTCAATGTATATATCATTATATTTTCAATTTAAAAGCACAATTCCCTCTGCCTGAGTGAAGTACAGCTCAGTTACTTACTCATGTATTTCAAAACCATATGGTACATGTATTCTAAATACATTTTTAAATCATTGTGCCCACTCACTCTTAAATCTCATTCATGGATTTTCATATTCAGTTAGAACAAGAAATTTCTTTCTATGAAGCCTGTATTTATAAAGCATTATAAGGGTATTCATAATGCATAATAATGTGCATAATCCCTGTTAAACAACCATATGATAAATAATCATAACGAGAAATAAATATTCTTTATTCATTGTAATGCATGCATGTGTTTTGCTTATATTGCATTTGTATCCTTGCTTATTTTCAGAATAAGAACAAACATAAGCACATAAAATCTATCTATCGATATTTTATTATTATTATTATTAGTAGTAGTAGTTGTTGTAGCAGCAGCAAATGATATTGCATTGTTTAGTTTAATTGATGTGAAAAATTTGTATTTTACAAATACAGTTTCTAGAGTAAGTGTTACCAAAAATGATTATATAGTCATGACATCACACAAGCAGTATGTACTATAGTAATTCATGGATTGTATAATAATGTTGGTCACATTTAATTGTAATGTACAATTCACGCTACATTCCCACCAACTATTCCAGCATATGTTTTACGCAGCGATGCCCTTCCAGCTGCAACCCAGTACTGGGAAACACCCATACACACTCATACTCTACTGCCAACTTAGTTTATTCAATTCACCTATAGCGCATGTGTTTGGACTGTGGGGGAAACCGGAGCACCCGGAGGAAACCCACGCCAACCCGGGGAGAACATGCAAACTTCACACACAAGTGCCTACTGGTCCAGCTGGGATTGGAACCAGCGACCTTCTTGCTGTGATTCGACAGTGCTAACCACTGAGCCTCAATTCACGCTATTAACAAACCATTACCTAAGATTTTAACTCAAACTACTAATTTGCAGCTTATTAATAGTTATTAGAGTAGTAGTTGGGTTTAGGTATTGGGTAGGATTAGGGATGTAAAATAAGATTATGCTTTATAAGTGCTAATATACAGTTAAGATCTTAATAATAGGCCAGTGGTAAATGATGTGAATTTACTTAAACTAAAGTGGTCCCATAATGTTTATTTTCTGCTTAATTTGAGTGGTTTCATTTACTCATAAATGTGGTGATGTTGTTTTTTTGTCCTCAGGCACGCAGTCTCTTCCTCCTCTGTCGGCGCTGGCGTATCATCAGTGCCGCTGGAACTATAATGATCAGGAGGACGTAAAGGATGTGGATCAGGGCTTCGATGAGCACGACATCCCGTATGACTTCATCTGGCTGGACATTGAACATGCGGATGGAAAACGCTACTTCACCTGGGACCCCATCAAATTCCCCACACCTAAAGACATGCTGAGGGGGCTGATGGACAAGAGACGCAAGGTGTGTGTGTGTGTCTGTGTGATAAAAATGAATCCCTGTGAGTTATACAACTAAAAAGTATACATATTGCGTAACACATAACTTATAACTAGGGCCAGACAGAATCTGCGGACATTTTTTGCTATTTCTGCTGAGAATTTTGTAAAAAATCTGCGGATTTATGCAGAATGATTTTAAGAGTATCATAACTAAAAACGTAATATATGAAATAAAAAATAATACATTTTTAACTTTTATTTAATGTTTACAATGCAAATCCAATCAGATCCACTTATTTGGTAAATAAAGCAAGTCTCTCATATCTCTCTTAAAAGACAGAAAAATTACTTTACAAACTGTATTGTAAATAAATCATATGAACATTTTAATATTACTATTATTATATCACAATAATATTAGTGAAATGAATTTAAAAACTGAATAAATATAAATTTACACACATTTACACAAGTAAATACATAGACACAATCGTGGGCTAAAAATGGGCTAAATATGTGGAAATCTGCGGATTTCTGCGCGCACAGATTTCGTGTGGGCCTACTTATAACATATAAGATAGAGTGTGTGTAAACTGTGATATAATACCTTTTAAATGTTGGGAAGGTGTGAAAAAAAAGTTTTGTTTAATTACTATTCATCGAGGATGCATTAAGAGACCATAAAGAAGACATTTATAATGTTGCAAATATTTCTATTTCAAATAAATGCTATTGTTTGGACTTTTCTGTTTATTTCAGCATTGTTGAGATTACATTTTAAAATAAATTAGAACCATTATTAGCAAATAATAGTTTACCAAATCATCAAATCAGACTGATTTCTAATTTGCTCAAAATTCAAGTTAAAAAAATCTATATGAATATGTAATGCAAATCTCACAATATTACTGTATGTACCTGTATTCATGTATACGTTTTTCAGGCTTTCGTTGATGGATGATATTTAGGGTGATGCAATATTTATTTTTATTCATAATGCATCCAATCTCTTGCATTTTACAATCCGATCAAAGACCAATGAAAAAATAAAGTCCCACCTTGTTTTGTTTTCCCCCTTTCTAATTTATTTTATACACGATGACACTTTTCACACCATATTTCAGCATTTAAATCAAATAAGTCACATCTTTCATTTCACACCAACATTAACGCTGTCAAATTGCAAGCCACTTAAAAATTCTGGAAGTAATCCATGTTCTCAATGTAACAGAATGCAGTAAAATCATTGAGATAATCAGTCAAATTACCCTAATATGTCATTATGCTTATGAATTTTATTGCTAACAGATAAGCAGTTTATATAGTTTAAAACATTTAAGCATTCATTATATCACCCAGCTCAAATTTTTGTTTTAAATCTGATGATGTTGTGTTTGTGTCCTCAGCTAGTGGCCATTGTAGATCCTCACATTAGGGTGGACAGTGGCTACAGGATTCACAACGAGATCCGCTCCAAGAACTTTTATGTCAAGAACAAAGATGGAGGAGACTATGAGGGCTGGTGTTGGCCAGGTGCGTACATTTACATTTACGTTTAGCCATTAGATAACACTTTTTTTAGCGATTCGGCAAAATGTAATACACATATAGAGATAAAGAGAGAAGAGTGTTACTACGGGTGGTTTGTCAAGCCCACTCACCTGTGTGAGGCACACTTCATAAATGCATAATGTATTTAAAAAGGTGGTTTGCCATCTCCAGGTTGAAGGAAAGTCTTTACCCCAGGTGGAGGAGTTTAAGGATCTTGGGGTTTTGTTCACTACTGAGGGAATGATGGAAAATAAGATTGACAGGCGGATCGGTGTTTGCGGTCAATTTACCAGTCCGTTGTGGTAAACAAGGAGCTGAGCCGAAAGGCAAAGCTCTTGATTTACCAGTCAATCTACGTTCCTACTCTCACCTATGGTCATGAGCTTTGGGTCATGACCAAAAGGCAGAAATGAGTTTCCTTTGCAGGGTGGCAGGGCGCACCCTTATAGATAGGGTGAGGAGCTCTTTCACCCGGGAGGAGCTCGGAGTAGAGCCGCTGCTCCTCCACATCGAGAGAAGTCAGCTAAGGTGGCTCGGGCATCTGTTTCGGATACCTCCTGGACACCTACCTATGCATGTCCCACGGGAAGGAGACCTTGGGGAAGACCCAGGACATGCTGGAGGGACTATGTCTCTCAGCTGACCTCTGAACACTTCGGGATCCCCCCGGAGGAGCTGGAGTAAGTGTCTGCGGAGAGGGAAGTCTGGGGTTCTCTCCTGAGACTGCTGCCCCCGCGACCCGGCCCCAGATAAGCAGAAGAAAATGAATGAATGAATGAATGAATGAATGAATGAATGAATGAAGGAATGAATATGGAGTGATTGTAAGAAAGTGTCTGGTGCAAAACTGGTGCAAGTGTCAGTTAAAGAGATGAAAAAGTGTGTTTTCTACAGGTGGTTTGTCAAGCCCACTCACCTGTGTGAAGCTCACTACATAAATGCACAATGTATTTTTAGTTTTTTTGAGATATGGAGTGAGTGTAAGAGTGTCTGGTGCAAAACTGGTGCAAGTGTCAGGTAAAGTGTCAAAGAGATGAACATGTGTTTTCTACAGGTGGTTTGTCAAGCCCACTCACCTGCATGAGGCACACTCAGAATGGCATAATGTTTTGAGGTTGTGGTGTGGTGTGGTATCTGCTCACCTGTTGTCATCAATGTGAAACTTCTGTTCAGACTACTGAAATGCACAGTTTTCTTCTGAAGGTAATTCAGGCTATCCTGACTTCACTAACCCGGAGATGAGAGCGTGGTGGGCCAGCATGTTTGCCTATGACCAGTATGAGGTATGATTTTTAGTTAGATTCACCGTTAAAACTGCTGATGATTTTAGGTCTGTAATAGGGCTGTGCAATTCAGTTTTGATTTTGATTTTGGCTTCCAACAAATTAATCGAGATGTAACTATTATCGTGTTATACCCGGCCCCCTTTCCAGCATTACGCATTCATTCTCTGCAAAGCTCAGTTTCAGATGAAAAATAGTAAAAGCATGTACTGTAATGTGAGATTTGCAGCATGGGACGTGCTTCGTGATTGAATTCACTCATGTTTTTAAAAGCGTGAAAGAGAACATGCGTGCGTATGTTAAGGACTAACTTTAAGTTATCAAATATCGAATTGAAAAATCATATTTAACTACTAATATACAGTTTTTGTGAATTTTATTTATTTATATTTATATATAT
>CAIGQV010018170.1:3377036-3392138 GCA_903798115.1 Danio jaintianensis
ACACACACACACACACACACACACACACACACACACACACACACACACACACACACACACACACACACACATATATATAAATACAATGCTGTATTTAATAATGCATTGGCCAATCAAAGCCATTAAGATTTTTGATATACATATATATATACATGTATGTATGTATGTATGTATGTATGTATATATATGTATATATATATATATGTATATATGTATATCAAAAATCTTAATGGCTTTGATTGGCCAATGCATTATTAAATACAGCACAAGCACAACATGTGATTGGCTACAATGCTCATTGCTGCACTTCTAAATGTAAGCAGATCTAAATGTGATGCCAAAATGTTCACTTTAATCAAGAAAGCCAAATTCCCTCCATCGGCCCTTACGATCATGGCCTCTCAATCATCCCCATCCACTAAATTGGTTGTATCACTGTCTCTCCACTCCAACAATAGCTGGTGTGTGGTTAGCACACTGGCGCCGTTGTCCTGTGCCTGCCGTCGCATCATCCAAGTGGATGCTGCACACTGGTGGTGGTGTGAAGAGACCCCCCTCATGATTGTGAAGCGCATATATATATATATATATATGTATGTGTGTGTGTGTGTGTATATATATATATATTAAATGCTATGAAAATCAAGCTATGGGGCCAAAATTACAGCTGTTAAAGTTTTGGTTTAAAAAAATGCCGTTCTCAAACGTGTTAAAGCATCATATAAATTAATGTCACTTTTTTCTTAGACCTCTGTGGGTAGAATATCCTGCCGATGTCATCACTTTCTCAATTGAGGATGAATACTTGATTGGTGAGGATTATTATTTCTTTTATAATTAGCCCTAGTAAATGTCATAGCAGATAAGTCTAAAACAAGTTAATTTCTCATCGTAGGGAAGGATTTGCTGGTGCACCCGGTCACCGATGAGGGCGCCACTGGTGTTACTGCGTATCTGCCTGGGAAAGGCGAGGTGACGTATTTATTATCATTGAACATTGGAGCATCTGGAATTGATTGTTTCCTACAAGACTCTCTAAAACGTCCTCCGGGTTACCCTTGTAGGTCTGGTATGATGTTCACTCTCTCCAGAAGCATGATGGGGATCAGAACCTCTACATTCCTGTCACCATGAGCTCCGTAGGTCCTCATTATTTCATGTTTTGACCTTTTATTTTGAATTATTGCAATGTAAATTATGGCCTAATACAGGAATAGATCACCATAACAATCACATTGCTACCACACACAATAGTTTAGTAGCTGAAAAGTCTATATATAGATAGATAGATAGATAGATAGATAGATAGATAGATAGATAGATAAATATATATAAATTATAATTATATTTATATATAAGTCCGGATTATTAGCCCTCCTGTTAGCGCTCAAAACTTTTCAATTTGCAAAGATTTTAGATCCACAAAAAATGATAAAACAGAAAGCAAAATAAATGAGCGCACAATGAAAAATGTGGCGGTAACTCACTAAAATGGCAATTTATTTTTTGCAATGCCAAAAATATGTTATCAAAGACTTTTTTTTAATCTTTTTTTTTTTTAGTTTATTTCTTTATTTTTTAATTACAATGTACCTAATTTTAGTCTAAAACTATATATGTTTGTTTGACTAATAAAGACAATTAACACAAAATTAACTCCAGCATACATGGTTTCAAGGGTGGCACGGTGGCTCAGTGGTTAGCACTGTCGCCTCACAGCAAGAAGGGCGCTGGTTCGAGTCCCGGCTGGGCCGGTTGGCATTTCTGAGTGGAGTTTTCCTCCGGGTGCTCTGGTTTCCCCCACAGTCAAATACATGCGCTATAGATGAATTGGGTAAGCTAAATTGGCCGTAGTGTATGAGTGTGTGTATGGGTGTTTCCCAGTGATGGGTTGCAGCTGGAAAGGCATCCGCTGTGTAAAACATATGCTGGATAAGTTGGCGGTTCATTCCGCTGTGGCGACCCCTGATGAATAAAGGGACTAAGCCAAAGGAAAATGAATAAATGAATACATGGCTTCAAAACTTTTCAACTCGCAAGCAAAACATTTCAATTCGCAAGCAATAAATGACAGCAGAACAGAGAGCAAAATGAAGGTGTGCGCAATGAAAATTGTGGTAACTGCATAATAGGACAATAGTTTCTTTTTTGCAATGCAAAACATTTTATTATCATTGACATCATTTTTTTTTATTAAACTTAAAAAAACAATTTGCAATCTTTTATTTTTAAATGACTATGTACTTAATTGTTCCCTAAAACTAAATAATTTTGATTAAATAATAAAGAAACAAAACTAACTCCATAATAACATTGACTTTAAAATAGTAAAAAAAAAATAAAAAAATTTGCTTTTATTCTAGCCGAAATAAAACAAATAAGACTTTCTCCAGGAGAAAAAATATTATAGGAAATACTGTGAAAAATTCCTGAATCTGTTAAACATCATTTGGGAAATATTTGAAAAAGATAAAAAATTCACAGGAGGGCGAATAATTCTGACTTCAACTGTATATTATAGTATGCATGCATGCATACATACATACATACATAATAATACACTATACTATAGTATGGTTCAAAAACACAAGTTACTATAGTTTTGGGTAATTTAGTTCAGGCGATTTTTCAGCCATTGCCTTGATGGATGGATTTGTGTAGGAATATAATTAAAAATAAATTAATTTCAAAAATAGTTTTCTATAATTGCTTCCTGTATCTTGTGTTTTCACTTCATCAAATGACAGAATCCTGCTTTTCTCTCTCATTTCTCCATCTCCTGTTCCAGATCCCAGTCTTCCAGCGAGGAGGATCCATCATCTGCAGGAAAGAGCGTGTCAGGAGGTCTTCGTCCTGTATGAAGAACGATCCCTACACTCTCTATGTTGCTCTCAATTCTCAGGTAATCCCAGCATCCTCGTTTATATTTGCAAATATACATAAAAGTTGTGAAGTCCAAGGCTGCGTCCCAAATCACCTCTTACTCAAATATGTACTACATTTGAATTTGACTTTACTACACGACCGATATACAGTATGAATGTGAGTAGTATGAAAGGAATTGGGACCGCTTGTCATGATCACATGACCTAACTGCATCAGTCGCTTCACTAGCATTCATGAATTCTCTTGCATTGCACCATGGGATAGCGTAGCATCCCGAGCACTTCAGAATCTTGCTGGAAGAAGTAGGTAATCTGGGTACTTCTCGCATACTGTTTTTCCAATACTATGAATTCAGACATGCTACTCTGCTTGCATACTATATAATATGGAAGTATGCGATTTCAGACGCAGCCACTGTTGATCTGTGTTCTGCTGCAGGGTTTTGCTGAAGGAGAGCTGTACATCGATGACTTCCGTACCTTCAACTATCAGAAATCCAAGCAGTTTATCCACAGACGTCTGTCCTTCTCCAACAACAGCCTGACCTCCAGGTTAGTCCGAATTATTCGCCCTCCTGTGAATTTCTTTTTTTTTTTTATTTTTTTTTTTTATATATTTCCCAAATGATGTTTAACAGATTCAGGAATTTTTCACAGTATTTCCTATAATATTTTTTCTTCTGGAGAAAGTCTTATTTGTTTTATTTCGGCGTGAATAAAAGCAGTTCTTAATTTTTTTTTAACTATTTTAAGGTCAATATTATTAGCCCCCTTAAGCAATTTTTTTTTTCGGTCGATAGAAAAATGAATGGAAAATGCTTGGAACGTACCTGTAATTTTGGATTTGGAAAATATTACAGAGGATAAATATTGTAGCTCACCTAATTTTACCGCGTTGTACATTATGTACATTGTATTTCCAAGCAGAGGCTAAAAAAATTGCACTCTTCTTCATTCTTGCTCATCTTTTTGTCTTCTCTCTTGCTTGGTTTATCAGAAATCTGTCTCCAGACGCTCAGTTTTCCACTGAGTCTTGGATAGAGAGGATTGTGGTCATTGGAGGCAGTCGACCGTCCTCAGTTTCTCTGATCAATGCAGGTCAGTCTCACTTTCCTCATCTAATAATATATACAGAGCCTTCAGGGAGTTCGCAGAGTCTTAAAATGTCTTAAAACAAAATTGTATGCCTTAAAAAGACTTAAATTCACTGAAATATGGTGTTGTAGGTCTTAAATCATTTTAAACAGGTCTTAATTTTCTTTTTGTTTATGTAAAGCTACCCAATCAATCGGTACAACAAACAATCCATCAACAAAAGTTACATTTATTAACTCTATTTACCAATATGGTTTAATTATCTTCCTTACAATAACATTAATTTAAAAGTTCTCATTGTATTTATAGCTACCTGATGAGGACACTGACCTGGACACGCTGTTGTGCATACATTTAGTTTATTATCGTTTTTAAAACTTGTCTTGTCTTGTCTTTTTTTTTTTTTTTTTTTTAAGTATGTATATAACTAGAGTTTGCTTGCATTTACACATCATTTAAAACATGCAGCTAAGAAATAACTAGATTTGAATTTTAATGGGGGGAGTAACAGTCCTTTCCACTGGCCATTAGAAAAACAAATTAGCATTTTGCTCTCTATAAGTCTGAAATTTCATTCATAATGCTCTAAAAAAGGTATTAAAAAGTCTTAAATTTGACTTGGTGAAACCTGCAGAGACCCTGGCCTTACTACTCATTTTCTTGACCATTTTGACGCCATCACTCTTTAATACTAGTTATAGCATGAAATTAATATTAAAGAGTACCTGTTATGCCCCTTTTTACAAGATCTAAAATAAGTCTCTGATGTCCCTAGAGTGTGTAGTGACGTTTCAGCTCAAAATACCACACAAATAATGTTTTATAACTCTTTGAAACTGACCCTTTTAGGCTTTGATCCTAATTGTGTCATTTTGGTGACTGTCGCTTTAAATTCAAATGAGATTGTGCTCTTTTCAAAAGAGGGCGGAGCTACAAATGCCTGTGTGTCAGCATAGTGGCAGATTCAAAAACAAGACTAACGTCCTATGCTAATGAGGGAGAGATTATTATTATCATTAAATAATTGTCCTTATTTAACGTTGACTTAGTCAATTATTGGTTGCTGGTGTAATATAGAAACTGTTGTTTATGCCTTTATAAATTGACACATTATCAACTTTATACACTGTGTATATATAGAAATACTTATTATTATTATCATTATTATTATGATTTTCATTAGAAAAATTATTTTGATACTGCGTTTGGTCACCATTTTTCATTTTTAGGTCCTAAATTAACCAAACATTTTTTACCTAATTATTCATTCATTCATTTTCCTTTCGTTTAGTCCCTTTATCAATGAACCGCCAACTTTCCAGCATATGTTTTACACAGCGGATGCCCTTCCAGCTGCAACCCATCACTGGAGAACAGCCATACACACTTACGTTCACACACACTCATACACTACGGCCAATTTAGTTCTTCAAGTCCCCTATAGCGCATGTGTTTGGACTGTGGGGAAACCCACGCCAACACGGGGAGAACATGCAAACTCTACACAGAAATGCCAACTGGCCCAGCCGGGACTCGAACCACTGACCTTCTTGCTGTGAGGCGACAGTGCTAACCACTGAGCCACCGTGTCACCCTTTTACCTAATTATAAAAATGTAAAAGAAATTAACAAATAATCAAATTATTATTGTTTTGTTTTTCAGATGGTGTGGAGTCAGCTTTAGAGTTTGAGTTTTCCTCTAATCCAGCTGTGTTGACTGTCCGTAAGCCATCGGTCAGCGCAGCGGCAGACTGGACTGTTGTTTTGCGGTAAAACACAATCTTAACATGCAGCAGGAGGAAATGCAGCACTTAAAGAACACCCAAACAGAGAACGGGACCAGATCTGATGTTTTTAAGATGATTAAGTATGAATTCAGACTAATCGAGTTTGATTAAACAAACAAGACCAGAGAAGGGTTTTCATTTAGACAGGTTGTCATTTAAATTAGCAGTTTTATAATTGGGTTGAAAGTTAAAATGGAAATAATAATAATATAGAGGATATTGATTGGATTGTTTGAGTTAGGTGTTTTTTGTTAGTATATAGCTTTTTTTCTTGGCTCAGATTATTTTGGCAACACAAACAAAAAACAAATCATTTGTTTTTCCTTTTTTCTCTTGGCAAGTGTTTTAATTAGAGCAAAACTTCTTACAATTTTTCAAGCCATAAGACATTCAGGCCTATTTATTGAGACCACACTCACTGAAAAACAAATCAACAGTTTCCTTAGTTTGTTATTTACTGTAATGATTTGCATTATGGGACTTTGCTGTCGACTTTTGATGTTAAAAAATCAACTCTGTGTAAGAAAAAAAGACTTTTATTGACATTTTAGTAGTTTGAAACCATAAGAAATGATATATGTATAAATCCATATATGTAAAAATCCAGTACCTATTCAGATATTTTACAGACTTTTCTAAAAGGCCGTAAAATATCTGAAAAAGTACTGGATTTTTACAGTCATTTACAACTCCAATACAGACTATATGACTTTAAACCATTACAAATGTCAATAGAAGTCACTTTTCAACATCAAAAGCTGTTTTTGGTCCCAAATGCAATTCAAGAGTATATAAATTCAAGAGTATATAAATAAATGAGGGAAAAAACATGAATTACAAAATATTGGAAACTCTTAATTTAGATTTTTGTGTGTGTGTGTGTGTTCGAGGAATCAGCTAATCATGAGCTGATTAATACGTAAATCTTCTGATATAACCTGCCTTACTCATATTTCCCTCCAAAATCTGAAGCGATAAGTAATATTTATGCATTATTACATACAATAAATATACTTTAGGACCAATTTCTTTATTGATATTATCAAATTTAAAAGTGAATTCCCATTTGGGGTGGATTTTGTTTTCTTGCACTACGAGCTTCTTAAAAACAATCCAAATGAAAACTAAATCAGCAGTATTTTACATGAGTAACATTTCAGAATGTATTATCAGATGTGTGTTCTCATACATGTCCTTGCTTGTTAGAGCACAGCAGCCACCAATAAAGTGTTTAGTGTAAATTTGTAAGAGTTTGAACAATAGTCAGGGTCAGAAACAGGCTCTGGAAGAATTCAAAAACCACTAAACAAACTCCTTAAAACAGCCCGGGACTCTTAAAGATCAAATTGGCTGATTTACTTGAACAGATTTAAAGGGACAGTTCACCCAAAAATGAAAATCCTGTAGTCATTTGCTCATCCTCCATGTGTTCAAAACCTGAATGAATGTTGGGAAAAGCAGCTTTTTTTTTTTTTTCTACCATTGATGTCATTTGAAACGATATATTGTATAAGACATAATATATATTGAAATAAGTTCATGAAATAAGAGAATAAGTTATGGCAGTTTATTACCTGCATTTTGTATCACTCAAACCAAGACAATATATCACTTCAAACAATAAAAAATGTCAATACAAGTCACTTTTCAAACTTTTTTTTACCTCAAAACCCGAATGAATGCTGGGAAAAACTAGTTATAATTATTTTTTTGTTCCTACTATTGATGTCAATTGCTACCTTTTTTCCCCCAACATTCTTCAGAATATGTTGTTTCGTGTTCAACAGTAGAAAAAAATTCATAAATCTTCACAAGCATCTGCGCGTGAGGAAATTAGGAAATTTTTGGGTGAACTATCCCTTTAAACGAAAGGATTCTGCCTGGAGTGGCTGAGAAAAGTGAAGATGAAGAAGATAAGATGTTGTAATGAATGCCTGATGATTTTGGAAATAAAGACCGGATGGAATTAATGTCCCCACCGCTGACTTGTATTTTTTAGGTTTGACTTAGTTTAAAACATTGCTGTTATTGTTGAACGGCCGGACAAATCCTTAAAAAAATATGATGAGAAATGTATTGATTTATCAATCCTGTTAAGTGATGAACAAGCCTTAAGATAATTAAAAGCAGAATTCTGATGTTGAATAATGGCTTATTAGGTAACCGATCAACTACAGTAAATTAAATTACATGAATTACCTAAAATTGCCTAAAACGCCTCAATATGTCAGATAATCAGTAAACTTTATGCAGGGGAACTATCTCACAGCGTCATATAACAACACAAACTCTTAATAAATGAGTCACACACACTACGACACGCATCATTTTATTATTCATTCGTTTTCTTTTCGGCTTAGTCTCTTTATTAATCTGGGGTCGCCATAGCGGAATGAACCGCCAACTTACGCAGCGGATGCCCTTCCAGCCACAACCCATCACTGGGAAACATCCATATACACTCATTCACACACATACACCACGGTCAATTAAGCTTACCCAATTCACCTATAGCGCATGTCTTTGGACTTGTGGGGGAAACCGGAGCACCCGGAGGAAACCCACGCGAACACGGGGAGAACATGCAAACTCCACACAGAAATGCCAACTTGCCCAGCCGAGGCTCGAACCAGCGACCTTCTTGCTGTGAGGCGATTGTGCTACCCACTGCGCCACCGCAACGCCCTCATTTTATTATATCATGCATAATACTGTACAATCTATATCTTAATTCCATCCATATACAAATTTTAGAAATATGCTAAGTGATAACTCTTTACTTTTGGAAGCCGATAAGTGATATATAGGCTTATAAATGCTCATTTTAATAAGCACGATTACAACAATAAATTAAATACAGTAGACGGCTGATTTTATTTTAAAATCTAGATCTTTTTTTCATGAAATCATTGACGCATTGCAGTTCTGACGTCGTCTTTGCTTAGTGGTCGATCTTGTGTTCCTTCTACACTGTAAAAAGTGATTAGTTGACTTTACTTAGTAATTTTAAGTCCCTTTAAGAAGTAACTGTGCATAATTATAAAAATTAAGTCAACTGAACAGCTCTAAGTTCCAACAGGTTTAATGTTACTGAGGTTTTCTCATTTTAGTCACTTTAAGTTTTTTTTTCTGTAACTAATTGCTTTTTACACTGTAACATAAACCCCTGACATCATGTCTTTAATGGAAAGCACCAATCTAGGCCAATGCTAATTTTAAAGGTGCAGTAAGTTTGACACCCAGGGGTTGAACTAGGTATTGCACTCCTTGTTCAAAACACACGCAAGGTCAGGTTGCCAGATTGACGTCACAAACAGGAGCGAGCCTGACTGTCGAACCTAAAAGCTGATTTAAGCCGTGTTCTTAATAAAAGCAACGGCGCCGATAGAAGGAATATTTTTCATAATAAAAGGAGTTTTTGTCCTAACCAACCTGAAATTTATATTTTAGAAACTGCTTTTATATCTTGCAGCTGAACAACAGAAAACTGACAATGATCAACCCCGGATATCCCATTTGTGCTTTATTCAGTGTTTAATGCTAACAATGTGAGTTTGAATGCCATTTTACATGACATTTATTGCCATACTACTGAAAGCAGCAGCAGATAGTTCACCTCAGATCTTGAAAATAAAATAAACCGTCTGAAATTGAACTTCAGAACTGTGACTCAGTGCAAACCAACACATATCAGTGATTCAGCATCTACATTTAATAATGTTAAAGAGGTTTAATATGTATTAATTGGATTATAAACCTTTCCATTTTGTGAGTGAGTGCATATTCTGTGCTTCTGAATGGCTGTATTTAAATTTCTGTCGTGTTTCGTCTGGTGCAAACAGCCAAATTGCTTATCACTCCAAATCTCATCACGTAGCGTGTTGTTAGGACACGGGGTTACAATGTAACCTGCTCACCTAATGTTTATGCATTCATAATATTTATATTATTTGCTAATTAATAACCTCATGTGGAACTCTGAATCTGCATCTCATTTTGGAGTCTGTTACTGTCCACCGGAGGTCGCATTTCAGTCACGGATCATTACTTTGAGAGCCTTCCTGAATTAATGAAATACGCTGTTTTCCACCAAGGCAACCCGGGGTGCTGAAATATAATTGGCTAAAGTGGCAGTGGGCGGGTTAAATGACCAAAACAAAGACAGCCGTTCCGGCACGTCACGCACATTTTCAACGCAGAATATCTGACTTCAGCATTGTTTTTCAGATAAACAAGAATGTTCACTTAGCATGTTTCTTAAATATCTGCAAACATATTATGGTATTTTATGCTTTAGAAGAGTCAAAAACTTACATACAGCACATTTAACAGTAAGCTATTATCAGCCAATAGCCAACGTATTGTGCATCACTAACAAATTTTCATTCTGTGCAGTCCTTTGTTATTTAGAGCAACACTTTGACATTATTTCAATCTCTACTCGTTTGATTAACAGAAGTAATCATGTGTGACATCACTAAAGACCAATGTGGTTCCATTAAACAACAACTACGGTAGTTAAAGAGACGGTTCACCCCAAAAAAATGCAATTTCTCACCATTTACTCGGACTCAAGTGATTCTAAACATGAATTTCTTCTGTTGAACACAAAACAGGATATTCTGAAGAACAATGGAAAAAAGCAGCTATTAAAATACTATTGAAATGGCTGTTTTTTTTCCAACATTCTTCAAAATATCTTCTTTTTTTGTTCTGCGGGAAAATTAAATTCAAGCAGGTTAAAGTAAGTGGAAGATGACTAAATGATGCAAATTTTCATTTATGGGTGAACTATCCCTTAAAATCCTACTGGAATGACTGGATGTTAAAGTGCTGTGTAAATGTAACTAATAATAGCAACAACAACATGACATCACTGGTCACTAGCTTCAAGTGCAATGGTGTAACCTAAAGAGAGACTGAATGAATCAGTGAACAGCACAAAAAGATTCAAGTCATTGGGATGATATGATGTCAACAGCTTATTTTGAGGCAACTTTTAAAGCAATGTTGCCATCATTTTCAATAGGAAAGTAGCCATGCAACATCGCTCAAACTTACTCCATGCATCATCACGAAGGGTCTGTTTGCACCTTGTCACTTCATGTCTTTTTTTTGTGATTGGATGGCTATACAATAAATGCCCCGCTAAATGCATTTAAATTAGTTTACTTCAGGAGGTTTTCTGGGATGCATTCCAGAGGAAACTGGACCGGTTTAAATGCATCTTGTTGTTAAATCCACATGTCAATTTTACTTCAATTCTACTTGTTTCAAACCTGTTTTTTTTTTTAGTTTTTATCAGTTTGACACCCAGAAAAAGAGATATTTTGAAGAATCTTGTCAACCAGCAGCTATTAGATATGTTTCCATTCAAAAATGCCAATTAAATTTATGCGCAAAACAGGAATATCGCATAAAAGACGTGCAAATAAAGCAGCGTTTCCATCCAACGAGTCAAAGAGAACAAAATCGTCACTTCCTGATTAACAGGCACCAAATATCTACAAAGTAAAGTAAAAATGGAATTTGCTGCGGTAGGAGAAGCTGCGTCAATCTTTTCTTTATTTAATAAATGACTTGCGCCTCAGAAGATGATGCTGACACGCAATGAACGCGTTTGAAGGCGTGAGACAGAGCACAGACACTCTTGACAATTCTGGAGGTCATTAATAATATAATAACTAGGGGTGTAACGGATCACGGTTGATCGGTGATCCGTACTGATCACAACCCACAGTTCGGAACGCACATGACCCGTGGATTAATAACTTTTTTTGAACTTGTAGTTTAATCCAACATTTATAACAATTGCAGAGAGATCGCCTCCCGTGTCATTCAAATCACATGTATGAAAGCATTTTGGCTTCCCTGTAAAATATAATGATGACGGAAAAAGTTGTGGTGGGACCTAAATGCTTTCTTAGGCTATTAATTAAAGGTGTTTTCTGTCACTGTTTGTTTAGCCTGCATTAATGCATTTAGTGTAAAGCTGCACAATTAAACATTAAAAGATCGTGATCTCAATTCAAACCCGCGCAACATGATAAATGATAATGATTTGCATATGTTTATTAATCCTCCTAAGCGCTGCATTCAAATCTGCATTTGATCGAGATTCAGTTTTTACACTTTTTCAGGTAGTTACAAACAATTAAATAACACAGAAGTACTGGAATAATAGTTTATAGTTCAGATATAAACACTGATGTTTATGGTAAAGATTAAAATCACCGTTTAATGGAACTTGACGCTGGTGAATGTTGTAGCAATTACATTATCTAACCAATGGGTGGCGACAAACAACCATCAAAATGAAAAAATGATCCACCTACAATGAAATATGAAGTTTTATGTGTGAATTGTTGAATCATTAATTGAAGATAAATATGATCTGTTGTACAAGATGTTAGATTTCTGTATGTAGCATTATCAGCAACAGTAGCAAAGATCATTTTTCGTGTTTAACATTTTCCTTTTTTTCAGCTGGTTCTTTCTTGATTTTTATTTTTAATAAAGTTACAGGTTCTAAGTTCTGTTTGTTTAAACCAATGGGTTTCTGCAGTAATATTTTTGTATAAATGGAAAGCAAATGACATTTGTCTCCTCCCTTTTTTGCTGATCCGAAAAATGGTCCGATCCGTGACTCAAAAACCATTGTGTGATCCGTTACACCACTAATAATAACACTAATACTGAACCGGTTAAGGCATTTTAGAATGACCAAAACAACATTTCAGATGTTTTACAGTGTGCTCAGCCTGCTGGTTTGACCATTCACACACATTTTTATCACCACATGATCTCTTATAACAAAATCACATGACTTTTTTTAATGCGCATGCTGGAATTTGTTCGGTAAAAGTGTTTCCGTCATAGTTTTTAAAACTTATGCGCATCTTCCACATACCTGTCAACCCTCCTGTTTTTCCCGGGATTCTCCCGTATTTTACAGTTCTATCCCGCTATCACCCCGTAAAAGTATTTTCCCGTATTTCCAATCTGTCTATGAAGGGTGGCAATAAAACATTAAAGAGCCGATCCTCCCTATACGCTACCCATACCACCAAACCACCAGGGGACGCCGCTTGCTCTTAAATGTGAATCTGTTCTGTGCTTTTATTTTATTTAGGCATGAAAACATTTTAAAATAAATATAAAAATGGAGGGATTCCCTTCTTTTCCATTACAGGCGCCATTGCCCCTCATATGCAATCCTCAAAACAGTCATGTAGCGGTGCGTGACTGTCAGCTGACGCGCTCCATAGTGATAAATAGACGCTGTTTCCCAAACGGATTCTGTGCACGCGATATGAAGCGGAGCGAAAGTCTGGGTTTTGGGTGCGTGTTTGAACAGTCATATACACATAATTAATGATAATAATATATATAATATTATATGGGCATATCCCTTATTTTCACATCCCAATGTTGACGGGTATGATCTTCTATCAACCATTTTTTATACGAATGTCCAAAATGTACACAGAAATAGGTGGATGGAAACATAGCTAATGATGCATAGACCTCATTTCAGGCATTTAATCAAAAACTCAAAAGTACTAAAATGCCACCAGTTTCAAGGATTTGGTCTACGAGATCCCATCAGCCCTGCAGCGCTCCGTCCACACAGGCTCTCAGAATCATCTCGTAGCTGAGGAAGGTCACGGCATTGACTGGGAAAGCTCTCACGCTGTTGAGAAGAAGACCTTTGAAGAAGACGCGTATGCCCTCCTCACGAACACTCACAGTAATGCAGTTCAGCACGCCGCTGTAGACCCGACCGCCACCGCCTGACATCTGCAGTCGACCTTTCACCACGTCCATAGGGGTCGCGCAGGCCCACGTGACCACACCAGCAACACCGCCGGCCACCATCACAGCACAGTGACCTGTGGGTGATATTAAAGAAAGATCAGAACTTTTAAAGGAACACTCACTTTTTTGAGGGGGAAAAAAGGCCCCTCAGAGATAAACAGGTGAGTTTTACTATCCAATCAGTCGATCTTCGGGTCTGACGGGAGTATTTTTAGCTTTGCCAACCTGATTTTACCAAGTAGGACATGTTCCTGGATTAACATCTATGTTGATCCTTGAACAACATTTCAATCAGCCAATCAGAATTAAGGGATATGTTTACAGTTACATTATCCAACTATTATTCCCCTCTGATTTTGGGAATAATTTACAGTTATTGTTGGGTTTAGGGGTGGGGAATAGGTATGCATTACATTTTCCAGCAAAAATGATGTTCAAGGATCAACTTAGATGTTAATCCAGGATCGCATCGTACTTGGCAAAATCATGATGTGATTTTTAGCTTAGCTTAGCATAGATCATTGAATTAGATTAGACCATTAGCATCTCACTCAAATAAGAAAAAAAAAAAGAATTGATAATTTTCCTATTTAAAGCTTGACACTTCTGTAGTTACATTGTGTACTAAGACTGATGGAAAATGAAAAGTTGCTATTTTCTAGGCTGATATGGCTAGGAGCTAGCTATACTGTCATTCAGGCATAACAATCAGGGAACGTTGCTGCTGCAGAAGGAGCAGTGATGTTACAAAGTGCTGGGGACTATTTTCATTTCAACATCATTGCACTGCTCCAGCCATGATACGACAGCAAAGTTCCTTTATTATTATGCCAGAATGAGAGTAAACAACTTTCATTTTCTTTCAGTCTTAGTACATAACTACAGAAGAGTCAAGGTTTTAGATTAGCATAGATCAGAGAAGCCCAAACTAGGGCCCGCGGGCGAAAGTTAGCCCATGGTAACCTTTGATTTGGCCCACCATCCTATCTGAGAAGAGAGGGAGAATGATGGGGATGGTTTAGAGATTGTCAAATTTAATGTAACCTTTTATTTGTTTGTTATATTGTTAAGCTAAATGAAACGTTTCAATTTAAATGCTGTAATTTAGTTTAAAATGTACATACTGTCACCCGACAGATAGAGGACAATGCAGAGACTTTGAGCAAATCAAAGCAAAGGCAGATTCTGCTTGACCAGTGTATTCAGCATTGAACTCCACTGTGTTTTAAATGTGATTGTTTATGTTTTTATTGCAATAAGTTTTCATTTAAAAAGTTATACTGCATTAGATAATACGATTCAAAGTGATGTTTTTCTATTTGTTTTTAATCATTATGAAATAAATTAGCAAATCACCCATGGCAGCTTTAATGTAAAATAGTTTAGTCTATTTATCTTCGGCCCACGGCTCTCAATGATATTTGCTTTTTGGCCCTTCATACGAAAAAGGTTTGGACACCCCTGGCATAGATCATTGAATCAGATTAGACCATTAGCATCTTACTCAAAAGCTTTGT
>CAIGQV010018170.1:3392538-3408159 GCA_903798115.1 Danio jaintianensis
AACTGTGCAGAGCTGCGGCCCTCCAGGAACTGGATTTGACACCTGTGATCTAAGGGGTGAAAACTTTTGAACAGAACAAATCTTATTTTGCCTCAGAGGATCTGCCATGAAGACTGCTCACCTGGCTGCGTCCCTTTTTCCGTCATCATCCTTAAGGTGAACTCATATGGCAGGAAGTAAAGTCCAAAACAAGGCACGTCTCGAAGAGCAAGAGCCCAGAATCCCCTGAATAGCCCTTTCAGCCCGTCCTCTCTGACAATCACAGCGACGCAGTGTAATGGCCCTCTGTATTTATTCCCAGCCGTTCTGCTTCTGGTCTGGTTCTGCAGACGCACTTTGACCAGGTCTATCGGAGCGGTTACGAATAACTGCAAAACAGCACCAATTAGCAACATGCAAAGTGTTTTGGTATTTTTGCAGTCTTGACTGGCAGACGTGCCTGTGCTAGACCTGAGAAACAGCCGGCCATGAAGACGTGAGAGAGCGGAGAGCGCTGGCTGTGGTCACTGTGGTGGGACTGCGTCAGGTAATCCAGGGCATTACTGTAGGATCCGAACGCCACAGCATTGCTGATGGCCACCGAAAGCACAGGAACGGACATGCCCTTAAAAAAGCCATGCGACTGGAGAATAAAGAAGATTTTTTTCAACACATTTCTAAACATTCATTCATTCATTTTCTTTTCGGCTTAGTCCCTTTATTAATCTGGGGTCGCCACAGCGGGATGAACCGCCAACTTATCCAGCATATGTTTTACGCAGCGGATGCCCTTCCAGCTGCAACCCATCACTGGGAAACATTCATACACACTCATTCACACACATACACTACGGACAATTTTAGCTTACCCAATTCACCTATACCGCATGTCTTTGGACTTGTGGGGGAAACCGGAGCACCCGGAGAAAACCCACGCGAACACGTGGAGAACATGCAAACTCCACACAGAAATGCCAACTGACCCAGCCGAGGCTCGAACCAGCGACCTTCTTGCTGTGAGGCGAACGTGCTACCCACTGCGCCACCGCGTCGCCCATTTCTAAACATAATACTTTTAATAACTCATTTCTAATAACTGATTTCTTTTATCTTTGCCATGATGACAGCACATAATATTTGACTAGATATTTTTCAAGATACTAGTATTCAGCTTAAAGTGACATTTAAAGGCTTAACTAGGTTAATTAGGCAAGTTAGAGTAATTAGGCAAATCATTGTATAACGATGGTTTTTGTAGACAATAAAAATATATATATTGCTAATAATATTGACCTTAAAATGCTTTAAAAAAAAATTAAAAACTACTTTTATTCTAGCCGAAATAAAACAAATAAGACTTTCTCCAGAAGAAAAAATATTATAGGAAATACTGTGAAAAATTCCTTGCTCTGTTAAACATCATTTGGGAAATATTTAAAAAAGAAAAAATTAATAATTTTGACTTCAACTGTATGTATTTATTTTCACCAGACACTTTCTTCTAAACGATCCCTATTTCTGGGGGGAAAAAAATGTGTGATTCTGAGTGTGCTTCATGCAGGCGAGTGGGCTTGGCAAACCACCTGTAGGACACACTTTCTCCTCTCCGTATGCACCAGACACCTTCTTATATACACCTCATACTTAGCAAACATTGTGCAATTCTGAGTGTGCTCCAATTAATTTAATTCAATTCAGGTTTATTTGTATGATGCTTTTCACAATATTTATCCTTCCAAAGCAGCTTTGCAAAAGGTAAAAAACCAGGTTAAAGGTACAAACCACTGGTAGGGACACACTCTCTACTCTCTGTATACTCGAAGGAAAAAAAAATCTGCTGCTAAATAAGTAAATAAGTATTAACATTTCTACTATCATACATAAGTCTGCAATTTTTTCCATAGATAACAAAGTAAAAAAAAAAGTTGTGCTGTTAAATATTACGCCAATTTAAAATAAATGTTCTCTTGTTTAAGATGGTTTAAAAATTAATTATTTTGGTAATGATATTTTCATCATCACACAGGGTTTTGGGATACTATTAACCACTTGCCTTGGGTTAAATCTTTATAACACCTATGTATCTTTAAACACCTATGTATCATTAGTGTGTTATTTTTCTCTATATATTTTAATACATACAGGTCAGAAGTGAATTATGTAGTGTGTGTGTGTGTGTGTGTGTGTGTGTGTGTGTGTGTGTGTGTGTGTGTGTGTGTGTGTGTGTGTCAAAGACAAGATGTCCAAAAAAAAAAACATGTAGATTTTCTGTCTCATTGCACCATGTTGTATTTGAAGACGTACTCCTTCATGTGTGTATGTTTTGATCACACAGTCAAGTATCCCTCCGTACACAGACTGGGTCTGCAAGCGCACCTATGACCAAAATAAATGCATAAACTACACGAGTCAATATCAAATCGCATATTATCTATCATTCATCAAAGAGAGACTTACCTTTACTGTATCCAAAGGGTGTCCAACAACTAAACCCACAGCACCTAACACACACACACACACACACACATATATATGATTAACCCGTTGAAAATCACTGAATAGTTCATAAACTGTGAATCATTTATTATAGTCCAGGACAATAAAAATCCCTTTGCTATGTGCAAAAAAGTACTATGGTTATCTGATGTTAATGCTATGGTGTTCAGATCTACTGAATACCATGGTATTTATATGTTACTTCAATCTATGTTATGAAACCATGGAGAAAATCATGATACTAGTTTGACGTTTAAGAACTTTTAGCATAAAGTGATACATTATAATATTATATGTGTGCATGTATGTATGTATATATATTACCAGTTATTGTTAACTAGACATGATCCCAAATGAAAAAAATAGTTTACAGTAAACTTACTATAGTAACGTCTTGTACTGTATATATTATAGCATTTACAATATTTTGTTAATGAATGCTACATCATGCTGCAATATTAGGTAGTGAACTCATAAACTGACAATGCAGATTTAGTTTTTACTACAGTAAACTGCGGCGTGTTGTAGTGTAAGTTAATAGGCTATATAGTTATAGTAAACTCAGTACAGTATTTGGTCATTTGTTTATAATACTATAGTTGTTGTAACATAGCAACTATAAAATTACAACAACAGATTAATTCAACTTTACCATAGCATGTTTCCAAAACACCGTGGTATTTACTATAGTATTTTTTCATGTGGGACGGTTCTAAAGCAAAAACATTACCTGAAATCCATCCTGCGATGAACTCCACAAACGGCATGGCACATTCATTTACTCACCTGTTAAAATATACAAAATAAAACACGATTTTCCACTGACAAGTGTGTTTTATGCGTGTGTAAAGCTCGTGCAGTAACAAATGAATGACTCGCTGCCAAAGTTCAGTTACACAGCACGACAACATATACAGGGTTTACATAAGGTTATTATAGCGACAAAACACTTATCAAAAACCTTCTTGCTTCAATAAAGAGTACTTTCACTGGCTACTTAATCAAACTCAACCATTCTGCACGATTTGAACACTCTTACCTCATTTAGCTGCAAAAGTCTGAAGAGAATCTTAAGAATGTTTGTTTTCTCAAGAGTTTCTCTACTGCCGCCTGCTGGTGATAATGTCGCTGTAGAGCCACTTGGGCTCCAATGAGGGGGAGCTTGAGCTCTAGCTCCTCCTCCTATAAGCTGTTTTAATGCGTTCCCTCACCCCACCCCTAACCCCAACCCCCAGTGACATCACTAGTAGAAGAAGTGCAGCAAGGAGGAGCTAGAGCTCAAGCTCCCCCTTGTTGGAGCTCAGCTCTGCCCATGTGGCTCTGCAGTGAGTACCACTTGGCAGGACCCGACCTGTAGTGTATCGATGATGTGTCCATTTCAATCATCCATTCATTTTCCTTCGGCTTAGTCCCTTTATTAATCTGGGGTCGCCACAGTGGAATGAACCGCCAATTTATCCAGCATATGTTTTACACAGCGGATACCCTTCCAGCTGCAGCCCATCACTGGGAAACACCCACACACTCATACACTACAGCCAATTTAGTTTATTCAATTCAGATAGCGCATGTGTTTGGACTGTTGGGGAAACCGGAGCACCCGGAGGAAACTCACCCCAACACGGGGAGAACATGCAAACTCCACACAGAAATGCCAACTGACCCAGCCAAAGCTCGAACCAGCGACCCTCTTGCTGTGAGGCGATCGTGCTACCCACTGCGCCAACGTTGACGCTTATTTAAAGGGATAGTTCACCCAAAAAAATGACATTTCTGTCATCATTTACTCACCCTTCACTTGTCACAAACCTGTTTGAGTTTCTTTCTTCTGTTGAGCATGAAGAAGATATACTGACGAATGTTGGAAACCGGTAACCATTGACTTCCACAGTATTTGTTTTTCCTAAAAATAGCAATGGTTACTGGTTTTCAGCTTTGTTCAAAATATCTTCTTCAGTGTTCACCAGCATATAAAAAACATTTTTAAGTGAACTATCCCTTTAATACAGAAATGTACAGTCCTTCATTGCTATTCACATTAAATGCATATACAGCTGAAGTCGGAATTAGTCGCCCTCCTGTATATTTCCCCCCCAATTTCTGTTTAACAGAGAGAAGATTTTTTCAACACGTTTCTAAACATAATAGTTTTAATAACTCATTTCTAATAACTGATTTCTTTTATCTTTGCCATGATGACAGCACATAATATTTACTAGATATTTTTCAAGACACTAGTATTCAGCTTAAAGTGACATTTAAAGGCTTAACTAGGTTAATTAGGGTAATTAGGCAAGTCATTGTATAACAGTGGTTTGTTCTGTAAACAATCGAAACAAATATAGCTTAAGGGGGCTAATGATATTGACCTTAAAATGGTGTTAAAAAAATTAAAAACTGCTTTTATTCTAGCCGAAATAAAACAAATAAGACTTTCTCCAGAAGAAAAAATATTACAGGAAATACTGTGAAAAATTCCTGAATCTGTTCAACATCATTTAGGGAATATTTGAAAAAGAAAAAAAAATTCACAGGAGGGCGAATAATTTTGACTTCAACTGTAAATAGTATCCTACATTGGTGCGTATTAATGGCTTTTAGGCGTCACAAGCTCATTCTGAAAATGTAGCCCTATATACATTTCTGGAGATCGCGAATGATGTAGCCAGAAGTACGTATGGCTGCTTTTCGTCTTTAAAACAAACGGTACAAGGCGGTATGACGCCTTCCTTTTCGCGCTTACCAGCTGACCACTTACCTCTGTGTGGACGGCTTTCCCGCTGTTACCAGTTTGTCCAGTTAGCTCGCCATGTACGTCGGAGGATTTGAGACTCAGAGAGGAGTTGATCGTGACGACGGGGTTTGAGTCTGGTGAAGAACGGTTCCAGAAAGTGGGTAAGACAAAAACAAAAGCCAAAAAATAAAATAAACAAGTAAATAACAGGGTGAGAATGTGGTAAAATCTGAAAACGTGGTTAAAATCAGGGGGCTTTTCTTTTTCTGGATTGCTTTTGAAAACACTGTTGGTTGGGTTTTGGGAAGGGGTTGGGTGGGGGGATCATTCGGTTGGGCAGTCAGTCAGTCGACAGCGGCCTCTGGTGGATTTAAGCGAGAACAGCAGGCACGAATGGCACTTGCAAGAGAAATATGAGATCTGAAAAAGCGTACACAGCGGCCTCTGGTGGATTCGTGAAAACAAAAACTGCAAAGAAACGTACCTCCTGGGACGTATTTGGCGCTCTCCAGAAATGTATATAGGAGTACGTAATCAGAATGAGCCTGGGTTGCTTTTAGTCCTGTCATGGTCATAGGCTTTGTCATTTATTTTTCCGAGTGTGTACCTCTGGCATGTATTATTTAAAAGTATGGTCTTTGCTTACATTTCTTTCAAATTCCTTTACCTGTTTAAGAGCTTTGAACAATTTAGACGTGGGTGTGTGCAGGTCATTAAAGCCTCTTTTGCTTGGATCAGCAAGATTGCCGTAGGATTGGAGAGAGATTTTATGGGAGAGAGAGAAAGAAAGAACAGGTGCAGGCTTTCCAGGAGACACACTGCAGATGCTGTCTGAAACGGAGAAACAAAAGAAGCTCCCTCCCCTCCTGCATGACTATCCCAAAGGAAACCTTTCCACCGGCTCACAGCTCCGTGCACCAGGACCGTCAACAAGGTTTTGTTCCATTTCTGCACAAAATGCGTGTGTCTGCTGCGCTCATATACACAAATCCTGCATCCACATCCACGCAGACTCCACATGGTTCCTCCTCGCTGCATTACTGGATAAAGAGAGGAGGAATGAGGACGCATTCAGTCATGGGCGGTTTTTAAACACACGTTTTCTCAGTGTTGTGTAGAGCATACAGGCTTTGATGCCTACCGTATTAATCATGTCAGCCAGCTTTTATTATTCACAATGCATATTGTTTCCAAACAACCCCACGGAAAAGAGTCCCATCGGAGGCACTAAAAGAGACTGTGACAAGGAAAATCTGAAGGTATTAAAGTAAATGAAGAAACCTGAAAAAGACCGTTATCATCTGACTATGGTAAAATAAATGTCCGTAAATCAAAATAAGTTACATTATAAACGGTGGTCACCTCACAGTAAGAAGGTCGCTGGTTCGAGTCGTGGCTGGGCCAGTTGGCATTTCTGTGTGGAGTTTGCATGTTCTCCCCGTGTTGGCGTGGAGATTCATTTTCCTTCAGCTTAGTCCCTTATTTATCAGGGGTCACCACAGCGGAATGAACCGCTAACTATTCCAGCATATGTTTTACACAGTGGATGCCCTTCCAGCCGCAACCCAGTACTGGTTCAGTTGGCGTTTCTGTGTGGAGTTTGCATGTTCTCCCCGTGTTGGCATGGGTTTCCTCCGGGTGTTCAGGTTTCCCCCACAGTCCAAACACATGCGGTAAAGAAAATTGGCCATAGTGTGTGAATGTGAGAGTGTATGGGTGTTTCCTAGTTCTGGGTTGTGGCTGAAAGGGCATCCATGCGTAAAACATATGCTGGAATAGTTGGCAGTTCATTCCGCTGTGGCGACCCCTGATAATCAGGGACAAAGCCGAAGGAAAATGAATGAATAAATGATTTATCACTGGTTCCATTAAAAACCTTTAGCAAAACCCAACCATCATTGGGCGATAAGCAAATCGTACTAAACTGTACGAATGAGATCATACGAATTAGCCACTAAATCAAAAAGTTATGTATTGCCGTGAGATTGTGTTGGTTTTTCCCCGGCCACCAATATTGATTGAGAGGCAAGTATTAACATGTCTCTGTAGTAACGCGTATAAGTATATAAGTCCCTTTAAGGCAAGTCATTTCACTCGGCGGCCATCTTTGAAACGCCTCTCGTCAGTATACTCGGGCATTCTGTCTGAATGGGGAAACATCAAATTCTCCAAAACTGTTAGCCAAGCTTATGATTACATTACAGATTTGGAATCACCAATAAAATTAAACAGCATCTGTCTCATAAGTTTCGTTTCTAAACGTTCGAATCCAACAAAATCTGCATTTTTTTCAAGTTGCCCGAGCTAATGCGCACTCGAAAAGAACTCAATTATGGCCGTGTTACACATGATCATCCTCTGAATAATGATCGTCTGATCGCGCTGCTCTTCTGAAGTAATCCACAACTTAATCTTGATGGCGAATCTCCTCCGGAAATGACAGCGACTCTTTGATTACAAGTTTGTGGGCGTTTGAGTAGGTGCTGTTATGTGATGTGTGTTTGACAGGACGGACTGTACCTCGCGTTCATTTCATACAGATTACAAAACCAGAAAACTTTTGTTTTCAAGAGTAGTTGGTTCATTTAAATATGGAGATTACAAGCTTTATGTGGATATATTTCTTATGTCTGTGAAGTAAGTATTCGCTGACATTCCAGCGCGTTTGTTGACCAAAACAACTGTCGTAACAGCACACGTCTGATCCAAGCCCCTCCCCCAGAGAAACGTCGGTCTATAGCGACCGATGATTGGCTCCTATACTAGTGGGCGGGGCTTAATTTGCCATATTGACCGTTACACTTTTCCCCATTCAAAACTATACAAGTGACACGTCTTGTGTGTTGTATAGTCTTTGGCATATAATCATTTCCACAGGACAAGACTGGCAAAGAAACTGGGATTAAAAGATCCGTTCCAACTCTCTCTGATCAAACTGCACTTCAGGAAGCAGTAAGTGCTACACTTTGGGTTTTTTATAGCATTTTGAACTATAATTTGTGCTAGCATTATTAACATTTTATTAGCATTAGCATTTGTGTGTGGCTCATTCATCTTACTGTGGTATTTGTGACTGTGGGTCTCTGTTTCATCATGTCATCATTGCTTTCTGTCTTTTTGCTGTGTTTATCCTGACATTCGACCCTGTTTGTCCTCAGAAGCTAAATGTCCCGAGAGTGGGTTGGGAGAACTAGCTCATTTGCATTTAAAGGCACAGGCGCAAAAACAGCTACAAGTCCCTCTAACCCCTAAAATTTACATTTTCAACAGGCTATAATAAATGATCTGATGGGTATTTTGACCTGAAACTTCTCAGACTCATTCTGGAGACACAAATGACTTATTTTACATCTTGTAAAAAGGCCAAAATTGGACCCCATTAAGGTTAGATTATTCTGTTAACAAACCATTAACCATGACTTTTGAACTTATAATTTGCTGCTTATTAGTAGTTATTATGCTAGTTGAAAAGTTTAGGTATTAGGTAGGGTCAGAGATGTAGAATATTTATGCAGAATATTTACTTTATAAGTAATAAACAGCCAA
The DNA here is from genome assembly GCA_903798115.1 of Danio jaintianensis. Taxonomy (NCBI): domain Eukaryota; kingdom Metazoa; phylum Chordata; class Actinopteri; order Cypriniformes; family Danionidae; genus Danio; species Danio jaintianensis. The sequence continues at coordinate 3,401,294 of CAIGQV010018170.1, forward strand.
TATAATAATCATACATTCAATTCAACCCTAGTTTATTTGTATAGCGCTTTATACAGTAATTATTGTTTCAAAGAAGCTTTACAAAAGGTGCACATTATTGCATCACAATCAAATTAAGTTAAAGTTACAATCAAATATAAATTATTATATACAGACATAGTTAACCTGCAATTTTATAGCATAGAGGTACAGGTAAAAAGCCACAAATTAACAGTGAGAACTGGTTCCTAAACTAAAGTGTTACCCAAAATTCCATCCCAGACCCACTGAATAGATATATACCAACTGAGTAACAAGCTGTTCTTGGGTTGTCCCGTGTTGCTGGTAATGCCATATAGGTTTGCTGCTGTCAGAATTGATTTATGAAGGTCCCAAAAATGGATTCATCCCACTAAAAAGCTGTTTATCTTTCAGGTTTTTTGTGCTAATTGTTTCAGATATGACACCAGAAAGAATATAACACAAGGTGGTGCAAGACTGAACTTGAATTCCAGTAGAGGAGTGTCGAGAGAGTGAGAGCTTGACATAAAAACCTTTAGAAAATTAAGCACCTTCGTTTAATACAAAGTTTTAAAAACAACATGTTTCACTGAAAACAAAAAAACTAATTGAAAATAATAATAATAATTCCTTACATTTATATAGTGCTTTTCTGGACACTCAAAGTGCTTTACACACTGAGGGGAATCTCCTCATCCGCCACCAGTGTGCAGCATCGGCAGCCATATTGCACCAGACCACACACCACACACCAGCTGATCGGTGGAAAGGAGACAGAGTGATGAAGCCAATTATGATATGGGGATGGTTAGGAGGCCATGATGGACAGTGGCCAGTGGGCAAATATTGGCCAGGATCCTGGGATTTTTAATGAGAGTCAGGACCTCGGTTTAATGTCTCATCCGAAAGACGGCGCTCACTGAGCAATATAGAGTCCCCTTCACTATACTGGGGCATTAGGACTCACACAGACCACAGGTTGAGCGCCCTCTGCTGGTTTCACTAACACCACTTCCAGCAGCAACCTAGATTTCCCATGTGGTCTCCCATCCAGGTACTGACCGGACTCAGCCCTGCTTTGCTTCAGTGGGCGCAGTGGGTAGCACGATCGCCTCACAGCAAGAAGGTCGCTGGTTCGAACCTCAGCTGGGTCAGTTGGCATTTCTGTGTGGAGTTTGCATGTTCTCCCAGTGTTCGCGTGGGTTTCCTCCGGGTGCTCCGGTTTCCCCCACCAATCCAAAGACATGCACTATATGAATTAGGTAAGCTAAATTGTCCGTAGTGTATGTGTGTGAATGAGTGTGTATGGATGTTTCCCAGTACAAGCTTGCAGCTGGAAGGGCATCCACTGTGTAAAACATATGCTGGATAAGTTGGCGGTTCATTCCGCTGTGTTGACCCCAGATTAATAAAGAGACTAAGCCGAAAAGAAAATGAATGAATGAATGAGACTTCAATAAAATCTATTAAAAAAATCATTAAACAAATTGTGAAGTGAAGTTCGTCATCAATAACAGAACCTAAAACATCTTCAGCCACAAACTCACTGTCAGCCAATGGACAAACCTAAAGCAAGAGCATTTCTTTTGTTTATAGTCTTATGTTTATATTTCTTGTTATTATTATTACCATTATCTTTATATTTTTATTTATTTGTATTTATTTTATTATTCATTCATTCATTCATTCATTTTCTTTTCTGCTTAGTCCCTTTATTAATCAGGGGTCGCCACAGCGGAATGAACAGCCAACTTATCCAGCATATGTTTTACACAGCAGATGCCCTTCCAGCTGCAACCCAAACCGGAGCACCCGGAGGAAACCCACGCGAACACGGGGAGAACATGCAAACTCCACACAGAAATGCCAACTGACCCAGCTGAGGCTCGAACCAGTGACCTTCTTGCTGTGAGGCAACAGCGCTACCCACTGCCCCACCGCGCCGCTATTTTATTATTTTTTTTATTTATTATTTACCTTTTTTTGTTATTATAAATCTTATTTACTTATATTCATTTACTTTGTATATAATATACATGTACCTATTAATTATTTTACAGATATATTCTTATTCTATGTATCGTATAAATGCTTTGGCAGTACTGTGAGAGAGAGATGGGCGTCACGGTGGCGCAGTGGGTAGCACGATCGCCTCATAGCAAGAAGGTCACTGGTTCGAGTCCCGGCTGTGCCAGTTGGCGTTTTTTGTGTGGAGTTTGCATGTTCTCCCCGTGTTGGCGTGGGTTGCCTCCGGGTGCTCCGGTTTCCCCCACAAGTCCAAAGACATGCGCTATAAATTGGTAAATTGGGTAAGCTAAATTGTCCGTAGTGTATGTGTGTGAATGGGAGTGTATGGGTGATTCCCAGTGATGGGTTGCAGCTGGAAGGGCATCCGCTGCGTAAAACAGATGCTGGATTAGTTGGCGGTTTATTCCGCTGTGGCGACCCCAGATTAATAAAGGGACTAAGCCGAAAAGAAAATGAATGAATGAAATTGGCCATAGTGTATGTGTGTGAAAGAGTGTGTATGGGTGTTTCCCAGTGTTGGGTTGCTGCTGGAATTAAGGGCATCCACTGCGTAAAACATATGCTGGATAAGTTGGCGGTTCATTCCGCTGTGGCAACCCCAGATTAATAAAGGGATTAAGCCGCAAAGAAAATGAATGAGAGAGAGAGAGATGTTTTACATAAATAAATATATGTATTTTATTGTTATATATGTTTACTGTATATTCCTTTCTATTTTTGTATATATTATTATTATTATTATATTCATCAATATTGTTATTATTACTATTATTTATATTGACCCCCCCCCCTGCTATGTACACTGGCAATATGTGTGACAGACACACACACTTCTTAATTGTTATATGAATCATAAATTGTTAATTACACTGTTAATTATTGTGTTTTATCACCACATCATTTGTTTATATGTTCTGTGTAACATTTGTCATGCCGATAAAGCAAGTTTGAATTGAATTGAACTGATTTGAGAGAGAGAGGGAGAGAGAGAGAGAGAGAGAGAGAGAGAGAGGTGCGCAGTGCTGCAGCAGAATCCCTCTCAATGAAGCCTCTCTCAGGTCTGTCTGACTAACTAGTGCTGCATTGGAGGAAAGAGACAGAGAGAGAGCAGGACACACATACACACACACACTCACGCACACACACACACACTGCAGGACTGCATGAGCCGAGCACCAGCATCCATCAGCGGATCTACAGAGCCTCCTCTGCCCGGCACGGCGCTCTCCGGCTGCGAACGGCACCATGGCACAAGCCGCCAAACATCTGCGCAAAAACAAGGATTTAGAGGCTCTAGCCGAGCAGGAGAGGAAGGAGAAGGAGGAGGAGAAGTCCAAGAAGAGGAGCCGATCGCGGGACAAAAAGCGCAAGGTAGGGAAGAGGGATAAGTTGGCAAGCGGGAGGAGGGAAGGGGGAAGGCGGTGTACGGCTGCTGTGTGAACACGTGCAGGCACAGGTGAGCTGAGCCGCTGCTGCTGCACCAAGATCAAAACAAGAGTCTGCAGTATTGCTCAGCACAGGTCAATGTGTGTTACTTCATAGAAAGAAAGAAAAATGCATGTATTTTTTAATGTATGATAGCTGAAACGGGATTATTTCTGTGCATACTGGCACACGTACAGGTCAATGGGTGTTATTATTTCATAGAAAAAATAATGCAATCAATTTAAAATCAAATGACAAGATGCATACTGTCATAATACTGGCACACAGGTCAATTGGTGTTATTATTTCATAAAAAAATGCAATCAATTTAAAATCAAATGACTGAAAATGCATACTGGCACACAGGTCATTGGGTGTTATTATTTCATGGAAAACATAATGCAATAAATTTAAAACTAAATGCATGTATTTTTTGTATCTAAAACTGCATTATTTATGTGCATACTGTCAATGGGTGTTATTATTTCATCAAAAAATAATGCAATAAATTAAAAATTGAAACTTCATAGGGTCATAATACTGGCACACAGGTCAATGGGTGTTATTATTTCATAAATAAAACATGCAATACATTTAAAATTTAAATGTATGTATTTTTAATAGCTAAAACTGCATTATTTCTGTGCATACTGGCACACATACAGGTCAATGGGTGTTATTAATTCATAGAAAAATTAATGCAATCAATGTAAAATTACATGCATGTATGCTTAATAGCTAAAACTGTATTATTTCTGTGCATACTATCATAATACGGGCACACGTACAGGTCAATGGGTGTTATTAATTCATATAAAAAAGAATGCCATCAATTTAAAATTACATGCATGTATGCTTAATAGCTAAAACTGCATTTATTCTATGCATACTGCCAGATCCTAAAAAAAACCTCACGTGGGCACACTGGTCAATGTAAAAAAATAATAGTGCAATTAATTTAAAATGAGATACATTTATTTTAAATAACAGAGACTGCATTTATTTGATGTATCCTGTCAGATATGAAAAAAAGCCATAAGATGCAGATATGTAATGTAGCTCCAGTACTACAGTAGTTCAAAACAGGCAACCCCACTGCTGAGTTAAGCGTCACTATCAGACTTGCATGGGTACATATTGTACACATCCACATATATAAGCTAATATATACATTTTTATTCTAATGATCATATACTGTGGATAGAAAATAACACGAACAGGAATATTTAAATTAATTTTTGCTACATGTAAATTATAATTCTCATTCTACAGTACAAATTACTATTCGGATTATACTAACTGGGGCTGACAAAAGCCTATAAAGAGGGCAGAGAGTAATTAAAAACATAAATATTGTAGATACCATATAAATATATGTAGTGCTTTTTATAATACTTAATGTCTAGTTATGAAAAATATCAATATACTGTACATATATAAGAAAAGCAAAGGTGTATTTTAATGTTATAGCTTAAAACAAGGAGTGCTCGAGAGTTTTGAGATGTGTTGCTTAATAATATAATGTGGTTAGAGCAAGAAATCACTCAAAACCAGTCTTATTTAACACCTGTGCGTAAAGAAATTAAGCGTTATAGGTTTTCTTTCTTCATTGTGAAGCATTTAGACTGGTTTGGTTCAGGAAAAGATGTTTATTGTGATGGAGTTTGTTGCACTTTCGTGTGGAGATTTGCTGCTGTTTAACTCCAACACTTATAAAGCATTTGCACTGCAGAGTTTCATATTACAGCACCTTGCTGAGGAGGTGCTTGTGTGCCGGAGATCAGGTCTCTCTCTTTCTCTTTTTTTTCTCTCTCCATGTGTTCAATGCAGAAGCCACTTATTTAAAGGGATAGTTCACCCAAAAATGAAGATCCTGTCATTATTTACTCACACTTTACTTGCTTCAAACCTTTATGAGTTTCTTTCTTCTGTTGAACACAAAAGAAGATATTCTGAAGAATGATGGAAACCTGTAACCATTGACTTTCATTTGTTTTTCTTACTATGGAAGTCAATGGTTACAGGCTTTCAGATTTCCTCAAAATATCTTCTTTTGTGTTCAATAGATGAAATAAATGCATAAAGGTTTGAAAGCACGAGAGAGAGAGTAAATTTCATTCATTTTGGGTGAACTCTCTCTTTAAGGATGTCAGTTTGATGCTCAGTTTTATTTGAAGGTGCACGCAAAAACAAAACAATCGAAACAAATCTTTAGACCAAGTGGTTCAAATTTAAGAAATGTATGTGGTGATAAAAAGTTGCTAGATACTGTGTTCAGTAAAGAAAAATCTCTTAAAGGGTTAGTTCACACAAAAATCTCATTAATTACTCCCCTTCATGTTGTTTTTAAACCTTTATGAGATTCTTTCTTCGGTTGAACACAAAAGAAGATATTTTGAAGAAAGATGGAAACCTGTAACCATTGACTTCCATAGTATTTGTTTCTCCTACTATGGAAGTCTATGGTTACAGGTTTCCAGCTTTCTTCAAAATATCTTCTTTTGTGTTCAATAGATGAAATAAGTTCATAAAGGTTTGAAAACACTTGAGGGAGAGTAAATTTCACTTTTTTGTGGGTGAGCTATCCCTTTAAGGATGTCTGCTTGATGCTGTTTTATTCGAAGGTGCATGCAAAAACAAAACAATCGAAAACAAATCTGTAGACCAAGTGGTTATAATTTAAGAAATGTATGTGGTGATAAAAAGTTGCTTAGATACTGTTTTCAGTAAAAAAACAAATCTCTTAAAGTGGTAGTTCACACAAACATGTAATTATCTCATTAATTACTCCCCCTCATGTTGCTTTTAAGTTTCTTTCTTCGTTTGAACACAAAAGACGATATTTTGAAGGAGGTGGAAACCTGTAACCATTGACTTCCATAGTATTTGTTTTTCCTACTATGGAAGTCTATGGTTACAGGTTTCCAGCTTTCTTCAAAATATCTTCTTTTGTGTTCAACATATGAAATAAGTTCATAAAGGTTTGAAAACACTTGAGGGAGAGTAAATTTCATTTATTTTGGGTGAACTATCTCTTTAAGGATGTCAGTTTTATTACGAGGTGCATGCAAAAAAACAAAACAAATAAAAACAAATCTTTAGACCAAGTGGTTAAAATTTAAGAAATGTATGTGATGATAAAAAGTTGCTAAATACTGTTTTCAGTCAAAAAAAAAAAATCTCATTAATAGGTTAGTTCACACAAAAATTGAATGATCTCATTAATTACCCCCCCCTCATGTTATTTTAAACCTTTATGGGTTTCTTTCTTCGGTTGAACACAAAAGAAGATATTTTGAAGAAAGCTGGAAACCTGTAACCATTGACTTATTGAGCTATCCCTTTAAGGATGTCAGCTCGATGCTCACACAAAAGAAGATATTTTGAAAAACGTTTGACTTCCATAGTAGAGA